>CM060478.1:855226-947726 GCA_030544235.1 Lepturacanthus savala
TGTAAAGAATCTTTGTTCCATTTTCAGACGGATGTTTTTACCTTTCATGGTGGGAGGGACGTAGGTGCTCTGCTTCCTCTGAGAAGCGTCTGAACCCTGAAGAAAACACAGGTTTATTATATTTATTTCATTCTTATTATTACACACAGAGGTTTTAGTGGAGTTTAAACATCTCAACAAACCTGTGCTCCTCCGCTGGCGTTGTGTTGATCTGCAACATCTGTAAAATATAATAAATGCAGTGAGTTCTAAAACGTTTGGTCCACATCAGGCTCCACTGTCACATCTGAAAATAAATAGGTCCAAACAGGAAATTAAATAATTAGTTTTCTTCCCATGATGCATCTCCAATAGTTTGTTTGAACCTGAGTTCATGTTCGGACCAGAGGGACCAACCAAAGTCAAAGAGTTGGACAGAGACCAGGTCTTTGTGGAGGTCTGGGTCTGATTTAATGAACTGAAACTGAGGTTGGAACGAACTGTTTGATGCAAATAAACTGCTGTTGGTGTGAAAACACAGTTAGAGACAGTTAAACACGTCTTTAACCGTCTAACTTCTCCGGTTCCTACAGGTTCTAAACACGTCTTTAACCGTCTGTGACCTCGTAGTGAAGTTTTAGTTTCACAACATGAAGAAAGAATAAAAAGATTGTTTTTTACTGTCTGTTAAAGAAACGAGTTCAGGAGGAAGAATGTTCTACTAATGTTGATGTTCCTGTAGGTTTTAAATAGAGTTTAGAGGTAATTATATCCTTTAAAAACTGTTAAAGTCTCCAGTAGTAAGGATGTTTTTCATCCCCTGATCAGGAATAAGTTTAATACTATTCTCTGAAGGTGTTTTATTATGTAAACTGACCTGCAGTAAGTAATAATTGTCCTTTAAATCAAATGAATCAGGTCTGTTTTATTTTATAAAAGTGTTGCTGCTCTTTAATATTCGTGCTATTAGTTTTATTATGGTAATAACAGAGTGAAGAGTTTCTAGAAGATTCTGTTGGAACCAGACGAAATGGAATCAGGCCGATTATTCAATTGGTGTGTTCCTGCTTAGATGGATTTATAATAACACACACACACACACACACACACACACACACACACACACACACACTTCATCGGCATCCATCAGTCCAGTCTTAATACTAGGATCACTTACCAAAAGCTGCAGTACAAATCTAATAAAAGTTCCATTATAGCTGCATCTATTCTCTCTCTCTCTCTCTCTCTCTGTTTCTCTATGTCTCTCTACCTCTCTCTCTCACCTGTGCCAGGTTGTCTGTAGATCTGCAGAGTAGCAGGAGTCGGTCTTCTGCGGCGGATCTAAAATAAATAACATAAAGAACATGATGGATATTCAGGATAATTCTACATTTAAACCCACCACAAAACTTCTGGTTTAAATAATGAATCAATGTATAATTATCTTTGTTCTTACTGTAAAAAACTAAAAGCTTTAATTAAAAAGACTGGAAGTCTATGTCATCTCCCTGGAAAAGCTTATACCTTCATGTTAAATATTCCACTTTTAGAAGGGGGCGTGGCCTAATGGATAAAGGGACAACTATTATTAGCCAGGCCAACTATGTCCCACAGAAACAGAGTTGGCCTGGCCACTCGTTGTCATGGATGTATAATATAACTGGATACAGGACTGAAAAATGGCCGCCGTTCATTTCAATGGAAGTTTACGCCAAAAACGTTCCTGACTTTATTTATTTCCTGGAGACTGATCAGTTTTATCGGCTTCTCTTTTACTAGTGACGTCTGTGGGGAAAATGATTTTTGGGTCACATGGGATGTTTTGCAGGACCATGATTGGCCACTGGGAGGCGGTACCACATCCAGGTTTATAATACATCCATGGCTATGATTTTTTTCCTGTTACCATGGTGACGTAGCAGCTGATGTCATCAGTAGAGTGTAGCGGGACAGAAAAAAATGTTGTAACTCGCCAGCCCGGCCACGATTTTAATCACACGTCAATGATTTCTACATCAAAACGTAGGCACGTCTGTCGCCATCGCACCGATATGTCTACGGAAGCTGAGAGTCGGACGGTTTTAACGCAGCGAGGCTCCAAACGCAGCTTGGTGTCGACTTTCTTCCCATTCACTCTCATGTTAAATTTGATTTTGATCATCCGCCCATTTCCAAAATCTTCACACTCTCTAACCTGCTCCTGTGCTCCACCTTTTTAAGCTACAGAAATAAAACCTGCACCGTCCCGTCCGGGCGACCCTCAGCTCTCAGCAGACGTCATCGTTTTACTTCTGTCGCTGACGGTTTTAGATTTATGAGCAGGAGTTCGAGTGTTTCAGCCCACGTCTGATTTTCTGAGGTTTAGTTATGGTTGCTACATGCAGTAGAGCAGTTAGTCACCATGGCAACGCCCCAGCAACACATGGTTTCAGGCTGAAAGCTGATTGGCTCGTGATGTCAGGCTGAAAGCTGATTGGCTCATGGTTTTTCCTCAATAACTTTGTATCCAAAGCTCCTACAACCATAGAACTTGGTGGCATTCAGGGCCACGCCTCCTTGAAGCTGATTGGCTCATGGTTTCAGGCTGAATGCTGATTGGCTCATGGTTTCAGGCTGAAAGCTGATTGGCTCATGGTTTTTCCTCAATAACTTTAGATCTAAAGGTCGAACATCAACCAAACTTTTTAAGAGCGATAAAACAAACTCACTATTTCCTCTGGAATTGTTTAATTATTCTTATCATATTGAATTTTTAACACATAATATTGCTCTGTTAAAATGGTCTGGCACCTTAATTAATAATGAATTCACCTTAATGTGAAGATTTAATAAAGACATTAATGAAAAAAATAAGTCATTTAAATTTTACCTTTCCAATTCTAATCTTCATATCGACTTAATTAATTAAGTTAATTAACTATTGTTTTCTATTGTAACCAATAGAATTTCAATTTTAATCCCTGATTCTTTGAAAATGTTGGATTCAAAAGAACATTTTTATTACATTTCCCAACATATTTAGGTAGATTTAACCGTCTTTTCCTAACAACACTCCTCAGTACTGGTGTAAATATCCTCCATCAGTGAAGGGAGGCGTCGTTTAATCGATGGAATGTGATAAAACACGTCGACTGTTTCTAAAACACGACTCAACAAACAGCCTCAGAAACCGACGACGTCCGTTTTCCATCCAATAAACAGACCATAAACGCACCAGCGACGCAATCAGCGAGCACTCGAACGCCTCACAGGGAGCAGCTTCAGCTCCTTGTGAAGCAGCTCCTTGTGCAGTTAAACAGAAAAACAGCGATTAGACGTTAATTATCGGTGGTGTTAACGTTTCTGTCCAGACTTTTAGAGAACAGACGTCAACTTGTTCCAGTCTCGCTGCAAATAATCTGTGACGACAGCAAAAACATCAGAAATGTTTCATCAGTCCAGGTTTTATTTTACGCATTGAACAGTAAATAAAGTACAAATAACACACAAAAAACCTGCATTAATTCAGGTTTAATGCATCTATCTTTGACAACTAATGATTCCTGGATTATTTGGGCTAATAAATCACTTTCCTGAGATGATATTCAGTAAAACATTGATTGAATTTTAGATTTTTCTTTGCAATATCTCTGCTTTATTCTTAATTTTCCTCTTAAATCCGATTTTTCTGTTGTCAACACATGCTGCAGCTTCCTTTCCAGACCAGATGTAGAGATTTTCCATATTTATCGCGTCATTTCGAGCAGGAAACCTACAAAAAAACAGGCCTTAAGTAGCTGTTTAAAGGTGCATTTCCTCCCTTAATGTCTGCAAACACTGAAATATGCGACGAGCCCATTACTCAAACACGACAGACCCATTAAATACACAATCTGTGACCAGGACACACAAGGAGAGGCAGCTTTACTGGTGCAGGACGTTTCCACAACGAGGAAAAGCACTTTACATTAAAACCCTGAGACAGAAACGTGTTAAATAACAGAAATAAAGAGTTAAAACTGGTAAAAAATGAGTTTCTATGCAGCAGCTTAGTTGATCAGCACCCACACACAGAAAATTCCAGACAAGACTCATCATATCACGGATAGAAGCTCCATTCACACGCATGAACCCACACACACGCTTATGCTGCACACACACACACACACACACACACACACACACACGGTGGGATACACACTCACATGCTCGGCGGCCTGCGGGTCCAGCTGTCCCTGCAGCGGAGGAACCGCAAACTGGATCTTCTTTGGACTGCTGGGTTCCATTATTACTGAATGAGAGGAAGAAAGAAAGGAAGACAGAAAGAGAGAGAGAGAGAGAGAGAGAGAGAGAGAGAGAGAGAGAGAGGGGGGGGGGGGGGGAGGGGTCAGAGATGGAGGGAGTGGTTTTCTATTCTCATGTTCACTAATTGATGGAATAATGGCCTCGTCATTGCAGCGAGTGTTAAAACATACTCATGTCGGATGATGTTGGAAAGATTGTCTTTGACATTTGTGCCAATAAAGATAATTTGAATTGAATTGGGCAATGTTATTCTTGTTCATCATTACAGATTTTTAATGTACGTTTGTTTCTTCGCTTCAACTTTTAGTGTCAAAAGGATAATTTTCTAATTTCAGGAGGGTGTCGTCTGCGTAAAAGGTTATTTTCTATAAAAGTGGGGCTGAAATTACACGTGACACATGAAACAACACCACAAAACTCATCGTAACACGTTTCAATTTGGTTTAAATTCAACTTTTAGTGCAATAAAAGTATTTTGCATTCCAAGAGTAGGGCTGAAATTATGGAAATTATTGTTAAATCAGACGTATTTTCATTGGAAGGTCATAGTTTCTCTTCTTGGGATCCACAGTATTATCAGAAATATGGTCAATACTTGATGTTTTCCAATGCTGATTGTTGTTTTTGGTTCAGTTTTCAGTGTCATGTCAAACCAAACGTAAGTTTCTCATGTTAAGATGGTGTCATCTGCATAAAAAATCACCGCAGGGCTGAAATTACTGTATATGTGACACACGAAAACAATTTAATCCAAAATGCTAAAAGTTTTAAGAGCGGAAGTTCTACGTTTTGGATGCACGGCGCCTTTAGCATTAGCCGCTAACGCCTATACCATGGCCCGGCCCTGGTTGGTATCATATTAGCATGGTACTACTACTACTACTACTGCAGTTTACATTTCATTTCTTTTCTTATTTCCACCTCTGAAAATGCCTCTTCCCTGGTTGTTTTTTCATGGTCTTGGTTCTTTCCAAGATGTTTTGGTTTTCTTCGGCGTCCATCTTGTCCGTCGCGGTGGTTGCGTTGGCGTCCTCCCGCTAGCTAAACCTCAGCGTGACGCCATCCGTCGGCATGCTCCAGATTCTTTGACCCTTGTGGCGCTGCTAGCATCAGTCCCGCTTGTTATTTAGCGCCTGTGGCGTGTTTTTGTCTGATTTTAATGGTTTGAACCACATGTTCAGGACTGACTGACCTTTAGCGTTAGCTTCCATGGACCATGACGTACCACTTTTCTCTGTATTCTTGGTGATTTTCTAGCAAAGACATCGTCCTTATCATCAATGAGAGTAGTTCCGCAGTCGTTCAGTTCCACACGTGGAAGCTAACAGGTCCAGGCTAATTTCCTTGCTAATCTCCAAATCCAGCTGTTGGCGTCTCCGGTTCTGCTGCATTGATTTAAATCCTTTATCTCCGTGTGAAGTGGTGAGAAGTGGAGTCTCTACAACCAAGTGAAAGTTGTATCAGCGTCCTGTCCTCACCTGATTCCTCCAGAGATAACGCTAACCTCATTTCCTCGCTACAATTCCCTCAAAGTCGCATTTCTTGGCCGTTTTAAAGCGGAACCGAAGACAAATCAGCTTCAAAGTCTTCAGACGTCACCGTTTCCTCCATGAACACATTCCATTTTACTTTTATATTATCAAAGTAAACCATGAGGACAGAAAACAGGCGTCAACAGCCTGGTCAGTGTTTGACCATTGACCCGTTTAAACCTAAGAGCCGCTGAGTCTGACTGTCATTTTGTTCTCAACCCATTAAAAGTTGAGGCACCAACAATCATTTATGTATATATTCTACCATTTTCTACCATTTTCTTTGCAGAAAACAACATGAATGATGATATAATGACTATTATAGTCGCTATTATAATCTGGACATGAACAAAAACTTAAATAGATATAAACAAGTCAGGATTAAAACCAGAATAATCTAAATAAAACGACTCGTTCAGCGTTTGTCTCCTCCATGTTCTCAGCAGGAAGTCGATGACGTCATGTGACAGGAAGTAGTTGGAACTTAAATCATTGAGTCGTCTACATTTGTTGGTTCGCAAGAAATAAAGTGTTTTAGTCCAGTTTTAGTCGGTTTATCTAGTTTAATAGATTCATTTGAGTTTTTATCATCTTTTATTGTAGATTCCTCCGTCTTCCTTTAAAAACAATAGATTTAAAGTTTGATTCAATAAAGTAGATTTTATTTCTTATCATCAATATAAAAGGTGTATTAAATTCATCACAGAGGTTAAAAACATAAATATAACAAATATAAATTGTCTAGACTCATCTGATGAAATTAAATATATAAATATATATAAATATATCCAGTAGAATATTTAGAATATAAACCTGTAAATGTGTAATTTTCTTCTTATTTGACCTTTTATCTGTTTGAAAACTGTTATTTTTCTATAATTCAGTTGTTTTCCAGCATCTTCAGACTATTTTTTATTTATTTTTAAACCTTATTATATGACAAACAGCAGCTTGATGCTTTACTTTTTATTAATTATTAATTAATTAATCCACAGCCGTCCATCAATGTACAGCTTTTAAACCTAATATTTGTTTTAAACACTTAACTACAGATTAAACAGATCAGTCAGACACGTTATAAATCTGTTTTATTTAGTTGAATCAACACTTTGAAAGTTGTAAAAAATTAATTAATTACCAAAATCAACAAAATTGAATTATTTTAAACCAAAAAGCTCGACTCTTTACTAATAATTCCACTTCCTATAGAGAAATATACATAATATATATATACATAATATATATATACATAATATATATATATATATATATATATATATATATATATATATATACACAATATATATATATATACATAATATATATATACATAATATATATATATATATACATAATATATATATACATAATATATATATATACACATTATATATACATAATATATATATACATAATATATATACATAATATATATATACACAATATATATATACACAATATATATATATACATAATATATATATATACACAATATATATATACACAATATATATATATACATAATATATATATATACATTATATATACATAATATATATATACATAATATATATACATAATATATATATACACAATATATATATACACAATATATATATATACATAATATATATATACATAATATATATATACATAATATATATATATACATAATATATATATACACAATATATATATATATACATAATATATATATACACAATATATATATATACACAATATATATATATACATAATATATATATACACAATATATATATACATAATATATATATATACATAATATATATATATATATATAATATATATATATACATATACAAATACATAATATATACATAATAGTATTTGTAGTTTATTATATAGAAGCAGTTTTATTGATGAGGAGATTCATTTTATATTAATTATTTTACTCACAGATGTTTTTCAGCTTGAACTTTTAAAGACACCTGATTATGTAAAGATGATACGCTGATGACATCAGTGTGTGTGTGTGTGTGTGTGTGTGTGTGTGTGTGTGTGTGTGTGTGTGTGTGTGTTTCTTGGCCGTCCTGGTGGAAACTCTCATCTGCAGTAACTTACTGAAGCTGGAACAAACCACACAAAGACTCTTGTGTGTGTTTTTTTTGTTTCTATCAGTGATTCTGAATAAAACAGAAGATTTTTACTGAATTAAACGACATATTTTATAAAAGACAGAGTCGTAGTGAATCAGATTCTATCACATCCAGTAGAAATACGACACATTTACGGTGATTTTTAGCATCAAACTCCGTCTTTGTTGATTCCTGGTGGATGTTAAACTCAACTCAAAGCACCGAACGTTACAAACATTTATTAAAAACACGAATAAAAACAGACGCTGCAATAAATAAACTTCACTCTGTCAAAGTTAGAGAAGCTGCAAAAACACACAAAACCAATTAAATTCCTGTGGTCGTGCATCGATTTAATCTGAATTTAATCGATTATAAAACAAACTCTCCCTCCGTCTGATTCATCAATAATTAATATTATTTAAATTAAAATTATTTTAAATTAAAATTTAAATTAAATTAAACCTTCACAGCAGCTTAAACCACTAATTAAAACACTCAGGTTTAAGCTGCATACACACTCTTTAAAACCTGTTTTCAGAACGTTCCCTGGTTACCTAGGCAACCAGGGCAGCTGCTGCAATGCATTATGGGAGCTGTAGTTTGTGTTATACATTAATAATAATAACAGATTAAATTACACGTTTAATGTAATTAATAACTAATGGAAACCAGCAATAGGGATATCTTTAATTCAGCTTTAACTACAGACATTTATTGTTAATTAATTTGTCCATTTTTTATTATACGTGTACTTTAATTTAATTCATTCTATTTAATGTATTTTTATTTATTTATATTTATTTTTTCTACCTTCATTTTTCCATAAAATTATTGTCTGATTTATTATTTTATTTGATTTATTTTAATATTATTGTCATTATTCCTCTGTTTTCTTACATCACCGTCACAGGTAACCTAGGCAACCAAGGCAGCTGCTGCACTGCATCATGGGATCTGTAGTTTCAGCCATTAATAACAATAATAACATGGATATAACAGGTCAGATATGACTTAGACACTATTATTATATAATATATATATATATAATTATTCTATTGTTTATAATATAATAACATCCTTAATTAAATGCATATAAACACATCGTGATAAATCCGTGTAAACAAAATAAAATAATTTTAATTTCCGTTTAAAATACTTTTATTTCTTTACAATGAAAAGTCACAACCACACGTCACGTCCGTGCAGAGACACTTGAGGCATGAAAATCATTAAATTCATTCAAATAAAACAAAAACTCAACATTTAGCCGTTAATTAATCAACAGAAGGAGAGAAAAACGTTCACAAAATCTTGACCTTTGCATATTTTCTTGCAGAAATTAACGCGAAATAATGAGAATTTAAATAAATTCTAACCGCGTTTAATTATTTAACTGCTTTATAAACTACAGTGTCCGTTTTATGTTTTATGATAAAATAATTTAATGATCAAATATAGAAACTCAACAAACTGCTGCTGATTAATCAGTGAAATGTGGAAACAGCAGAATCTACGGCAGCATTTTAACATTTAAAGCATAAATTTAACTGGAATTAACATTTTCTATGGTTGAATCTGCAAACAAGCAATAGGGATATCTTTAATTCAGGTGTAATTATAGATAATTCATTGTATTTATATTTATATTCTTGTGTTTATCTGATTTATTCTGGCTTTTATTTATTTTTTAGAATTTTTAATTGGATTTATTTTATTATTATTCATTTTTATTGTAGTTGTTAAGTTTATTTTCCTTTTATTTAATTCAGAAAAATATATAAATAAATAAAATTGATAATATAATATTAATAACATATCTACATTTATATTTTTAATAGACATAAATGCAAATATAGGTGGTTTAATCCTAAAAAAAATGTTTTTTAATACAAAAATCACATGATATCAACTCATTTTATATTCTAGATGTGTTTAATATTTAAAATTCCTTGTAAAAAAATAGAAATCATAGATTCTGTGTGACTTTTGTAATAAAAAAATGAATAAATGGACTTTAAAATGACAAAAAACACGTTTAACCTGATGAAAACTGTATTTTTTTAACTTTTTAAATGTTAAAATGTTTTTTCCACAGATTCTTTCACTGTTTCCATCATTTAAATGAGAATAAACAGCTTTAACATGATAATAATCTGATTTTGTTCTTTCAGTTTTAATGTGCATTAATAATAAGGCTCCTGGAAAATAAGACACTGATTCAACGTATAATTTCTATAACTGAACAATCATCACCACTGTCAGCGAACACTTTACAATCCTGTCACATTCAACAATAAAAAGACTCTAAAGTGCAGAAACAACCACATTAAACTGAATCATGTGAGTTGGAGGCAAAAGAACTTTGTTGTTGGTTCATTTCACACATTCTGGGTTCAATAAAACACGAAATACACGTTTTAAATTCTGGTTTTAAGGTTAATTCTTTTAAATATTCCCCAAAATCCAATTTGAAATGTCAAATATAATAATAAAAAAATCAATAAAATCAATAATTAATAATCTAATCTAATCTAATCTAATCTTGTATTTATTTATATTTTCTTATAATTTTGATTTATTTTTTATTTGTTAATGCATTTCATTAGATTTTGGAACCGTTTTTTGCTGTTTGGACGTGAAATTCACATTATTTAAATTAAAATTTAAATGTTAAAAGGTCAAATACGACAAAAAGAACCTGAAATTAAATTAAAAGACATTTAAGATTTAATTTACTAATAATTCTCAGTAAAATCCAGCCTGAAACATCAAAAATGAGAATTAAAACACATTAATATAAATTATTTTTCATTTTTAAAATGAAGCTATATTTTTAAACTCATAAATAAAATCAGTTTATTTATATTTTCTTATAAATTAGATTTATTTTTGATTAGTTAATGCATTTCATTTTAAAATCTGACATTTTTAATTGGATTTAACAACAATTCTTGCCGTTTGGACATGAAATGTAAATGTTAAAAGGTTTAATACGACTTAAATTAAAATAAAATGACATTTAACATTTAATTTATAATTAATTCGTAGTTAAATCCAGTCTGAAACGTCAAATATGAGAAATAAAAACACATTAATATTAATTATTTTATATTTTTAATAAGGTCTTAACTAAGAAAATAAAATATATTGTGTTTTATTTCATATCAGTTTGATTTATGGGTCGTTTTTATTTTTTTATTTGACATTTCACGTTGGATTTTGGAAACTTTTTCCTGTTTGGACGTAAAAAAAAAAAAATCCACATCCTTTAAATTTGTAGTAAAACTATATTTAGATTATATATTTTTATATATAAGGATTTTATGACTTTAAATAAAAGGAGAAGTGTAAATTATGGGAGAATGTTTTATCCCCGAGGATCAAAATGCTTTTAATTTACACATGTGGGATTTCAAAATAAGAGCGTGGAGCAGCAGGACTTAAACAGGTTTAAATTCATCCGACAGGAAAATTAAATCCACACGTTTCGTCTTCGCTGACGTGTTTTCACAGCTTTTCCCGTCGTTAATCTTTAAACGGACGTTAAATTAACGCGTTTTTACTCGGATTAAATCGTGTTTTACAGCCTGAAACACGTCACTTCTACGTGTAGAAGAAACTAAAATCTGTCGCTTTATTTATTTTCCCTTTTTCTTTATGTGTTTGCTGCAGTTCTGTCAGTAAAAACAATACAAGTCCAGTTATTTTATGAGAAAATTAAATAAAATCAAGTAAATAAATCCATTTTATACAAATAGGATGAATTTGAGTTGATTTAGTTTTAAATTCTTTGTTAATCTGTGAAAATAGTGAATAATCTCATTAAAATCTCATTATTAACGGTTTAATATAAAAGCTGAAAACGTCTTGTTGAACATATTCATGGAGGAAGATTTGTGTTTTTATTATTCAATAAAAAATATATTTTTAATTAATAAAAACAAAGAAAACTAAAAATTTTGATGCAATTTTTGGAATCAAAATTTTTGTCGATGTTCTTTTGTTGAAATTATTTAAAAATATTTTAATTTGTCTAAACAAGTTGTTTTTTTGAATGATAAAGACACAAATGTCCTATATATACGTATAATATGAGCGAAAAATTACTTTAAAAAAATATTTAAAAAATTTCACAATAAAAAAATGGTCCAAATGCATTTTTTTAAAATCTCAAATATTTATAATATTTTTCTAATAATATATTTTATTTTTAAGCAACTTATTTTTTGATTGACTAATGAAGACACAGACCCATAAACACAAAAATTCAAAAAAAATCAATTAAAAAAGTTGATTTAAAAAAAACTTCACTTCTATCAAAGAAAAAAAAATCAACTAAAAAAGGTTCAAATGCATTTTTTTGAGTCTCAAATATTTTTTTGCAATCAAATTTTTTTATATCTATGAACGAAAAAAAATCTTTTTGATTGAAATTTTTATGAATATATAAATATTTTATGTTTAAAGCAACTTCTTTTTTAAATTAAATAATAAAAACACAGTCGTTTTTACCCAGAATTTTATAATCTGGCCCAAAAACAAAAAATTCAAAAAAATTCAAAAACTTCACTTCTATCAAAGAAAAACTGTTTAAATCCATTTTTTGAGTCTAAAATATATTTTTGAATCAAGTTTTTTTCATTAAAGTGAAGTTTTTTTTCATTGAAAATGAATTTTTTTGATTGAAGCAGCAAATTTTTGATAAATATCTGAACGTATCTATGCTAATTAGCCAATGCTAATGAGATTATTCACCGTTTTCACATTAACAAAGAATTTTAAAAACCTCAGTAATTTTCTTTCTGATGTCTAAACGTTAAACGTTTTACTCTTTAATTAATATGCAAATAAATGGGAAATATTTGGCTCTTTTATGGTTTTTTCAAACTAAATCAGTGGATTTTGTTCAGTTTTTGTGACTTTGACTAAAAGGCAGTAACTCGCACTCATTCACAGATCCAGTTCCTGGAATCCTCCATCTGCTGCTCTGGTTTAGTCTTTGGAGTCGAGGCAAAAAAAATAAAAATAAAAATATTAAAATAAAAAACCAGAGAGAAAATGGAAGAAAATGAGAAGATTTCCTGGTTTCAGAGAATAAAACACTGACGGTTTGATGGATTATGGCACAAAAACAGACGAAAGGAACGAACTTTGGCTTCTGAAGCTCCTCGGACTGATGGTCCTGGTCCAGGACCTGGACCCGGACCTGGACCAGGACCAGGTCCAGGACCAGAGAGGACGGGGCTTTGCTGTTTCCAACTGAGGAGAAGTAGAGGAGTAAAAAAAAAACTAAAAAATGTGTTTTTACTGCAGGTTCTGACATAAAATTCTGTTTTTTTTTGTCAAAATATGTCAAAAACTCACTAAAACAAATGCAAATAAACAGGAATCAAGTCTAAAAATATTTTATTTGTTTATAGTAATTTTATTTTTAACAAAGTAACATTTTATTTTATTTATTATTTTGACTTTTTATCTCATAATTCTGACTTTTTATCATATAATTCAGACTTTTTATCATATAATTCAGACTTTTTATCTCATAATTCTGACTTTTTATCATATAATTCAGACTTTTTATCTCATAATTCAGACTTTTTAACTCAATTCAGACTTTTTATCATATAATTCTGACTTTTTATCATATAATTCAGACTTTTTAACTCATAATTCAGACTTTTTAACTCATAATTCAGACTTTTTAACTCATAATTCAGACTTTTTGTCTCATAATTCAGACTTTTTATCATATAATTCAGACTTTTTAACTCAATTCAGACTTTTTAACTCATAATTCAGACTTTTTATCATATAATTCAGACTTTTTATCATATAATTCAGACTTTTTATCATATAATTCAGACTTTTTAACTCATAATTCAGACTTTTTATCTCATAATTCAGACTTTTTACCTCATAATTCAGACTTTTTATCTCATAATTCAGACTTTTTATCTCATAATTCAGACTTTTTATCATATAATTCAGACTTTTTATCATATAATTCAGACATTTTAACTCATAATTCAGACTTTTTAACTCATAATTCAGACTTTTTACCTCATAATTCAGACTTTTTACCTCATAATTCAGACTTTTTATCTCATAATCCAGACTTTACCTCATAATTCAGACTTTGTTAATACAGTTCTAACAGTAAAGTAAAGTTTTAGTTATTAATGAACTGTTGGCAGATATTTTTGACATCAATCCCCTAAAACGTGATGAATTTATTCGTCTGCTCCTATTTTTAATTTAAACCAGACGTTTCGGTCAGAACCTGCAGTAGAAACGTCTTTTATCTCCTCACAGACGCCTGGAAGCTTCATCAAAGGTGAATCTGGAGTTTTGTTCCGTCTGTAAAAGGCAGAAGATTCAGTTTTTGTTCTTCGAGGGTCAGAAAAAGCCTTGTTGTAATTTCTGAGGCAGAAAGACGACGCGTTTGGTTCCGTTGGTTTCGGAGCAGGAAGCTGCCGTTTTTCTACCTTCATCGTCCTCAAAGGGTCAAAGGTCAGATGGACAGGTCCGTGTCCGTGTCCGTCGGCGTCGTCTTCGGACTCGTGTTGAGTCCTCGCTCCTCAGGGATGGACGAGGAGTCTCCGTTGATACCTGGGGGAACACCTGGAACACCTGGAACACCTGGAAACCACGGAAACCACAGAAATCACATCCTGGAAATAAAGGACAAACACGTCTGATCTGCTGCTAAAATAATTTAGAATTAAATTTGAATTAAACTAAATTCATCCAAATTCATGACTTTTTAGCACATAATCCTGACTTTTTATCTCATAATTCTGACTTTTTATCTCATAATTCAGACTTTTTATCTCATAATCCTGACTTTTTATCTCATAATTCTGACTTTATTACATAATCCTGACTTTTTATCTCATAATTCTGACTTTATTACATAATCCTGACTTTTTATCTCATAATCCTGACTTTTTATCTCATAATTCTGACTTTTTACCTCATAATTCTGACTTTTTATCTCATAATTCTGACTTTATTACATAATCCTGACTTTTTATCTCATAATTCTGACTTTTATCTCATAATTCTGACTTTTTATCTCATAATTCTGACTTTTTATCTCATAATTCCGACTTTTTATCTCATAATTCTGACTTTTTATCTCATAATTCTGACTTTTTATCTCATAATTCTGACTTTTTATCTCATAATTCTGACTTTATTACATAATCCTGACTTTTTATCTCATAATCCTGACTTTTTATCTCATAATTCTGACTTTATTACATAATCCTGACTTTTTATCTCATAATTCTGACTTTTTGTCTCATAATTCTGACTTTTATCTCATAATTCTGACTTTTTATCTCATAATTCCGACTTATTATCTCATAATTCTGACTTTTTATATCATAAGTCTGACTTTTTATCTGATAAGTCAGACTTTTTATCTCATAATTCCGACTTATTATCTCATAATTCCGACTTATTATCTCATAATTCTGACTTTTTATATCATAAGTCTGACTTTTTATCTGATAAGTCAGACTTTTACCTCATAATTCTGACTTTTTAACTCAATTTTGACTTTGTTCCATAGATATAACAGAAGAAGTTATTTCTCTGATGATTTTATTTGTCTCCTCAGACATTAATGTTTAACTGCTCTAGTAGCTCCTAGTTTAGGTGTTTCCAGTCTTAATGCTAAGCTAAGCTAAGCTAAGCTAACTCCAGCTCGTTAATAACTCACGTTCTGAATCGTAGACGGAGCTGTCTGAACAGGTCCGGCTGCGGCGCTGAGTCGACCTTTGACCCCCGCTCACGTACTCTTTAAGAACACCTGACCTGAAATTAAACAATAAACAACAAACAATAAAACAACTTATTTTTATTTGATCCACACTCTTCAATTCATTTAGCGACTCCAAGCAGCAATTAAGGCCTCGGTTGCCACGGCAACAAATTGAAATTAGGCCAGAAACAATAATTAGATTAATAATTAGATAACACTTAATAAAACAAGCAACTAGAGATTTATAACAAATATATAATACAATGATAAATACATATTATAATATATAATATATATATATATATATATATATATAACAAAATATATTTAATTCTTTATTATTTTCACATTTATTTAATTAAAGTATAAAATTACAGTTCAAAGTTCATCTATTATAAATAAAATGAAATAAACCAGGAAATAATCAGATTTCTAATTAAAAAATGACTCAAATTATGAATTTATTATAAGAGGAATAAAACAATTATCAGATAAAAAGACAACATTATAATGAGATTTCATCTGTTTTTCTAATAAAATGAAGAGAATTTGGACGTTTTCTAGTAATTGATATAAAAACTATAATGGAATAAACTATAAAAGCCGTTAAAATGATGTTTTCTGCACTGAAAATAGGACAAAAATGGAAAAAAATAGAAAAAACATGTCTTTAAATGTGTTAATAAACCTGATGAAGGCCTTTAAAACTGTATTTTACAGCTGAAATAAAGAAAACAGCATTAAAGTGATAAAAAACGCACATTTCTCCTTCTACAAGGTCACGATTAAGGAGGTTTGTTCCTCTGAGGAGATAAAAGTCTTTGTTTTCAGCTTCTGTCTGTTCCCAGAAAGAGATAAAACTATTATTTCTGATAAAAACACAGAAAAACCCTGTGAAATCTGCACTTTGTGAGTTCAGGAGGAGTCAGAGACGTCGTTTCTGAGGCAGAAAACGTCGTATTTCAGGAATTTAACGACAGAATCATCATCGTCTCGGCTGATTCCAGGAAAACACAGAAGAATCAGAGAATCATCTCAGACTCAGGATGAATTAAAGCTGATTAAAACTTTATTTCCCACAGTAAAAGTGTGTGTGTGTGTTTCCTGTGCAGCTCTCTGCTGCCCCCTGCTGGTCGCAGGTGGAAGTTCAGGACGTTCAGACGCTGGTTCTGTGTTTAAATCTGATTATTTCTATAGTTTTATTGATTTATTTATATTGTACTGACCTGTCGAAGCTGTAGGTTCCAGGGTGACTGATCGACCGCTTCATCTGGACAAGGAGGAAAAATAATGTGAATTATTAGAATTATTAGTTTGATTCAAAACATTAAAAACATCATTAGTTTCTGCTCAAATATATAATTAAATTTATTATTATTCATAGATGATGATGTGGATTAACTGTAATTATAATTTAAATCATAATTAATGAAAAATAATACATTAAAAGACAAAGAAATAAAAATAATAAATACATTTTAATAATTTCAATTTTAATAAATTTATTATATAAAATAAATAAATAAATCTGAACTCTATAAATATTTAAATCAACTAATAAAATCATTATTAAAACGATTTAAAGGTTTTATTTTACAAGAAATATCAATTAGTCATTTTAATAATAATATAATAATACTACTATTAATACTATTAATAATACTATTAATACTACTATTAATACTACTAATGATACTATTACTATTAACAATACTACTATTAATACTAATAATACTATTAATACTACTACTACTACTAATAATAATACTACTAATAATACTATTACTACTAATAATACTACTAATACTACCAATAATACTACTACTAATACTACTAATACTATTACTACTAATACTACTAATACTACTACTACTACTAATAATACTATTACTACTAATAAAACTATTACTACTAATAATACTACTAATACTACCAATAATACTACTAATAATACTACTAATACTACCAATAATACTACTAATAATACTACTACTAATACTACTAATACTACTACTACTAATAATAATACAAATAATACTACTAACAATACTAATACTACTACTACTTCTATTAAGACTACTAATACTAATACTAGTACTACTATCAATACTACTACTACTATTAAAACCACTAATACTACCACTACTACTGATAATAATATTATTAATACTACTACTACTACTACTATTAATAATAATAATAATACTACTACTAGTGTGCTCACCCTCTCTGGAGGTCGGAGGTCAGGGGTCAGGCTCTGATTGGCCAGGGTCATACACTCCTCTAAGGTCCTGATGAAGGTGGAGCAGGTGGCACTGAGGAGGGAGGCCTGGACACAACATTCATGTTAATTAAATCATATTAAATAGAATTATATTAATTAAGTATTTATCAACAGGCACCTCAGAAGTGGGCGTGGCCTCTGTGTCTGAGGCGTTCTGTGATTGGATGGTTTGGACCTGCTGCACCAGGAGGTCACAGTACAGACGCAGCTCAGACATTTTAGTCCTGAGGCAGTCTGGACCTAAACAAACAAACAAACAAACAAACAAACAAACAACAAACACACAGCTTCAGTTCATCTACACAACAACATCTCCTGTAATAAAACAATGATAAATCCCTGATATCAATTAGTCAACTACAACTATACTAACTGCTATAACTACAGATGATCAATAAAGTTTTATCCAATCTTTAAATATATTTCTGTACCTTTGTGTTCTATAAAGTCATATCTAATATAATCTAATATATATTTATATATATTTATATATATTTCTGTACCTTTGTGTTTGTGGCTGTGCAGCGTTCCAGTTCTATAAAGTCATATCTAATATAATCTAATATATATTTATATATATTTATATATTTATATACCTTTGTGTTTGTGGCTGTGCAGCGTTCCAGCCTTCGATGACCCCAGAGCGACCAACCACCTCTGTCTCTCTGCTGCGTTCACTGCTCTGACGTAGAAATGCTGCTCACCTGGAATTATCAGCTCCAGACGGGTCAGGTCTGAGGGGTGGACTGGAACACGACAGGTGGATGTAGGACAGGTGAGCAGGTAGACAGGTGGACAGGTGGACACAGGACAGGTGAGCAGGTGGACGTAGGACAGATCGACAGGTGGACATAGGACAATTAGATAGGCAGACAGGTGGACAGGTGGACACAGGACAGGTGGATATAGGACAGGTGAGCAGGTGGATAAAGGACAGATAGACAGGTAGATAGGTAGACAGGTGGACATAGGACAGGTGGATATAGGACAGGTAGACAGGTGGATAAAGGACATGTGGATATAGGACATGTGGTGAGGAGGTAGACAGATGGACAGCAGGACAGGTGAACATGTGGACATAAGACAGGTGGACAGTTGGAAATAGGACAGGTGGACAGGTGAGGAGGTAGACAGGTAGACAGGTGAGCAGGTAGACAGGTAGACAGGTGGACAGGTGAGGAGGTAGACAGGTAGACAGGTGAGCAGGTGAGGAGGTAGACAGGTGAGCAGGTAGACAGGTGAGCAGGTAGACAGGTGGGTATTCCAGGAATCAGGTTATGTTGAACTTAGAGTAAATTAACCCTGGAGGAAAACTCTGAGTTATCTGATCCAGAAAAGAGAGGGAACTGAAACTCTGACTCAGTCACCATGGTAATAGACTCAGTCACCACGGTAATAGACTCAGTCACCACGGTAACAGACTCCGTCATCACGGTAACAGACTCCCTCATCACGGTAACAGACTCCGTCACCACGGTAACAGACTCAGTCATCACGGTAACAGACTCCGTCACCACGGTAACAGACTCAGTCATCACGGTAACAGACTCAGTCACCACGGTAACAGACTCCGTCACCACGGTAACAGACTCAGTCACCACGGTAACAGACTCAGTCACCACGGTAACAGACTCAGTCATCACGGTAACAGACTCAGTCATCACGGTAACAGACTCAGTCATCACGGTAACAGACTCCGTCACCACGGTAACAGACTCCGTCACCACGGTAACAGACTCAGTCACCACGGTAACAGACTCAGTCACCACGGTAACAGACTCCGTCACCACGGTAACAGACTCAGTCACCACGGTAACAGACTCAGTCACCACGGTAACAGACTCACAGGTTTAACTTGTAGAGTTTCTGTCCGTCTCCTCTTCAACAC
Source organism: Lepturacanthus savala (assembly GCA_030544235.1). Lineage (NCBI taxonomy): Eukaryota > Metazoa > Chordata > Actinopteri > Scombriformes > Trichiuridae > Lepturacanthus > Lepturacanthus savala. Next base: position 875,082 of record CM060478.1, read on the forward strand.
GGATCATTAATTCTTTTATTTTAATTATTAGAATAATAATAATTATTATTATATTATTACACATTATTAGACATTCTTTATGTCAGGAGAGAATCTTCAGAGACTGAATATCCTGTTGATCATTTCCAGATGAATATCTCTGCCGCTTTAATATCCACAAATACAGATTGATGTCAAATTAACTATCCTGCGGTCATGCCTGTTGCCGTGGTTACTCACGGCATCGTTTACCTTTAATGTCACACACTGACATCTTGATGGATCCTTTGCTGCCTTTCCCCACGTCGTCCTCGCTGTCGTAGTAGGAGATGACTCCGTTCTCCAGGACGAACCAGCGCGGCTGCCAGCCTCAACACATTCATTAATACAGATTCATGTTGAGAAATACTGATTTATGTTCATAAATACACCTAAATGTTATGTTAATAGTAATAAATACACCTAAATGTTATGTTAATAGTAATAAATACACCTAAATGTTATGTTAATATTAATAAATACACCTAAATGTTATGTTAATAGTAATAAATACACCTAAATGTTATGTTAATAGTAATAAATACACCTAAATGTTATGTTAATAGTAATAAATACACCTAAATGTTATGTTAATATTAATAAATACACCTAAATGTTATGTTAATAGTAATAAATACACCTAAATGTTATGTTAATAGTAATAAATACACCTAAATGTTATGTTAATATTAATAAATACACCTAAATATTATGTTAATAGTAATAAATACAGAATAATGTTAAGAAATACAGATTTATGTTAATAAAATACACCTAAACATTATGTTAATATTAATAAATTCATCTAAATACCACAGGAAAATAAAACTGTATTCATAAATGGATCTAAATATGACAGAAATATATAAATATATTAATAAATACATCTAAATATGACATAAATATATAAAACTATATTAATAAATTCATTTAAATACCACAGAAACAAGAGTTTTCATCTAATATTTGGTGTTTTATCACATATTTTTGTCTTTTTATCTAATAATGTTGACGTTGTTTTATTAAATTAATAATTTGAGTCATTTTTTAATTAGAAAACATCTAAATTCTCTGGTTCCAGCTTCTCTTCTCTGGTTTCTTTACTCTTCTATAATAATAAACTGATGATCTTTGGGTTGAATCTTCAACTGATCCACATTTTAATGAACCAAACGATTAATCCTTTCAATAATTAACAGATTAATAAACAGAATAGTCGTTAGTTGCAGCTCTAACTTCATCCACACACGTTAAACGTCGTGTTTTCTAGGATCTTGTGATTCTTCATGGTTCCTTCCTGATAATAAACGAGTATTATAGGGTTTTAGAAGGAGAAGTCCTCCCAGCCCAGACACAGCAGCATTGTGACTCATTAAATCTGACCACTAGTATTTATAGAGCTGCTGTGCTGCCATCACTGGAAGGTCAAAGGTCAAAGGCTGGAAGAACGACTCACATTCTTTATTTAACCTGTTAAAACCACCAGAAAACAACAGCTGCAACAATAAATAATGGAGTTTACTGTTAATATATATCATTAAGACGATAGTTTAATAGAATATCAGTAGTAGAGATTTTATTTAGATTAGAGCTGTTTGTGTGATTATTTAATTGGCTCCTTTATAAAACATTTGTAGTAAAAGTAGAATAATTTAGAATTATTTTATTCCATTCACAGATACTTATAAAATATGTTAAAAAAAAACAAAAATATATAAAATGATATGGGATTAAAAAAGATTACAGTTGAGTTATGTAATTATATTTTATATTTATTTTTTTTTTAAAGATGTGATGTATGACGTGCTATAAATCACGTCCAGCATCAATGTTTACTAACACAAACAGAATCATGATTAATTATAAAAATAATAATAAATAACGACCTTAACGCACATGTTAAACATAAATAAACATAAATATAAACAGACAGGAGACTCACCTGTCATGTAATTGGTCCATTTGTACAGAATGCCCTCCATGCTAACGTTAGCCTGTTAGCTTCTCGCCGCAGCTAGCTGCTGGAAGCTAACGTAGCTTCTCGCTCTCCGTCCGCGGTTAGACGCGCATTTTCGAGCCGCTTAATCTCCAGAAAATGTGTCCGGGTTGTAAAGAGCCGAGCGGGTCTGGCAGCGGGATCATTGCTGAGGTTCGTCTGCGCTGAGATGTTCGCAAAACTGCTCAGCTAACTCGTCAGCTGATGGAGAAAACGTGTCAACAAAAGCTTCGCTACGGAAAGTTGCAGGGGCCATTTCGCTACGGAACCAGCATCCCCTCGCCATCTTGTGTCGGGCCTCTAGCTTCCTTAGACCATTAAATATACGGTGGATAAACTAGTAAAATAACCATAACTTATTTTTCAATCAATTTTAAACTACTTGTTTTTTTTTGCATTTAAAGAACCAGATTGCATCCACAACTGCACCGTCATAATATGGCCGCCGTTGAGGGACATCGGCAAGTAGCCCCGTACCCCCAGTTGTAGTACAGATACTTACTTACTTTACGTGTATTTCCATAAAATAAGAATTTAGAAATAATGCGATGTGATAAAGCAAGAAAAAGAAAACGAGTTAAAACATAAATGAATGAATATAGAATAAATAATACGGAAATCAATGAATACGGAAAGCGGCAGGGGCCAATTCACTACGGAACCAGCGTCCCCCCGCCATCTTGTGTCGGGCTGCTAGCTCCCTTAGAGCATTTAACATACGGTGATTAAACTATTAAAATAACCATAACCTATTCGATTTTCAATATTTTTAAACGAGTTGGTTTCTCTCATTTTATTGCGTTTAAAGAACAATATTACAGCCTCAGTTGTACCGTCACAATATGGCCGCCGTTGACGGAGGTCGGCAATAAGCCCTGTACACCCCCCAGGATACTGTACTTGGGTACAAAAATAAATAAAACTAAATCTGATAAAGTAAAAAAGAGATTTTAAAAAATTAAATATAAGATAAAAGTCCAAAAATAACAAAATATTATATAAAAAAGGTAAACAATTTAATCTTTAGCTCTTATGACACGTTTTCAGAATATAAGTAGTAAAACGTGTGGGATAAAAAGTCAAAATTATGAAATTACAAATTAGACTGGCTTTAATTTAAATATGTATAAATTAAAATATTGCATTGGTGGAAGCTACATAATTCATTTTAGTACCAAAAATAGTAGAAATTATAGTAGAAGTAACTATCTTAGCCACTGTTAGCTAACTGTTAGCTACTGGTAGTTACTTTTAGCTACGGTTAGCCACTATTAGCTGCTGTTAGCCACTGTTAGTTAAATTGTAACACTGTAAAACCGTTGCCTTAAAATTTACAAGAACTGGCAGAAATTATCCAGAATGACACTAATTATTTTTGACTGTATAATAAACAATTAAATACTGTGTGTTTCAGTTATATTTATTAATATTAGGCAGTTAACTGTATTATAACAGTAACTATTTGACTATCTTTCAGCCATTTTGGAGGCTGCATCTGTTTCTAATAGACATTTATTATCATAGATCCTTGTCTCCGTGGGTAACCGATGATGTAAAGAACAGAATGTGACTCTAATGATATTTTCAAATAAAAACCAAACCTGTGCATCAGTGTTTTTTTGTATTTTGCAGCAGCAGTTAAACATCTGTAGCTGATATCATGGCGACGAGCAGTAAAACCTTCAGGGAGATGCAGCAGGAAGGATCTCTGTGTGACGCGGTGATTTCTGTCCAGAACGAGGAGTTCAAAGTTCACAGGATCATCCTCTGCAGCTGCAGCTCCTACTTCAGGTGAGTGACCCCTGGACGACCTCTGGGCTTTTAATGTGAAATTAATACGGAAAGTCTCAAAGTCGCTCTACGGAGCGATGTTTAATAAGAGAAAAAACCCTGAAAGCAAATAGAATGACATTAAATCATCTTTCTACACTAAATCACATGGTATTTCACAGCGTTTTATGTTAATAAAGGTTTGTTTGGATTTGAAAAAACAGCTCATCAGAACTGAGTTTAATAATTTAACTAATTTAACTCCTCTTCATATTTCCTCCTCCTCCTCAGACACGTGTTCTGCAGCGATCCATCCTTGAACTTCCTGTCTTTCCCTGATCTTCCTGCTGGTATCATGCGTGACATCGTGGACTTTGCGTACGTTGGAGCGGTGGAGGTGATGGAGGAGAACATCTCAGACCTTCTAGCTGCATCTCAGCTCTTCTCCATCGGCGGCGTCTCCGAGGCTTGTTTCCTCTTCCTGGAGCGGCGCCTGAGCGTGGCCACCTGCCTCGCCGCGTGGGCGTCGGCCTGCCGCCACGGAGGCTCCGCTCTCCGGCAGAAGGCGGGGCTTTACGTCCTGCGGCACTTCCAGGAGGTGGCGCTGTGCTCGCCGGACTTCCTGCGGCTGACCCCGCAGCAGCTGGTCGGTTTTATCCAGAGGGACGAGGTCAACGTGAGGCGGGAGGACGCCGTGGCGGACGCCGTCCTCCGCTGGGTAGGCCACGCCCCCAAGGAGAGGGGAGGTCACATGACCCTGCTGCTCAGTAAGGTGCAGGAAGAGCCCTTCATTCCTTAGGAGTGATTTTTGTGTTACGATGAGTGTTAATTCATGCTGTTGCATCTTTCTGTCCAGGTCCGCCTGGTTGAGGCGTCTCCTGACTACCTGCTGGGCACCTTAATCACAAACAGCCTGGTGGCGACGGATCCCGTCTGCGTGGACATGGTCAACGACGCCCTGGAGACCATGAACCGGTCCAACCTGGGGAAACCTCTGCCCTGTTCACGCCTGCCCCCCACCGTCCTCCTGGTGGTCGGGACCTGGTCTATGGACCATCCGACGGACAGCATGGAGGTCTACAACGTGCGGGCCGACCGGTGGTCCAGGCTGGCTGTGGCCGAGGAGGCTCCTCGGATGTTCTACGGCTCCGTCTGCCTGGACGGGTCCGTCTATTTCGTGGGAGGCATGGACGGTCGAGACTTCCTGAGCAGCGTGCGGAGGCTGGACCTCCTCACCCGCACCTGGCAGGAGGCGGGGTCCATGCACCTGGCCCGCTGCTACCTGGTCGCCGTGGCGCTGGACGGCCTCGTCTACGCCATCGGAGGCTGCAGCGCCCGCGACTTCCCCGACCACAGCGACACGGCGGAGAGGTTCGACCCCGGCGCCAACCAGTGGACCATGATCGCGTCCATGAACCACCGCAGGATCGACTTCAACGCCACGACGCTACACGGGAAGGTGGGAGGAGCCGAGAGGAGCAGGAAACGACCTTAACGAGCGTCGTCAAGGGAGGATGAATGTGATTAATTAATGAGTTAGAATCGAGGACAGATTGTTTGAAAGCAAAAATCTGTATATTTCTAGGTTATTAACATATAACTAACCAGACTACTGTACCCAAGAGGGCACTTTAGTTTAGACACTTAATGATGGATAATAACGGACAATAATGGAAGCTAACGTAATAATGGAAGCTAACGTAATAACGGAAGCTAACGTAATAACGGAAGCTAACGTCATAACAGAAGCTAACGTCATAACGGACGATACCATAATAGCGAAAGCTAACGTAATAATGGAAGCTAACATACCATTAAAGGGCACTTTAGTTTAGACATTTAAATGATGGATAATAACGGACAATAACGGAAGCTAACCTAATAACAGAAGCTAACGTCATAACGGACGATACTGATACCATAATAGCGTAAGCTAACATAATAACGGAAGCTAACATAGCATCAAAGGGAACTTAATGTGCACACTTTAGGCGTTTAAAAGAGAACTTTAGAGCAAGTTCAGATGTTTAAAAAGGGCACTTAACTGCATGTTTTTACATTTAAAAGGGGAACTTTAGTGAACATTTAGATATTTAAAAGACCTTGTTGCACATTTAGACCTTAAAAAGGGCACTTCAGTGCATGTTTAGACATTTAAAAGGACATTTTGACACTTTAGTGCCCATTCAGACATTTCAAAGGGCATTTAGTGCTTGTTTAGATGTTGTCCAGTAGTTGTTTGATATTTATGACTAATAACCACCGACTCTCTCCCAGATCTACGTCTGCGGAGGTTTTGACCGGGGGGACCGGCTGGCCTCAGCAGAGTCCTACAACCCTCAAACCAACCAGTGGACGCTGATGTCCCCCATGGAGTCTGCACTGAACGGCGTGGCCGTCACGGCCTACAACGACCTGGTCTACGTAGTAAGAACAACACACAACACTGATGTCAGACGATTGATGAGTATTGATAATCCTCCATAACTAAAATCTGCACCTGATTCAAATTGGCTCAAAGCTAAAATGTTGTTCCTGTTTATTTGGATTATTTGACCTTAGCCACTTGCGGATGATAATTTAAAGTTATATATTTTTATAGTTTTTATTTTTAGGGGTTGGTTCCTTGACGCCCCCTTGGTCAAGTGCCCCATTGTCCCTGTTGTTAATCCAACCCTGGATCCGGGCCTGTGGTTCAACCACATCAGTTTCCATGGTTCCTTTGGGTTTTAACGGGTTAAAACCGTCCCTCTCTCAGGCCGGAGGCTTCGACGGCGTCAGGACCTTGAACCGCGTCGCCGCCTACGACCCCGTGTCCGACACCTGGAGCTCCAAAGCTCCGATGTCACGTCCACGCAACTACTTCAGCGCCGCGGTTCTGGAGGACCGGCTGTACGTGTTCGGGGGTCTGGAGAGTCGGTTCGGAGACGTCGAATGTTACGATGGAAACGCCTGGAGGTGCATCAGGCAGCCGGCCGTCGCCGGCAGAACCCCCAGCTGCTACGTGGTGGACAGGACGCCGTACTTCTCCTCATGCTGGTCCAACCAAGGAAAATGACACAGGTTAAACACCTTTTTACTGCGTTTCTACTTCATTTCTACTTCAGGCTAATTCCTGTTTTTATTATTATTGATTGTGGATTTTTTAACAAACTATTTGTGTTATTTATTGAAATGTAAGAAATAAATGATGCAGGATTGGTGACAGCTTTATGATAAAATGGCCCTGACCTCTGACCTCGTTGCGAGGAACTTTAAAGATGCATCAATTATATAGTGGTTAAAGTTAGAGATGATGCACGGAAATTAAAATCTGTGAATATCAAATAATCAAATAATAACGGCAGATAACGTAATAACAGAAGCTAACGTAATAACAAGATAACGTAATAACAAAAGATAACGTAATAACAGAAGATAACGTAATAACGGAAGATAACGTAATAACAGAAGATAACGTAATAATGGAAGACAACGTAATAACGGAAGACAACGTAATAACAGCCAATAACGTAGCAACATCCGATAATGTCATAAGTTATTATGGGAATTATCGTTTTAGCACTTTTATTACGTTATTGGACAATTGATTGCGTAATTTCGTTACTGTACGTTATTTAATTGCGACATTATTCAGCGTCGCTTTTAATTCCACTGAAGGACGAACGTGTTTTTTTTTTGCGATAATCGGACGAATATATTCAGTTACTGAATATTCTTTGCATCCTTAGATTATGTTGGTAGCACGATTGTAGCTATAAAAAAACTTAATTACGCAAGTTTTTGTGATAAAATGATCAAAAATAAAAACTATAATAACATAACAGACCAATCCAATTTTCATAATTCTTAATTTCTCTTTATTGCATTAGAACATACATTTCTCATATATATCTATATATATATATTTTATAAATGTGAATTTGTACACTACAATCTTTTATTGTAACATGTTAGAAAATACTCGTAACGCTCCAAAAACATAGCACTAAAAACAGTTACCAAACAATGATTATTACATTTCCTCGTTTTTGTTTTCGGCCACCAAGAACAGAAAAAACAAGATGGCGGAGATGAAAACCTGTCGACCGGGAGGAGAGGAGAGGACGGAGACGGAACGGTCGGGCCGTTTGTTTCGGCTTTTAGTGGCAGCCATGTTGGAAGCGGCGGCGGGGGGGGGATGGAGGGAAGGAGGCGGGGCTACCACAGCAGGTACAGGAAGGAGGAAGTGAGTGAGCATCAGGCAAAGCATCATGGGAAGACTGGGTCACTGATAACCATAAAGGCTAGACGTCTCATCCAACGGCCAATGGAGTCAAATGCGCGCACTGGCGGCCATCTTACTACAGGGAGCTCGCTCACCCGTAGCAATGTATTTTAATGGTGAATGTTCTTTAAATGACCAAAACTTGCTCAATTTTCAACCGATTCTCAAATGGTTTGGTTCGTTATGAACGTCAGAGATGTAGTTATCGCCATGGTGATAACATTTGTAAGAAGCTAAACCACAACCTGTAGCAAGATGGCCGCCAGGAGAGGACATTCATGTCTGTGCCAGACATCTAACATTTATTATGATAAATATCTACATTACAGACACGTCATTCTCCAATGAGACTGTGTGAAGTTATGAAGCTGCTTCTTCTCTTTGTGTTTTCTGGTTTCAGTTTGTCGCATTAATCGCTGAGTTTAGCCAAATCACACTTAAAGTTCAGTTTTCCTGCAATAAATGATAGTAAATATGGAATATCTCTACCAAACATAACAAAGGTTCTGGACCCTGGTTTTACAATCTGAGTTTGTTGTCTCTTCTACTGGAAACAACATTAAATCCTCCATAATAAGTAATTCCCATTAAATGTTGGGGAAATCCAGTGAGACTAAAGTATTGCTCCATTTCTGATGAAAATATCAGCATCCTAATTGTTTGCTAACCCGTATTTCCATTAAAAGTTATCCTTTAAATTCTATTAAAGTAAGTTTATGTAGTTTTTACATCGATAATTAATAATTAACCAACATTTACGCTTCTTTTTCTTCTTTTTTTGTTGCAGCGATACAGACGGAGCCGTGGGAACGTTGATTAATGAGCCGCTGCTCGTTAAGTCAAACTTAACCCAGTTATAACGAGAGTGTTTATCTAAATGGAGACTTACATGTTGCACCAAACAACGAGTTCAGTTTGAACTAAATATTTACACCCAGTCGCTACCAGCTGTGCCTGTTTGGTACCGTTAGCTAACATAACGAGATAATTAACGCTATAGTTTCAGATATATGATTGAATAAAGAGGTAATATAAAGCTGTTGATAATAAACTAACTTTACTTTCTACTTCCTCTTGTTTACGTGTACGTGGAAGAATAATTTTAGTCTCAAATCAAATCATTTTCACTGGACTATTTATATAAATATACTGAGAAAACCTAAGATTGAACTGCACGTAACCACAATAAGAGCATAAATTGGTTTTCACTCTTAACAACATGGAAACAACTATGAAACTTGTGTCATATTTAAGATTTTATTAATTACGCCTACATTATCTGGTCCTAAATGCATCATATTCTGGATTTATTGTAATATAATAACCTCCATGTTGATTGGATTGTGCTGCAACAATATTTTCTGAGGTAATTATAACGATCTAAAGTTAAAATGGTGCAACCCGGTGTATAAATCACTGGTAGAAACTTGGAAAGTTGGAAAGACGTGGTTTGTTAACCCTCTATTGCATGAAATTGAATGTTTTTATTAGTTAAAAGGGCCTAAATAATAAAATAATATATAAGAGAAAGTTGTAAACACAGTCTCAGGATAGTTTCATATTGTTGACATATGGAAACAAGCACCTATTTTAGCATATTAGCAAAAAAATATATAACATGTAAATGTAAAAAATAATAAAAAATAAAGTTTACTCACCCTACATAGTGAGTTCAATTATATATTTGATGAAAATTTTACCAACATTCTGGATAAAATGCGACAGTGATGCTCACATGGCGAATGCAAGCAATAGGGATATCCTGGTAAATTGTCCTTCCAAAATAAAAGCCCAAACAACATAGATTTCATGCCATATGGCAACACTGTGCAATAGAGGGTTAAATGGGAAAAGAGGAAAAGTCGGTGAAATCTGGGGGCGGGACTTCGAGCTAGGTTGTTTTTTTTTAAAATTTCTTTTCAAAATAAGAGCACGGAGAGTTTTGACTGAACCACAAAAGACGGACAAAGGTAAAAAAAAGTCGTAAGCGTCAAGTCGGACACACACACACACACACACACACACACTTAACACACACACACACACACACTTAACACACACACACTTAGTGAGGCTAAGGTTTAAAAACTAGCGACAGACATGAGCAGCTGATGGCAGATGGATGAGTTTTAATCGGCTGTTAATCGGATTTTATCAGAGATCTAATCTCTGTGGAGAGGAAGGAAGAGAAAGACATGAGTCCGGGAAAAGACCCGGTTCAACATTTCAAAGCAGAAACGGATCGGAGGAAAGAGTCGTGCAACGCTGCAGAACGCCGTAGAATGATTGTCCTCTTGAACACATCTCACCTCCTTTAACTTCCCCATGTTCCTTATGACACACACACACACACACACACACACACACACACAAACCCTGTGACCATAAAATACGTTTACACACACACACACATTTTGACCCGTTGATACAGCTGACTGGTTTTCTAGAGGATTGGTGTTGATTAGAGCAAAAGCTCGATGCTGATTGGCCAAATGATCGATATGACAATCTGAAAAACTGAGAGTGTAAAACCAGCAGCTCATGAGGTGTTATCAGTCGATAACATGCCGCTCAAACGACGAATTAGTAGTCCGACACTTTAAGGTGTGTTCACACCGGACAAACATTTGCGACAGCGAGACACGTTTACATGTTAAGTCAATGGGAAGACGCGATTGTTCGCGGCGCGACGGACGCGAAGTGGCGAAAAATCGCACTTCGCTCCACGTCTCCATGACAACGGGAAATTCACTTATCGCCAGTCTTTTACTCTTCAACGGACTTCAACGGCGCCGCGGCGTCGTCCAGGCGGAGCTCCGTTGATGCTCCGGATGATGAGAGTTCGCAATCTGGCGAATTCTCGCGACAAAATCACATCCATCGCGCGAAAAAATCGCGTCAATGGAGTCCGGTGTGAACAACCCTTTAGAGTCATCGTCGACTGAGCAAAAACGGAAAATACTCATTTATTTTCCTCTATTTCACGTCAGTGTGAACGTAAGATCTTTGGGGTTTTGAACTAGATAGAAGAAGCCCCACGGTATGCAAACTGATTTCCTCCAGTCAAGTGTACCAACATTTACGGCATCATGCTTCCTTCCTTCCTTCCTTCCTTCCTTCCTTCCTTCCTTCCTTCCTTCCTCCCCTCCTCCTCTCCCTCAGTGAGCAGTATAGTGGCGTAGTGATGTTCCTAAGGCAGTATCACAGTACAGTCCATAGAGAAACGACAGCAGTACAGAATTACACTGGCCTGCCCAGAACCTTACATCCAGCTCAGATGGGACACTGACACCATCTGGATTCATTGATTATTATCTATAAGCCTCCATTTAGTTGATTTCAAACTTTCGGGAAATTTCAATTGTTTCCTGTTGTCAGATAGATTAACGAACATTCAAATCAGGAAGCAAAGAGGAGGGCCAAAATATATATATATATATATAAAAAAAAGAATCTTAAAATCTGGGTAAAACCTCATTTCCTGCCCTGGTAGCTCAGCGGGCTAAGGCACACGCCGAGTTTGAACGGCATCACTGGTTTAAACCGACTCACGGCCACAGCAGCATGTCGTCGGCGTACGGTGTCACACTCCACTGGACGCAAAGACTCAGACTACTTCATTGGATAGTTGGAGAATAGATAGCAGGATTCAATCTGACTCTGTCTTAGTAGCTAATTAGCTTGTTTGTTAGCCATGAGGTGACCAAATTGAGATTTGAGAAACTCCTGATTATCAAGTAGTTCACACCAGAAACCAGATTGTTACCTTCGCAGAGGAAGTTATATTTATGACAAGTTCTGGGCGGATTTTTGCCAAACGTTCAGCGAATGTTGGGAATGGTACCATGAACAGAGGATTACATTTTGGTAATGATCTGGAGGATCATTGCGGTAAATTGATCTTCAAACAGGTGCAGCTGGTGGTGATATCTAGTACCTGCCTCCATAGACCCAGGCTTTGCATTTGTTGCTGGACTGGGTGTGTTCAATAAGTTTAGGACAATGTTGTTGTGCTTAGGGAAGGTTTGCACTCTCAGAGATTCTCTGGTTCTACTAGAAAGTTTTACTTCTATTTATGGTTAGATTGTTCATATCGTGTTGCTTCTACTGACATGAAACGTCTGTTCACACAAATTGGAAGATATCCGACCGTCCATGAAGATTCTTAAGTCTTGCAGTTCATCTGATTCTTATGGAGTTGTAGAAAGAAGAAACATGACTTCCTAGCTTGTTTGAAGACATTTCGCGTCTCACATTCTTTAATTCTTCAGAGTTCAGAACTGGTTCTTCAGAACTGGACTAGACTGTTTGGCTTGTTAGAAGTTGTTTCACCTCTTGTCCAAGAGGCTTCTTCTTCAATTCTTCAGAACTGGACTGGACCTCAGAGCTGGTTCTTCACAACTCGACTGGACTTCTTGGTTTGTTTGAAGACGTTTCACCATCCAGTTCTTCAGAAGAAGCCTTCAGGTTGCATGTTCCTCAGAACTGAAGAAGCCTCTTGGATGAGAGTCTTCAAACAAGCTATGATGTCTAGTCCAGTTCTGAAGAACTGAAGAAGCCTCCTGGATGTGAGGCGAAATGTCTTCAAACAATAGAAAAGTTTCTTTTTTTCTACAACTCCACAAGAATAAGACCTGGAAGACTAAGAATCTTCATGGACTGTTGGATATCTTCTGATTTCAGTTCAGTTCTTCAGAAGAAGCCTTCAGGTTGCAAGAAACCTCCTGGATGAGAGGTCGAACCCTCTTCAAACAAGCTAACAAGTCCAGGTGCCTTTTTCTCCAACTCCTCCAGAATACGATGTCTAACCAGTGGGATCATCTTCTGTTGCGGCCACAGTGGAGTGTGAATCGAACCAAAAACCAGACGACATGTTTCCGGAGCTATGGCGGGGCGGTAGTCGCCTTTTTCGCGTTTTCCCAAAGTGCTTCTTTGGAGGCCTCCAGTAAATTATTCAGTGGCACAACTCTGAGATATAGGGTTCTGGGCCAGAGCTGAGCCGGGAACCGCCCGGCGGGACGTCGGGTTGGTTCTGGCACCGATTCTAGCCGATATTTCCGATTGTTCTGCATCGGCCGGGGGGGTAGGGGTGGAGGGGGGGGCGGCTCGGAAAGCTCAGGTTTTTTTTTTTCTTTATATTATTGTGTCAAGATGAAAGAGGTTCAACTATATACTATGACTATTAAGACGGTTACCTATCAAACTAACAAGTGACAACCACAGGAGCCTCCAGGAGCGCCAGAGGTGCCAGAACCAGCCCGGGAGTCTCTGGTTCAGGTGATATTGTAGTGCCTGTGGTCTATAGTACAGTAGCATTAACACAATGGTCCAAGAGACAGATCATATAGAAGATATCATACAGATGGTCCAATACAGTTATAGTACAACATCTATACATCAACTATACATTGTGCGTTTTTTTTTTTTCCTTTGTTATATTTTCTGGGGTCTCAGGGTAAGACTTGGTCACCATTACATCACTGCTGTAAGACAGGGGGTCGGGGGTCGTAGTAGTGGTGGGCAGAGCCACAGATAAACAGTGGTTGGGCGCTGTGGTTTAACGGCGGCCATGTTGAACTCAGCGACTGCCGTGGAGGACCAGCGACGGCAAAGTAGTGGCAGTAGTTTAGCAGGAAAACAGCTAAGGTAAGACGTCTTTAAAGGGGGTTTGTTCCCGTTCTGGCTGCGTTAACGACTTAGGATTCCGTGGCTCTGACATCTTCAGCCATTTTTTAATAGATAAAATTAAAGAAACTTATATATTTTCTTCATAAACGAAGTCGTAGCACAGCTGAATGTGGAGTATTGTAAAAAAACAAAAGCCCAGTTTTAATTCTGCACTGAAAAAAGGAAATAGTTGAAGCAACTTAATTGTTTCTGTTGGTAAAACCTAAATGAATTAAGTTCATTGAAATTCATTCAATTACACTTGAATGAACTTAATTTATTTAGGTTTTACCAATTGAAACAATTATTTTATTTTTTAATTAAATAATTCAAATATAATTTTAATTAAAGTCAGAATTCTGACTTTTTTGACAGATCAGAAAAAAAAATATTTAAGGTTTTTTTTTTTTATTAATTTCAGAAAAAAAGTCAGAATTATTATTTTTTTTGTTAAAAATTTTCTGAGAAAAATTCCTACAAATTCTGAGATAAAAGTCTTTTTTTCTCAGGTATTTTTTTGTTTTATTAATTTCTGAAAAAAAGACTTAAAAAAAAGAATTTTTTATTTTTTTTATTCCAGAAAAAAAAGTCATAATTCTGAGATTAAAGTACTTTTTTCCCCCTAGAATAAATAATTAAAAACATACACCTTCATTTTTTTTTCAGTAGCCTTAATTATCATTAAAAAATAAAAATAAAATGTTTAATTAATTCGAGTAAAAAGGTCAGAATTCAGACGTTTAAAAAAATTAAGGGGTCATTTTTTTTTTCCTTAGAATAAATAAAAAATTCAGACTTTTTTTCTTGAATAATTAAATATTAGATGCTCTAACTTCCAGTTTACGGGGCCTTTATGTGATTTTTATCATCACTCATTTATTAAAAGCAGGATTCCACCGATCGTTTCCCAATGAACCTGTTCTATCTGCTTGAGGAATCGAGTGGTAATTAACCCTTTAATTAATTAATTAACGAACAAACAAACAATCAGCCGCGGCCTCCACTCGTACCCTGTTAGGATGCTCGTTGTCCAACCAGAACCAACCGTCTACCTGTGGCTCTGGATCCAGAACAGGGGGTTTTGGGGTCAAAGGGTACGGGACACTTAAAGGGACAGAGGACTAAAAGGGGGTTTACGATACTAACTGGTTTTAAGAAGTGGGGGATGGTTCTGTTGGAGCGAGGCGACGGACGGTCGAGGTTTTACCGCGATGAGATTTTACCGGGACAACGGGACGTGAGGGCGGGCGGGTCGGAGGGGTCGGAGGTCGGAGGGTCTCCGGGTCCGTAATGTTAGGATATGACCGTGGCCTCCGTGACTATCGCCGGGTCCTCGATGTCGGCTTTACTCTGGACCATCCTCAGCTCCAGCTGCGGCGGACTGGGCCTCCGACCAGGACCCGCTAACTCTGGAACAAACAGCAGCACTTTATTAAAGGGACACGTCGTTTAGAAGGGAATAAAAGTCTGGAAACTACCTATAAACTATAAAAACTATAAATCTATTAACTATAAAAACTATAAATCTATTAACTATTAAACTATTAACTATAAAAACTATAAACTATTAACTATAAAAACTATAAACTATTAACTATAAAAACTACCAGCTGAGTGGTTTATTTAGTCAGTTTTTCAGAGTCGTTCTCTGATTATTTCCTGGTTTATTTAAAATAATAATTTAAAAATATACAAAGAAAATACTAAAAAAAATATTACAAGATACTGAAAATAATAATAAATAATAAAAAAAATACTACCACAAATACTAAAATACAAAAAATATAAAAAAAAAATATTTAAAAAAATAAAAAAAAATGTTCGATTAATGGATTTAAGTCATTTATTCAGTAGAAAATGTCCAAATTCTTCTCTGATTAATTCCTGGTTTATTTAATCTTCTTGATGATTAAATGTTAAAAGTAAAAAATAATAAAATACTAAAAATAATAGTTTAAAAATATACAAAGAAAATACTAAAACCACAAGAAGACAAATTATTCAAGATACTAAAAATAATAAATAATAAAATAAAAAAAAATAATTTCAAAACCACAAATACTAAAATGAGTTTAGTAGTTTTTGGTGTTAAAGTCCTGCAGCAGTTGTTACCGTGAGCGTAGGATATGGTCCTCTGGATAACGTGATGCATCACTGAAAACGTCTTCTCACAGGCCGTCTGACCAGAACACAGGAGAACAGACAGGGAGGTGGTGGTTTACAAGGTGTGTGTGTGTGTGTGTGTGTGTGTGTGTACCTTCAGGTCATTAGGGTGGTGTGTGTATACCTTCAGGTCATTAGGGTGGTGTGTGTGTGTACCTTCAGGTCATTAGGGTGGTGTGTGTGTACCTTCAGGTCATTAGGGTGTGTGTGTGTGTACCTTCAGGTCATTAGGGTGGTGTGTGTGTGTGTACCTTCAGGTCATTAGGGTGGTGTGTGTGTGTGTACCTTCAAGTCATTAGGGTGGTGTGTGTGTGTACCTTCAGGTCATTAGGGTGGTGTGTGTGTGTACCTTCAGGTCATTAGGGTGGTGTGTGTGTGTACCTTCAAGTCATTAGGGTGGTGTGTGTGTGTACCTTCAGGTCATTAGGGTGGTGTGTGTGTGTACCTTCAAGTCATTAGGGTGGTGTGTGTGTGTACCTTCAAGTCATTAGGGTGGTGTGTGTGTACCTTCAAGTCATTAGGGTGGTGTGTGTGTGTGTGTACCTTCAGGTCATTAGGGCGGTGTGTGTGTGTACCTTTAGGTCATTAGGGTGGTGTGTGTGTACCTTCAGGTCATTAGGGTGGTGGTGTGTGTGTACCTTCAGGTCATTAGGATGGTGTGTGTGTACCTTCAGGTCATTAGGGTGGTGGTGTGTGTGTACCTTCAGGTCATTAGGGTGGTGTGTGTGTACCTTCAGGTCATTAGGGTGGTGTGTGTGTACCTTCAGGTCATTAGGGTGGTGTGTGTGTACCTTCAGGTCATTAGGGTAGTGTGTATGTATACCTTCAGGTCATTAGGGTGGTGTGTGTGTGTGTACCTTCAGGTCATTAGGGTGATGTGTGTGTACCTTCAGGTCATTAGGGTGGTGTGTGTGGACCTTCAGGTCATTAGGGTGGTGGTGTGTGTGTACCTTCAGGTCATTAGGGTGGTGTGTGTGTACCTTCAGGTCATTAGGGTGGTGGTGTGTGTGTACCTTCAGGTCATTAGGGTGGTGTGTGTGTACCTTCAGGTCATTAGGGTGGTGGTGTGTGTGTACCTTCAGGTCATTAGGGTGGTGTGTGTGTACCTTCAGGTCATTAGGGTGGTGTGTGTGTACCTTCAGGTCATTAGGGTGGTGGTGTGTGTGTACCTTCAGGTCATTAGGGTGGTGTGTGTGTACCTTCAGGTCATTAGGGTGGTGGTGTGTGTGTACCTTCAGGTCATTAGGGTGGTGTGTGTGTACCTTCAGGTCATTAGGGTGGTGTGTGTGTACCTTCAGGTCATTAGGGTGGTGGTGTGTACCTTCAGGTCATTAGGGTGGTGTGTGTGTACCTTCAGGTCATTAGGGTGGTGTGTGTGTACCTTCAGGTCATTAGGGTGGTGTGTGTGTACCTTCAGGTCATTAGGGTGGTGGTGTGTCCATGCTAACAACATGGCAGCAAACAGGTCTCCGGTTCCCACGAACACGGCGTCCACCTTGGGAACTTCTATCCGAACTCTCTGTGTCGTCCTGCTGCCGTCTGGACGGACTGGACATGGACGAAAGAATTAAAAACTCTAAACACACACACACACACACACACACACACACACACACACACCCTACCATGGCGCTGGCTGCCCAGCGACACCAGGAAGCGGTCTCCCAGTCTGGAGGGCAGGTCAGAGGAGGTGATGACCACCGTGTCTGGACCCATAGCGTGGAGCAGGTCCATCACCTGCAGGACAGGGAGCGGGTGATGGTGTCAAACATCTGTTTACTAGAACAAACTACCAGAGATCTAGAACAAACTCCTAGAGAACTAGAACAAACTCCTAGAGATCTAGAACAAACTCCCAGAGAACTAGAACAAACTCCTAGAGAACTAGAACAAACTCCTAGAGAACTAGAACAAACTCCTAGAGAACTAGAACAAACTCCCAGAGAACTAGAACAAACTCCCAGAGATCTAGAACAAACTCCTAGAGATCTAGAACAAACTCCCAGAGAACTAGAACAAACTCCCAGAGAACTAGAACAAACTCCTAGAGAATTAGAACAAACTCCTAGAGAACTAGAACAAACTCCTAGAGAACTAGAACAAACTCCTAGAGATTTGGAACAAACTCCCAGAGAACTAGAACAAACTCCTAGAGATCTAGAACAAACTCCCAGAGAACTGCAGCTCTGCTTCAACCTTTAAATATAATAAACTGCTTTAAATATTTGCTTCGTCTCATTTATATATTTCCTTTCATTCTTTACATGTTTTTCATTGCATTCAATGTTTTATTGTATTTATATATTTGTTTTTCTTGTATTATTTTATTTGTACATGTGAAGCTCTTTGATCAACTGAACGTTGTTTAGTTATGTAGGAGTATGTAGGAGTTGATCACGTTTCACTACATTGATTTTGACAGAGTTTGTGTATAAAGTAAAAAATAAACCAGATTATGTAAGATGTCAAAAAACATCACAATAACTTGAAAATGATGGAGAAATGAAGCATGTTTTACCTCGACAGCGTCTTTCTCTGTGCTGATGTTCTTCCCCGTCAACAACCTGAAAAAACACGCAGAAAATTATGAATTAAACACAAGTTTTCTATTAAAGAGTAAGAGTAAGAGATCAAAACCCTGAAAACAGACAATTCTTCTTCTATCAGAGAACATTGGTGCAACAAAACAATGAATGAGGTGAATGAGTGGAGTTTCCAGGTGGAACCACTAGATGGAGCCGTCGGACAGTGAAGCTGCGTTTGATGCTGCAGCAGAAATTAATTATTAATTCATTATTTCACAGTCAATTCAACACATTCACAGTGTTTTCAGCATTAAAACAACTGGAACAATGAAAGATATTTAACTCTAAGCTTCAGATTTACTGTGAAATTCATTTTCTTGCAGTGGAGGTCTGTCACTTAAAGCAGCAGTTTCTTCCCGCACCACCTCAGTGTTACGGTTTCCCTCAAAAGGTCTGGATTCAAATGGACTTTTAAATGATGGGAAACCAACCTGAGACCTGGTGGATGGTTGTTAGATAACAGCAGGAGGGCTGTTATATAAAAAATGACATGTAGACATGGAGATGATTTAAACACAGTGATGTTACATCATTTAAACACAGTGATGTTACATCATTTAAACACAGTGATGTTACATCATTTAAACACAGTGATGTTACATCATTTAAACACAGTGATGTTACATCATTTAAACACAGTGATGTTACATCATTTAAACACAGTGATGTTACATCATTTAAACACAGTGATGTTACATCATTTAAACACAGTGATGTTACATCATTTAAACACAGTGATGTTACATCATTTAAACACAGTGACGTTACATCATTTAAACACAGTGATGTTACATCATTTAAAGACAGTGATGTTACATCATTTAAACACAGTGACGTTACATCATTTAAACACAGTGATGTTACATCATTTAAACACAGTGATGTTACATCATTTAAACACTCGTACTCACTCAGCCTCGAACTGGTTGGGGGTGATGATGTCAGCAACAGGAACCACCTTGTTCTTATAGACGGGATAAAGGTTCTGAGGAACGTACTGTAGAGAACACACACACACACGCACACACACACACACACACACACACACACACACACACACACACAAACACACACACACACACACACACACACACACACACACACACACACACACACACACACACACACGTTGTGAAAGTGTCCATTTAAACACCTAAATGTGCATAAAAGTGACCTTTATAAATATCTAACCATGCAGTAAAGTGCCTCTAACCATGCAGTAAAGTGCCCTTTTTAAACATTTAAACATGCACAAAAATTCCCTGTAATAAATATCTAAACACACACTAAAGTGCCCTTTAATACATACTAAACACACACTAAAGTGTCCTTTTTAAACATCTAAACACACACTAAAGTGCCCTTTAATACATACTAAACACACACTAAAGTGCCCTTTAATACATACTAAACACACACTAAAGTGCCCTTTTTAAACATCTAAACTACACTAAAGTGCCCTTTAATACATACTAAACACACACTAAAGTGCCCTTTAATAAACATCTAAACACACACTAAAGTGCCCTTTAATACATAAACACACACTAAAGTGCCCTTTAATACATACTAAACACACACTAAAGTGCCCTTTAATACATACTAAACACACACTAAAGTGCCCTTTATACATATCTAAACACACACTAAAGTGCCCTTTAATACATACTAAACACACACTAAAGTGCCCTTTAATAAACATCTAAACAAACACTAAAGTGCCCTTTAATACATAATAAACACACACTAAAGTGCCCTTTAATACATACTAAACACACACTAAAGTGCCCTTTAATAAACATCTAAACAAACACTAAAGTGCCCTTTAATACATACTAAACACACACTAAAGTGACCTCTAATACATATCTTAACAGACACTAAAGTGCCCTTTAATACATACTAAACACACACTAAAGTGCCCTTTAATACATATCTAAACACAGACTAAAGTGCCCTTTAATAAACATCTAAACACACACTAAAGTGCCCTTTAATATATACTAAACACACACTAAAGTGCCCTTTAATACATACTAAACTACACTAAAGTGCCCTTTAATACATACTAAACACACACTAAAGTGCCCTTTAATACATACTAAACACACACTAAAGTGCCCTTTAATACATACTAAACTACACTAAAGTGCCCTTTTTAAACATCTAAACACACACTAAAGTGCCCTTTAATACATACTAAACACACACTAAAGTGCCCTTTAATACACATCTAAACACACACTAAAGTGCCCTTTAATACACATCTAAACACACACTAAAGTGCCCTTTTTAAACATCTAAACACACACTAAAGTGCCCTTTAATACACATCTAAACACACACTAAAGTGCCCTTTTTAAACATCTAAACTACACTAAAGTGCCCTTTGCTGTGCCCACAGCTGTAGAACAGTCTTTTCTCCTCTGCTCGTTGTTTTTGTGACAGAAGCTGACGTTAAACGTGTTCAACACTGAGATAAAATCAATAATCTTCCATCTGTCACTGAGGAACAGACTCGTAACTCCTCTTCCTCCAACAAACTAATAAAACAATAAATAAATATCACACATGAATTAAATATACATAATATATATAACAGAGAATCTCACCATAGATCCATGATCCCCGAGGACAGGGTCACACACTGAAATACACAGAAAAACACATAATCAAGCTGTTAAACTGGATTAGACATAAATATTATATATATATTTACTCTATGTCCTTTATGACAAGCTAGAAAAGTGTCAAAAATACACAATAGCTAATTAAAATGGAGTATTTTAACTTTAAAGTCAATTTCTGGTAACCTGTTTTACATTTTTATGCATTGCATTTCAAAATAAGAGTCCAAAAAATAAGCCCTAGGCCCATTTTTGATATTATATACGCTTTTCTTTCATGAATATGTGAATTAAATTTAAATAAAATGTAGAAAACAGTGAGATTTATAGCTCGTATGTTTTATCACTAAGTTTACTCGTGTGATAAATTGATTTAACTTATTTAAAAATAAAACTTTTGACCCTTTATTAGCTCCATACACGCACTGATTAACTCAAACTGCATTAATTAACCTTTAAATATGAACAGCTGGCTCTTCATGTATAATATGCATCAATACGACGCATTTCCTGAAACAAAAAACTTTGTGTTTGCAGTAAAATGTTGATTATGTTATTCCCTTCAAAATAAAAGCATGTGTTTATGGAGTGGACACTGACCATACACCAGGTTGGGGTTGGCTCTCTTCAGCTCCTGAACTATGTCCACCACCATCTCCAAGAAGGACGTGTCTCTGGTATACCCTGAACACACACACACACACACACACACACACACACACACACACACACACACACACACACACACACACACACACACACACACACACACACACACACACACACACACACACACACACACACACACACCATTATTATAATTTTTAAACATCTAATCTAAAGGTTTAATAACCTGTATAATGACACAGCTGTGAGTTAGTAGTTGAAGTGATAATATCATATATATAACATCATATATATAATAACATATATATAATAACATATATATAATAACATATATATAATAACATATATATAATAACATAACCACAGCGTCCACCTGTTAAAACGTAGTCGTACTGATGAACGTTGTTCAGTTTGATTCCTTCGTAGAGAACATGAAGTTCATCTGCTGTCAACACCTGGCCTTTCCAGTGGGAATAACCTGCAGGAAACAAGGATGTCCATCAGCAATAGGGATATCCTGGTCATGTGACCTCATTTATTCTATGTCCTTCAAAATAAAAGCCTCCTTTTTATACCCAGCTGTAAAAAACATAGATTTAATATCACAACTTTTTAGTGTTTATGGAAACACTATGTGATGTGTATTTGTTGAGTGTGTGTTTTAACGTGTTGCAGTGTGTGTGTGTGTGTGTTTTAGCGTGTTGAGTGTGTGTTTTAACATGTAGCGGAGTGTGTGTGTGTGTGTTTTAGCGTGTTGAGTGTGTGTTTTAGCGTGTTTCAGAGTGTGTGTTTTAGTGTGTTGTAGAGTGTGTGTTAACATGTTGCAGAGTGTGTGTGTGTGTTAGCATGTTGTAGAGTGTGTAAACATGTTGCAGAGCGTGTGTGTGTTAGCGTGTTGTAGAGTGTGTGTTAACATGTTTTGGAATGTGTGTCTGTGTTAACATGTTGTGAGTTTGTGTTTTATCGTGTTGTAAAGCATATGTTTTAGCGTGTTTCAGAGTGTGTGTTAACGTGTTTCAGAGTGTGTGTTAGCGTGTTTCAGAGTGTGTGTTAGCGTGTTTCAGAGTGTGTGTTAGCGTGTTTCAGAGTGTGTGTTAGCGTGTTTCAGAGTGTGTGTTAGCGTGTTTCAGAGTGTGTGTTAGCGTGTTTCAGAGTGTGTGTTAGCGTGTTTCAGAGTGTGTGTTAGCGTGTTTCAGAGTGTGTGCGTTAGCGTGTTTCAGAGTGTGTGTTAGCGTGTTTCAGAGTGTGTGTTAGCGTGTTTCAGAGTGTGTGTTAGCGTGTTTCAGAGTGTGTGTTAGCGTGTTTCAGAGTGTGTGTTAGCGTGTTTCAGAGTGTGTGTTAGCGTGTTTCAGAGTGTGTGTTAGCGTGTTTCAGAGTGTGTGTTAGCGTGTTTCAGAGTGTGTGTTAGCGTGTTTCAGAGTGTGTGTTAGCGTGTTTCAGAGTGTGTGTTAGCGTGTTTCAGAGTGTGTGTTAGCGTGTTTCAGAGTGTGTGTTAGCGTGTTTCAGAGTGTGTGTTAGCGTGTTTCAGAGTGTGTGTTAGCGTGTTTCAGAGTGTGTGTTAGCGTGTTTCAGAGTGTGTGTTAGCGTGTTTCATAGTGTGTTTGAGCAGCGTTTAACGCTGCTAAACGCTGCAGAAAGTGTGTGTGATGTGAATGCCGATGCAGGCGTGTGCGTCTGCGTGTGACATGTTTGCTGCAGGCTGATGATGTCGCAGCTCCAGGTGAGTCACATCAGGGGGGGGAGGGGGGAGGAGGAGGAGGGGGGGGGGGGGGGGGGGGGGGGGGGGCTCTGGTTGCTAAGCAACAAGCCGGGAGAAAGCCAAAGGGGCTAAAGAAAGAGAGAGATGAGCAGTCAGAGAACGTTCTGAGTGTGTGTGAGTGTGTGTGTGTGTGTGTGTGTGAGTGAGTGTGTGTGTGTGAGTGTGTGTGTGTGTGTGTGTGTGTGTGTGTGTGTGTACAGGCCTACAGATAAGAGCTGCTTCTGTCGTCATCATTCGCTGCTGCTGTCGCAATTCTCTGTTCACTCTGTCCTCTCTCTCTTTTTATTCTCTCTCTCTTTTTATTCTCTCTCTCTTTTTATTCTCTCTCTCTTTTTATTCTCTCTCTCTTTTTATTCTCTCTCTTTTTATTCTCTCTCTTTTTATTCTCTCTCTTTTTATTCTCTCTCTTTTTATTCTCTCTCTTTTTATTCTCTCTCTTTTTATTCTCTCTCTTTTTATTCTCTCTCTTTTTAATTCTCTCTCTCTTTTTATTCTCTCTCTCTTTTTATTCTCTCTCTCCGTCTTTTTTCGATGTGTCACAGCTAATTTACACGCTTCCTTTCCAACAAATTGCAAATGTTCTTTTTTTCCCCTGAACACACAGTTTATATTTATTTATTTATTTATTTATATTTATTTATTTTAATATCAGGTCAATCAGAACAGAAACAGCTTTGGTCTCAATAAACAAGTCAAATAAAAGATAAAAGACGTGATGAGTTCATGAATCAGAGGATAAATAAATAAATAATAAGAAAAATCAATAAATAATAAGATAAATAAATAAATAATAAGATAAATCAATAAATAATAAGACATGTTATATACAGAATCAGTAAAACACACACACATAATATAAAAACACACACACACACACACACACACACACACACACACACACACACACACACACACACACTCACACACACACACACACACACACACACACACACACACCTGTGTGGTTGGAGAACTGCACAGAGTTGATTGAATCCACCTCGAAACCTAAAACCTGGAATGAGACAGAATCAAGAATTTAAAACATTTAATATAAAACATTTAATATAAAACATTTAATATAAAACATTTAATTTAAAACATTTAATATAAAACATTTAATATAAAACATTTAATATAAAACATTTAATATAAAACATTTAATATAAAACATTTAATATAAAACATTTAATATAAAACATTTAATATAAAACATTTAATTTAAAACATTTAATATAAAACATTTAATATAAAACATTTAATATAAAATATTTAATATAAAACATTTAATTTAAAACATTTAATATAAAACATTTAATATAAAACATTTAATATAAAACATTTAATTTAAAACATTTAATAGAAAACATTTAATTTAAAACCTGTTGATTAAACTGGGCATAAAAAGTTAGAATATTAATAAAAAAACTTTATTTAAAACTTAAATCCAGACCAAACTGACCCAAATCAGGGAAAAGGCTAAATTATCTGCAATGCAAAGGTCAAAGGTCAATTATTTGTCCATAAAATCATAGAAGTCATTCCAGAACATGAAGAATATAAATGAATTTACATTAAATCTGAATTAAATATTTAATTCACTGCAGAAACTGGTGAAAATATCATGTTTTTGCTCCAATTATCTTATTCCACTGTCAGATAATTTAGATTATTTCAAGTATTTTCTTAGTTTTAGTCAATTTAATCTTTTTATTTTTAAGAAAATGTTAATTTGACCCAAACTGACCTGAAAATATTGGACTAATTGAACCAAAACCAGGACATTTCATGCAGCTCTGCTACTGATATTCTATATAACTGTTGTTTTATTGTATTGATGATGTGATATTGATGATTTATATCGATGCTGTAGCAGTAAAACACTGAAATAATTCATACAAATCATTGAAATTGCACCTTTTTTTCTCCCGTTGTGTAAATTAAAGGTGAATAATGCTGTAAATCTTTATAATTTATTTATTTATGTTTAAATAAGGGAATAAATGTGGAGGTTCTGATATTTAAAGGTGAATTTTGACTAATTCGTCCCTCATGTGCCTTTAATTCATTTCCTATGACGTGTGATGTCATCAGGAGGAATCCTGCAGCAGCCAATCAGAGAGGGGGAAGCCCTGCCCTGACGTCATCATCATCATCATCATCATCATCATCTTCATCTTCATCATCAGCTGAATCGCTGCATGAAGAGGAGCTTCCTCTGACCTGTGGGCTTCCACTTTATTAATCTAAATTTAAATCACTGTCACTGTGTGTGTGTGTGTGTGTGTGTGTGTGTGTGTGTGTGTGTGTGTGTGTGTGTGTGTGGTTCATTCATAAACCCTCCCTGGATAAACAGCCTTTAAATACTGATACTGATCTGTTTAACAACTATTCTATTTTAAAAAGGCCACAGATTTAACACCTTTAACACCAAATAATAATAATATTATTATTATTAATAATAATATTATTATTAATAATAATAATATTATTAATAACATTATTATTAATAATAATAATATTATTAATAATAATAATATTAATAATAATGCTGTAGGATGCTATGAGTCTGCGAACCTCTACGAGTCTCTATGAGACTCTACAAGAGGGAAAAAGCCTCTACAAACCTCTATGAACCTCTACAAACCTCTATGAACCTCTACAAACCTCTATGAACCTCTACAAACCTCTATGAACCTCTACAAACCTCTATGAACCTCTACAAACCTCTATGAACCTCTACAAACCTCTATGAACCTCTATGAACCTCTACAAACCTCTATGAACCTCTATGAACCTCTACAAACCTCTATGAACCTCTAAGAGCGTCTACGAATCTCTACAAGACTTTACAAACCTCTACCAGTCTCTACGAGCCTCTAGGTGATGCAACAAGCCTCTACAAACCTCTATGAACCTCTATGAGTCTCTACGAGAGGCAACAAGTATCTAGAAACCTCTACGAGACTCTATGAGTCTCTATGAACCTTTATGAGTCTCTATGAACCTTTATGAGCCTCTATGAACCTTTATGAGCCTCTATGAACCTTTATGAGCCTCTATGAACCTTTATGAGCCTCTATGAACCTCTATGAACCTTTATGAACCTTTATGAGTCTCTATGAACCTCTATGAGTCTCTACGAGAGGCAACAAGTATCTAGAAACCTCTACGAGACTCTATGAGTCTCTATGAACCTTTATGAGTCTCTATGAACCTTTATGAGTCTCTACGAACCTTTATGAGTCTCTACGAACCTTTATGAGTCTCTATGAACCTTTATGAGTCTCTACGAACCTTTATGAGTCTCTATGAACCTTTATGAGTCTCTACGAACCTTTATGAGTCTCTATGAACCTTTATGAGTCTCTACGAACCTTTATGAGTCTCTATGAACCTTTATGAGCCTCTATGAACCTTTATGAGCCTCTCAAACTTCTACGAACCTCTATGCATATTTTTACGAATCTCAAAGAAAATAATAATAATAATTAATAGAGGGTTAGTGTTAAAACAACAGAAAATTGTAGTTTTAATCTGTTAAATTAACCCTCTGATACATGTGCAGCATTTAGTTTTAATATAATAATGTTAATATTTAATAAGTGTTATGTAGAGATTCTTGTAGAAACTCAATATATATAATATAGATTATAATAAAATAATCAGGTGAACGCTGTCGTCATTGTTTAATTTTGCTGTTTAAATCTTTGGAGATGCAAGAAAAAGCTAAAATGATTAATGAAATACAGGAAGTAGCTTCATTTTCATTGGAAACTGCTAAAAAAGCTAAAATCCTTCTAATAACTTTTATTTAGGTGCATCTCCACCACTGTCATTGAATATCATTGTAATAGATTAATAGTGAACAACGAAATAATAAAAATACGTGATAAATTCGAACTATTTGGAACCCGTGGTCCATCCCTGGTATCTGGTGAATGTTCAGCAGCTGCTGGTTAATATCCTTCTGTTTAACTACACTAGTTAATCCCTGACTGCTGTTCTAACGTTAGCTTGGTACAAACAGGCCTTCGCCAGCCGGTTGAACATTAGCGGCCTGCACCGACTGAACCCTGTGACATGCATCAAAGCCCGGCAGCCATTAGGATCGCCGAAAAACACACCCCGGGGCCCTGCCGCTAAAAATAGACCCAGCACTTCCAGCACAACCTGATGGCTTTCAGGATGAGGGGACACTGCTGTGGGATGCTACGAGTCTCCGTGAGCCTCTACGAATCTCTAGGTGATTCTACGAACCTCTACGAACCTCTATGAGCCTCTACGAATCTCTAGGTGATTCTACAAACCTCTACGAACCTCTATGAGCCTCTACGAATCTCTATGAGCCTCTACGAATCTCTAGGTGATTCTACGAACCTCTACGAACCTCTACGAACCTCTACGAATCTCTAGGTGATTCTACGAACCTCTATGAACCTCTATGAGCCTCTACTAGTCTCTATAAACCTCTATGAGATGCAACAAGCCTCTACAAAACCACTAGGAACCTCTATGAGCCTCTACGAACCTCTATGAATCTCTAAGTCACTCTACAAACCTCTAAGAGCCTTTATGAATCTCTACGAGACTCTACAAACCTCTAGGAGTCTCTACGAGTCTCTATGAACCTCTACGAACCTCTATGAACCTCTACAAGACACAACAAGCCTCTATGAGTCTCTATGAACCTCTATGAGATGCTACACGCCTCTTTGAACCTTTATGAGTCACTATGAGACACTATGAGCCTCTCAAACCTCTACGAACCTCTATGAATTTTTTACGAATCTCAAAGTATTTCTACGAACTTATACAAACCTCTACAAACCTCTATCGGCCTCTACGAAAGTATGAATTTCTACAAACATCTGAGATCATGACATCTGAGAGATGCTACAAGCCTCTTTGAACCTTTGAGTCTCTACGAATCTCTAGGTGACTCTACGAACCTCTAAGAGACTCTATGAGTCTCTATGAACCTCTACGAACCTCTAAGAGCCTTTATGAATCTCTACGAGACTCTATGAACCTCTAAGAGCCTCTACGAGTCTCTATGAACCTCTACGAACCTCTAAGAGCCTTTATGAATCTCTACGAGTCTCTATGAACCTCTACGAGACGCAACAAGTATCTACTAACCTCTACGAATCTTTATGAATCTCTACGAGACTCTACAAACCTCTAAGAGCCTGTACGAGTTTCTAGGTGACTCTACAAACCTCTACGAGAGTCTACAAACCTCTAGGAACCTCCATGAGCCTCTACGAACCTCTATGATTCTCTAAGTCACTCTACAAACTTCTAAGAGCCTCTACAAAGCTCTACAAGACTCTACAAACCTCTATGAGCCTCTACAAGACACAAGAAGCCTCTATGAGTCTCTATGAACCTCTATGAGATGCTCAAACCTCTACAAACCTCTATCGGCCTCTACGAAAGTATGAATTTCTACAAACATCTACGAATCTCTATGAGATGCTACAAGCCTCTATGAACCTCTACGAGCCTCTATGAGACACTATGAGCCTCTCAAACCTCTAAGAATATCTACGAGCTTTCCTCCTCACTGCCAACCGCCGCTGTTGGGCAATATGAAACTACAACTATCATCATCATCATCATCATCATCATGGCAATTACGCACCCAAAGCAATCACTGTTATCGTCCCACCGGCAGCATTCTGGATCATAAAGGGGGAAAAAAACAAAGATTGCTTTCAAAGCCTGGAGGAGCTAATAACCTCGGTGTCCTTTCATATTATATCAAATCAATGGATTGTTTGGAATTCCTTCCTCGTTCTGGCTCCTTGTTCTGTGAGATTGTGCCATTTCACCACTCGATTACTCAGCCTCTTAATTGCTGCTGTTTAGGTTAATGACTCTGCAAAAAAATAAAGTCAATAGGCTAAAAACACGACACTCGTTGAGACACTTGAAGCCCTTATCTGTTAGTACTTAACAATCAATATTAACCAGCTTAAATCAGTAAATTATTACTATTTATATTCATATATAGTCATATATAATCATACCATTATCAGTTATAGATTAATTGTTGGTTAAATGTTGTGTTGTTTTAGTTAATAAACATTTCAGTGCTGTAACTAACGATTAAATTAATTAGGACTGCAGCTACTGACCATTTTTATAGTAGATTAATCTATTAATTATTAAAACAATCAAATTAATTTTATCATACCAGATTTGAGAAGTGAATTTAGACCTTTCTTCTTAAAAATGACTCAACCTGGAGCAATCTGAAGCAACCTGAGCCAGCCTCAGGAAAAATGGGGCAATCTGGAGTAAGCTGGAGCAACTTGGGGCAATCAGGGGCAACCTAGGCCAACTTGCGACAACCTGGGCCAAGCTGGGTCAATCTGGAGGAAACTGGAGGACATTGGAGGAATCTGAGTCAAACTAGAGCAACTTGAGGCAGCCTGGAGCAATCTGAAGCAAATTATGGCAACCCGGTACAACCTGGAACAACCAGAGGCTACCTAGGGCACCCTGGGACAACCTGGGGCAACCTTGAGCAAAACAAAGCAACCTAGGACAGCCTGCGACAACTTGAAGCAACCAGAGACAGGCTAAGTCAAAGTGAGGCCATCTGGAGCAACCTGAGGCACCTTAGGGGTGACCTGTGACAACCTGGGCCAAGCTGGGTCAATCTGGAGGGAATTGGAGCAACCTAAGTCAAAATGGAGCAACCT
This sequence comes from Lepturacanthus savala, assembly GCA_030544235.1. Lineage (NCBI taxonomy): Eukaryota > Metazoa > Chordata > Actinopteri > Scombriformes > Trichiuridae > Lepturacanthus > Lepturacanthus savala. Next base: position 905,271 of record CM060478.1, read on the forward strand.
GAGGTGCAACCTGGGACAACGTGAGGCAGCCTAAGGCAAAATGTGGTAATCTGGAGCAAACTGGAGCAACCTGAGGCAACCTAGGACAACCTTGAGCAAACTGGCACCCTGAGGCATGCTAGGCCAACCTGGGGCAACCTAGGTCTACCTGGAGAAAACTGGAGCAACCCCGGGGGACATAGGGCACTCTGGGACAACCTGGGGAAACCTGGAACAGCCCAGGGCAACATGAAGCAACCTAGGGCACACTGGGACAACGTAAGACGACCTGGGACAACGTAGGACGACCTGGGACAACGTGGGACGACCTGGGACAACGTGGGACGACCTGGGACAACGTAGGACGACCTGGGACAACGTGGGACGACCTGGGACAACGTAGGACGACCTGGGACAACGTGGGACGACCTGGGACAACATGGGACGACCTGGGACAATGTAGGACAACCTGGGACAACATGGGACAACGTAGGACAACCTGGGACAACGTGGGACGACCTGGGACAACGTAGGACGACCTGGGAGAACGTAGGACGACCTGGGACAACGTGGGACGACCTGGGACAACGTAGGACGACCTGGGACAGCGTAGGACAACCTGGGACAACGTAGGGCGACCTGGGACAACGTAGGACGACCTGGGACAACGTAGGGCGACCTGGGACAACGTGGGACGACCTGGGACAACGTGGGACGACCTGGGACAACGTAGGACGACCTGGGACAACGTAGGACGACCTGGGACAACGTAGGACGACCTGGGACAACATGGGACGACCTGGGACAACGTAGGATGACCTGGGACAACGTAGGACAACCTGGGACAACATGGGACAACGTAGGACAACCTGGGACAACGTGGGACGACCTGGGACAACGTAGGACGACCTGGGAGAACGTAGGACGACCTGGGACAACGTGGGACGACCTGGGACAACGTAGGACGACCTGGGACAGCGTAGGACAACCTGGGACAACGTAGGGCGACCTGGGACAACGTAGGACGACCTGGGACAACGTAGGGCGACCTGGGACAACGTGGGACGACCTGGGACAACGTGGGACGACCTGGGACAACGTGGGACGACCTGGGACAACGTAGGACGACCTGGGACAACGTAGGACGACCTGGGACAACGTAGGGCGACCTGGGACAACGTAGGACGACCTGGGACAAAGTAGGACGACCTGGGACAACGTGGGACGACCTGGGACAACGTGGGACGACCTGGGACAAAGTAGGACGACCTGGGACAACGTAGGACGACCTGGGACAACGTAGGACGACCTGGAACAACCTGAAGGCAACCTATGGCCGGTGACCAGAGCTGGATCCTTGTATCCTGGATAAATATTCTATCATCATCTAGTTGCTGTAACCCGGTCGTCGTGTCCTGCTCCTGGCAGGAAAACAGCAGACTTACTTTGACCCGTGAAAGACAAACTTGTTCCTCCATGACAGCGGTTATTATCATTCTCACCATCCACCCAGCCAGGGGTCATCTGATTAACACCAGGCGTTTATCACACAACTTTTCCACCTCTGGCGAACAAACTAGTCATTAACGACGTCTTAATTGCTGCAGAAACATTCATTTATCTTTATTTGTTATAACACTCGTTGGGTTTTGAGGTGGGGGATGATTTTTACCTCAGAGAAAAACAGCGTTTTCCATCACGGGACCATCAGTAACTGGTGTCATGTGTCACATAATGAGATTAAATTAGTGTTAAACCTTCTCAAATAAACAACAACAAAACAGCACAAGCTTCGATGTTTGTGGGTCTCATCGTTTTGTGAGAAAGATAAAAAGGGAACAGAATATTTCACGACACCTGTCGTCTATGGAGGATTTAAACTGACAAAATAAATTCAAATAAATACTAATAATAAATTCAAATAAATTTGCAGATTAAATTGAACATGAATAAATATGCAGATAAATAGAATTATTACTTAATACTAATTATAATTAATTATAATTTACCATATTACTATTTATTTATACATTTCTGTAAAGTAATATCAAATAAATAAACAAAATAAATTGAGTTAATTATAATTAAATTAATGTAAATATGTCATTTATCAAATAAATAATTTCATCTAATTTATTTTTCTGTTTCTTTGTATATTTATTGCATATGAGTGAATCAATACTGATATAAATATGCAAATAAATAAATAAAAACTTAAATAAATTAAGGAAATTAATAATAAATTAAATTAATATGAAATGTGTAATGTATAAAATAAATAACTGCATCTGATTTATTATTATTTTTTTTATTATTATTATATATTTCTATTTTTTGTGCATATTTATTGCATATGAGTGAACCAATACTGAATTAAATATGCAAATAAATAAATTAATTAAGGAAATTAATAATAAATTAAATTAATACCGAATATGTAATGTATCAAATACATAATTTCATGTGATTTATAATTTTTTTCTATTTCATATTTATAAAATATATGTAATATATCAAATAAATAATTGCATTTCATATTTTATTGCATATTAGTGAACATAAATATGCAAATAAATAAAATAATTGAGGAAATTAATAATTACATGAAAATAATATAAATATATATACATTTATCAAATAAATAATTGCATTTAATTTATTATTCGTTCTATTTCAGTGCATATTTATTTAAATATATGCATTCACGTGTATCTGTTAATTTAGCCTAATAATATGATATTATTATTATATAAATAATTTATTTATTTATTGTATTGGCTGGTGTATTTGGCTGTTTCAATCCTCCATAGCCGCCGCAGTAATTACGTTATTTTTGCCTTTTATTTCACAGCGTTTTTCCAGTAAACATCATCATTAAATGTCTTTTTTTCCCCACACACACACAAATAAAACGCAAATTAAACTCATCCAGATTCACTAAATGTCCGTTAAATGACCGTAAACGTTAGGCATAATTATTATATATCGGTATTAATCGGTTTAATGTTGACGTTTAGATTCATAAACAGTTTTTTATTTTATTTTGGTGGAGAATGTCAGACAGGGTCATGTGTGTCCGATAATGGGCGCACGTCGTTTTCATTTACCTGTAACGGGAAAGAGGCGCTCTTGTTGCCCACGTATCCCCGGACTACATGGCTCTGTATGGACAGCACACGGCACTCCATGGCGGAGACACGCAGATAATCCGGTAATTTAACGGTAGTCGCTCGTCTGCATAACAAAAAACGAGAGGAAAAAAAATCACGAAACGACACACACCGCCGGTTGTTGTTTTTTTTACTGAGGGGGGAAAAGCGGCAGCGACCGTTAGCTCGCTTGCTAACCAGATGTGTGTCTCGCCATAGACGTAGAACGCGTAGATGACGCGTTAGCTGCTAGCTAGCGCGTCACGGACGGCGGCCATCTTGGGAAGGGCAACTCGCCATTGGACTCCATAGGACCAGGCGCGTCAAACTCAGAAATGATTAGACAGAGAATTCATAACTATATTTACTGTTGTATTAGAAACACAAAAGACCCTTTGTTTTGCAAAACTCACTAAAGCCCATAACATTTTAAAACTAGATAAGATTCAACTTTATTGTCATTGCATATGTCACAAAGTACAAATCAATAAAATGCAGATAGAATCTAACCAGAAGTGCTTCAGTAGTAATTTAAAAAGCTATGGTACGTTATATACAGGTGATATATATGTATATTATGTAATATATACACATAATATATACATCGTACATTATTATTATTATTAATTAAGATTAAAAACAACGTGACCAGCGTGTCTCCGTTAAAGTTTGAACATTTATTCACTTTCTCTCAATAAATCACACCAGTCTGTAAAGCTCTTGAGGGGCCACAGGAAATGAGGTGGCGGCCCAGATTAGGGCCCCCGGGCCTTGGGTTGGACACATAGAGTCCAATGCATGGATGTATTATAAACCAGGATATGGTACCACCTCTCAGCAGCGCCCCCAGTGGTCACTCTTGGTACTGCGACAAAAAAACGCCAAAAATAATTTTTCACATAGACGTCAATAGTAAAAAGAGTGATGATTTTATGTTTTGCTGCAGCATTTTAATAATTAGACGCTAACAACAATATAACATTATTTCTGCATCAGCATATTTTATAATTCTGTTTAAAAATATTAGTAAATTGTCACCAGCACTATTATGAGTGGAGAGACAATTATCTAATGTAATAACATATATAATAATAATACATAGATATATATGATTTTTATTATTGGCCCTTTGAGGGAAACCAGACCACTGATGTAGCCCGGGAACAAACTGAGTTAAACTCCCCTGATATAAAAGAACATTAAACGTAACATTAGGGGAGTTGGTAATAAAAGTAAAGGCTGGAATATAAATGTTTAGATATAAAAACGACTTATTGGAACCAGTTGAGAGATATAAACGCTATAGTCCCCCCCCCCCCACACCAAAAAAAGGTATCGCCCTCCATTTGGACTTGTTTCTCCACCACAGGGCATGACCCTCCCAAGATGGCGGCCGCGCTGACGCATCTATGCGTGTATATCTATGCCTCACGACAACGAGAGAGAGCGAGAAAGAGAGAGAGAGAGCGTGTGCGGGGTTTTGTAGCGGGTGACGTTGCGGGTACAGCGCTCACGCACCGACAGAACAGCGGGAATCCGCCGAGAAACGACCGTTGGAGCCGTTATGAGTGACGTCATTGACGTTAACGCGTATACAACGTTAAGGAGCAGCTCCACTAACGGTGAAGGACAAAGCACAAACACACATATATACACACAGTATTACACGCGGGCATTTTTATATAATATATAATTTTCGCATATATATATTTTATCACAATAAAATATCAGCACGTAGAAATTAAAGGTAAAATGATAAATTCTGCTCAGGCAACCTGTGTGACCGCCTCATGTTGATGACGTCAAAGGGGTCCTAATGATTATCAACACAGCTGGATGTGAATGAATGAAGGGATGATTGACAGCTGCAGCTTTTATTCTGTTCTATCAGCGTTAAAATAAAATAAAATAAATGTAAAACATCTATCTGGGACTATTTATCCATATTGTTTTATTATATACATTTTATCTATGACTAAAAACAAAAAATATATATGATTAGAATTAAAACTGATGTAATCTTGACTAAAATACGACTAAATAAATAAAATAAAGTGATTTTTATGCAAGTGACTAAGACCAAATTAAAAATCCTTAAAAAAAAGAATTTTATTTAATTGTTATTGTTCACTTTAGTGTATTTTTATTTGTTTAATGCTTGTTTGGAGAATTTATGAGCATTTACAAAGATAATAAAATTTAGTTTTCCCTGGGTATAATCTTAAAAGCTACTATTTCTAACCCGATCATGTTTATTACGTCACTGATTCTTTCTGATTTGGTGTATTTTCACTTATTAATTTCACCTTTTTCGCAGAAATACATAGCGAGAGATAAATATTTTAGTTTTTTGAAAGATTCTCAGCTGTAGTTATGGAAACTAACCCAGTATATTAGGTACATTTATTGCTTAATGTAAAATAAATGAATATATCTTTATAGAATAAAGATGGATTTTTTAAAAACCATGTTTTACATCCATAAATATTTATAGAAACACTTTAATTCATGCACGAGAGGGTTAAATTGACTAAAATCAATATATTTTTTAATTATCTGGACATTATTTGGACAAAATTCTATGAATAAACCTCCTAGAGGTTTATAATATATATATGTGGTTATATTAGTGTGTAACTATGAGGTACATTTACTGGTTAATCTGTGTTTTCTGCATTAAATAACAAAAGATGAAGAAATGTAGTGTGTGTGTGTGTGTGTGTGACTCACCATCTCCATCACAGAGTCGTGACTGAGGGGGATTTGACTTGGCACACACACACACACACACACACACACACACACACACACACACACACACACACACACACACACACACACACACACACACACACAGCTGGCAGTGATAGTATAACAGCACAGAAAATGCAGCTGAGAGATGGAAACAGACCCAGAACAAACGGCGCCACCTGCTGTTCACTCAGCATTTAAACGCTCTATAATGCACTTCAACACACACACACACACACACACACACGCACGCACGCACGCACGCACGCACACACGCACACACGCACACACGCACACACGCACACACACACGCACACGCACACGCACACGCACACACACACACACACACACACACACACACACACACACACACACACACACACACACACACAGTCCCAGGATCAGGATCAAAAAGCAGCAGAAGTCACCGAAAAAATAAATCATCTTCATCAATCAGGTCCATCATCACGTTGCCATGGAAACAGCAGCTGTGATGCTGATGAGAGAAGCATAAACACAGAATATATTCAGATCCACCTGAACTAAAACATCTAAATCTGATCTGGTTCACTTTATAATTCTGACACTTTACTGATCTATAGATGAGTTCAGCTGCTAACACAGGATTTACAGGTGGTTTTCAGCCTAAATAGATGTTTTTGTGCTTTATTCTACCTGGATGTTCATTTTAATCTGATCTGACAGGTGTTAACTTTATTTAAACCCAACATCATCCAGGAAACGCTGTAGTTGTAGAGATAAACTGCATTAAGTCATTTTAAAGAGGTAGAATGATAATCCTTTTTTATTTTTTTACAGTGAGCATTAATAATTTTACTAATTACTATAATTCATTTTTCAATTTTGAATTTAAAATTTTTTTTTTTTTTTACAAAAATTTTGTCCTATTTTTTTGACAGGATTTAAAAAAAATAAACAATAAAGTTTAAATATTGAATCCACCCAGAATATGAAACTGGTTAATAACATGTTAATTAAAACAAAAGAAGTTCTATAAATAACATAATATTTTTGTTTTTACAAAAAATTTTATGCTACTTTTTTGACAGGATTTTTTTTGAAATTTCAAAAATAAACAATAAAGTTTAAATATTTAATCCACCCAGAATATGAAACTTGTAAATAATGTGTTGATTAAAAATATTCTATAAATAAAATAAAATTTTAGTTTTTACAAACATTTTTATGCTATTTTTTTGACAGGATTTTTTTTTAAATGTCAAAACAAAAAAACGATAAAGTTTAAATATTTAATCCACCCAGAATATTAAACTTATTAATAACATGTTAATTAAAAAATGTTCTATAAACAACAAAATTTTGTTTTTTACAAAAATGTTATGTTATTTTTTGACAGGATTTTTTTTTTTTAAATGTCAAACCAAAAGAACAATAAAGTTTAAATATTTAATCCACCCAGAATATTAAACTTATTAATAACAAACAAATTTTTTGTAAAAACAAAAAAAATTGTGCTATTTTTTTGAAATGTCAAACTAAAAGAACAATAAAGTTTAAATATCTTTATTGTTCTAAACTTATTAACAACATGTTTCTATGTTAAAAAAAAAGTTCTATAAATAACATAAAATTTTGTTTTTTACAAAAATTTTGTTATTTTTTGACAGGATTTTTTTTAAATGTCAAACCAAAAGAACAATAAAGTTTAAATATCTAATCCACCCAGAATATGACACTTGATAATAAAAAAAGAAAATTTTCTATAAATAACATAATATTTTAGTTTTCCCATATTTATTTTTAAAGTATTAAAACACATGTTGACGGCTTCAGACCTGAATCAAACCTGATAAACAACAAACAGAGTCTTGGTCCAACTGAAGTTTATTGTGAACATTGAACGACGACATCCTGTTCTACAGCGATAATAACAACCAGCGTCTCTACGGCTCCTCATATATTAACTCTCAGATAGAAGCAGCAGTATTTTACAACCTGGAAGAGACAGTAAGAACGGCTTCAAACTGGTTCATGTTAGTTTCAGTACAGTTTGGAGGGAGGGGGGGGAGGAGGGGGAGGGGCGTGTTAGGCCACGCCTCCATCATCACCGGCTTCTAAACACACACTCGTACACACCTTCACGCTCTCTGACTTCTGATTGGACAGTGGCTGGTCGCTAAGGTAACTATTGGCTGTCGATTCAGTAACCGTGGCGATAAATTAAAACGACAATAGTTAGAAATTAATTACAAAAATAAACGACAACTAAAAAAAAAAAACACGTATCTACACCTCTGCTGAGTGAGCTAGCCGGCTACGCTAACCGTGGATGTGTTATTATGCTAACACGGCGGCCATTTTTAATGCTCAGGTTGCTCCTGTTGTTTTTGAAAAATTGATAATATGCCAAGTAGCTAGCTAGCTAGCTAACATATCTACAACTCTGGTGATTTGCTAACCGTGGATGTGTTATTACGCTAACACGGCGGCCATTTTGAATGCTCAAGTTGCGAAACTGTGCCCGAGAGACGTATGTCATTCAGCTAGCTACCCAATGTATCAACAACTCAGCTGAGTGGCTAGCCGGCTACGCTAACCGCACATGTGTCAATATGCTAGCAAAGCGGCCATTTTAAATGCTCAGGTTGTGAAACTGCACCTGAAATCATCAATTAATGACAAAGAGAAATTGATAATATGCAACGTAGCTAGCTACCAACTACAACTCTTTTGAGTGAGCTAGCTGGCTATGCTAGCCACAGATCTGTTATTATGCTATCGCTGCTTTCAAAGTAGCTCCATTTTTTTTTTTTTTTGACAGAGGAATTGATAATATGATAAGTAGCTAGCTACCTAGCATATCTACAACTCTGCTGAGTGAGCTAGCCGGCTACGCTAATCGTGGATGTGTTATTATGCTAACACGGCGGCCATTTTGAACGATCAACTGTGCCAGAAATGACGAATCAACGTCCTGACATAAAATGACGCCATAAATTATTTATGGTAATTTTTTTAGGAAATAAGACAAAAATTAACACAATTTCCTTTAAAAAAAAAGTCACAATGCTTCTCGTGAACAAGCTAACACGAAGGCAGCAACAGCTAAACTACACAAACATTTACTAGCTTTTTTTTAAATATTACAAAAATCATCTAATATTAAAAACTAGTTGACGTTTAACGATGTTTTTGAGCTGCTGTCGTCCAGCTTGTAGCATTATTATCATTATTATCATTATTATTATTATTATTATTATTATTTTATTTATTATTTTTTGAGCTGTCATGGTTTACGCTGAAGTTAAAGAAAAAATTTGCTTTTTTTGTTGTTTTATTATTGTCAAAAAATCAGATTTTCTCAAATATGGATGATTGAAACATGATCCAAAATAAATAAATGTCTCATTACATTTATAATTATGCCTTTAAATAATCATATTTAATAATTTTTATTTTCAGTTAATTAAGTTGAATTAATTGTGTGTTATTTTCGCTTTACACATAAATATCCCTTTTTTAATTTTATTTCTTATTTTTAAAATGTTTAAATTAATGTTCAAAGGGAAAAATAATACACAAATAAATATAAAAAAATAAATAAAATAATTGGAAAAAATTTTGAAAATTTTTGTAAAATTTTTTTGGCATAATTGGAAATTTAAAAATACTAATTTATTTTAATTATGCACACAAATGGTCCTTAATTCTGTCATTTAGGGATAAAATTAAAGAGAAAATAAATGATTTTTCTCTCATTTCTGGGGAAAAGTAAAAAAAATTTGGGTAAAATTTGATAAAACTTCATTATTTATCTGTTGAACCTTAATAAAACAGTAAAATGATGATTTATCAATAAAGATTTAATTAAATCTTCATGTTTGAGACACAGAATCAGAACAGATTTAACAGATTTTTTCACTTTGAAAGTAAAAAAACAGAAAAACTAATTTTATTCTTTTTTTTTAATATTTTGCTTCAATAAAATCTTTAAAAACATTAAAATCACTCGTTCATTTTTATTTTACTTCACTTTATTCCTGATTATTTTATCCTAAACTTTATATATTTATTTTATATTTTATATTTATTTTATTCATATATAATTAATCATAATCTGATTTATTCATAAAAACACAATAAAACAAGAATTCATCCAGTTTTCGGTAAATATTTATAAACTCTTTTTCGTTAATTAAACCTAATTATTCCGATAACTTTAAAAACTGTAATAAGAGTCTGTTATTTAATATTTATCTTGATTTTTTTAATTGAATTGAATATTTTTAATATTAAAAATGGCCGCCGTGCTGCTGCTCTACGATAAAATAAATTAAAATAAAATAAGAAATAAATTCCTCCGCTGATGGTGTTTAGTACGGAGCCTCTAAAGAGACTAAATTTAATATTTAAAATTAAATATTAAACGTTTCTGATGTTAAATCAAAGCTTCTGGTGAAAAATAGGGAAATAAATGTGAGAAAAATACGAATTAGAAGAAAATAAGATGAATATAAATGTTATTTAGACACATTAATAAATAGAGTTTAATCCTAAAAACATCTTTAAACACAGGTTTTATCTTCTAGGTGGATTAAAGATATAAAATCAATGATTATTTTCACCTTTTGTGTCAAATAAATTACACATTCTGTGATTTTTGTCCAAAAAAAATTAAAAGATGGGTTTTTAAATCACAAGAAACCAACATGAATGTAAATTTATTAGAAACCTGATAAATTAAAACTGGATTTTAAACAATTTAGACTTTTTCACCTTGATAAATATAATTTATTTTATGTTTATGTTGGTTTTTCTGTCATTTAAAAGTAAATTTTTACCATTTATTTCCATTTTTTATTTACAAAAATCACTTGAAATGTGTCAAATAATAATAAATAAATTATTTTAATCCACTTAAAATATAAAACTAGTTGATAACGTGTGTTTTCATTTTTTAAAATGTTTTTAAGAGAGTTAAATTGTCTGCTATTAGGTTTTATGATATTTTTGACGTTATCTCACTAACTCAATAGAAAAACTTCTGATATTCATCTGAATTGTTTAATTTTTTAAAATTTTTCTCTGTGGTTCTTTAGGACAGGGATGTCAAACATGTGGCCCGGGGGCTGGAAATGACCCACGAAAAGGTCCAAGTCGGGTCCACTGTGTTCAAGATATAAAATATTAATAGTTGTGATTAGAAAATAACTGAAAATAATAAAAAAAAGCAAAAAATTAAATCGTATCAGGAGAAAACATCTTTTATTTAATGTAATTAGTCAAATATTTATTAGAATTATCTGATAATTCTGTAAATTTCAGGTTTTTCCAAAATATAAAATAAAAAAATTATGATTATGAGAAAAAAAATAGAAAAATAATTAAAATAATTCTACTCAATATTTAATTAATTGTATAAAAAACAAGACATTTATTTCTCATTAAGATTTAATTTATTTTCTTATATAATTTTTCCTGTTTTGTAAATTAAAGGTTAATTAATAGTGTTGATATTTATTATCTATTTATTATTATTAGAATTTTATAAATTATTTATAATATTTATTAGCATTTATTTTCTGATGATTAAACTTAACCTGACGTTAAAATTATTTAAATAAATCACAGAAAATATCAAATATATTTATGTTCTGTAATTATTATTTATTTGATTTATTCAGTAAAATCTCCTGTATTGTTGCTGATAAAGATAAAAAAGAAGAGTTGTTGTTTTTTATAAGTGAATTTTTCCTTTGAGATTAAATTAATCTGTTTGTTCTTTAGAGGCTCCGTTATTTAAATGTGGAAACGACGTGAAACGAAATAAAAAACACGAGAAACAACAAATAAAACGTTGTTACAGCAGCTCGTTAATAAATAAACAATAATTAAACACTGACCCATCAGCATCATCATTATTATTATTATTATTAGAATAAACACGCTTCGACACTCGTCACGGGTTTCAGCCGATTAGCATCATTAGACGAGAGTGACGAGAGTCAAAAATCTCGTTAGAGCCGCTGGAGGCTCGTTAAGAAAATTTACACTGAACCGTACCTTTAATTATTATCCAGCACACACACACGCACACACACACACACACACACACACACACACACACACACACACACACACACACACACACACACACACACACACACACACACACACACACACACACACACACACACACACACACTGGAGGCTGGGATTGTCTCTGTCTGGTGAATCAGGGAGAAAAAAAATATAACAGCAAAGTCCTGGATCTGGACTCAAATACTGATCTGGATCAGGTCTGGAGGAGGTCTGGATCGAACCGGACCAGGTCTGGACCAGGACTGGAGTCTAGGGCCCAGATCTCACATGTGGATCAGATCCTTGTTAATATTAAGACTCAGAAATTAAATTTAAGACTGAGTTTTAGTTTAAGACTTGATTATATTTAATAATAATTATTATTATTATTTGGTCTCAGATCTTTGTTAATTAACAGGTTTTTACACATTTGGTCCTGACTCGTTAAAGGATTCATTTATTTATTTATTTATTTATTGGCCCCTGCTGATTATTGATTATTGATCAATTCATATTTAACTGTGATTTTTAGAGTTTTATTCATTCAGTTCAAAGTGGATCCACCAAATCCAGACCAGTCCAGTCCAGATCCAGACCCTGCAGTCCAGTCCGGTCCGGTCTAGTCTGGTCTGATGTGGTCTGGTCCAGGTCCAGGGTTCAGTCCGGTGGTCTCGGGGTGTGGGGGTCTAGGGTCTGGGGGTCTAGGGCTCCTCAAACAGCTGGAGGTCCAGCCGGACCACGATCTCTCCCGTCGGAACCTCGTGCAGCAGCAGCCGCTTCGTGATTGGTCCTTTAGAGCCCTGGTCCTTCTTGATCTCAGCCAATCGGATCTCTGTCCTGCCCAGGAAGTCTGAGGGGGACGAAGAGATTAATTAACCAATTAATTAATTAAGACCTCGTTAAGGAGGCAGAAATAAAACCTTCATGTAGGCGACGATAGAGGATTAAAGAATGAAGGAGAATAAAATATAGAACGAGGAAATGAAGGAAGGAGGATAAATAAATAAATATAATAAATTAATTAATAAATATAATAAATATAATAAATATAATAAATATAATAAATATAATAAATAAATATAATAAATTAATTAATAAATAAAGGAGTGATATAATAAATAAATAAATAAATATAATAATAAATATAATAAATAAATATAATAAATAAATAAATATAATAAATAAATATAATAAATAAATATAATAAATAAATAAATATAATAAATAAATAAAGGAATAATATAATAAATAAAAAATCAATAAATAAAGGAGTGATATAATACATGAATGAATAAAGCAGTAATTTAATAATAAATATAAATAAAACAGTGATTTAATAATAAATAAACATAAATAAAGTGTTGATATAATAATAAATAAATATTAAACATAAATAAAGTGTTGATTAATAATAAATAACATAAATAAAGTGTTGATTTAATAATAAATAACATAAATAAAGTATTGATTTAATAATAAATAACATAAATAAAGTGTTGATTTAATAATAAATAACATAAATAAAGTGTTGATTTAATAATAAATAACATAAATAAAGTGTTGATTTAATAATAAATAACATAAATAAAGTATTGATATAATAAATAAATAAACCTAAATAAAGTATTGATATAATAAATAAATAAAATAAATAAAGTACTGACTGACCATCAGGTGAAAACTGGTCTCGTTCAAACACAGTAACACACAGAACGTCCTGCTCCAGGTCTTTGATGAAGAACTGACAGTTGGAGTTCCACTTAGGATTCAACGTGTCCTGAAATCAATAATCAATAATCAATAATAACCATCTATAATGATATAGTTCCACTCAGGATTCTGTTTAGATTCTAAACAGCTGAAACATTCAAATACTGATCAATAACTAATCAATAATCCTATTGATAGTTACCTGCAGCGTTTTTAGTGATGTGGCACTGAGATCCCATGGTCACCTCACAGTAGGGGTTACTCTTCCCTGCAAATAATCAATAAGTCTGATTGATTCATAGATTAGAAATTAATTTAATGCATTTTATTCAGAAAATGTGTAAAAAATCTGAATAAATGGACGAAAATATTAGATTAAAAATGACTAAAAATAATAAAATGATGGAAATTTAAACAGTTTTTCAGATTAAATTAGTTCTGGTGAAATTATAATAAATTAATTAATAGTTTAAATATTTTAATTTTAGAAAATGTTGTCAAAAAATACGTGAAAATCTGATGTATTTGTATTTATGGGAAATGGAAAATTAAATTAATTTAATTATTAATTAATTAATATTAAATGAATGTAATAAATGGATAAATAAATAAATATAATATATAATAAATATTAGATTAAAAAATACTAAATATAATTAATAACAGTTAAATTAATTATTATTATTTAATTATCAGATTAAATTAGTTCTGGTGAAATTATAATAAATCTAATTAATGTTTTCAATATTTATTATTTAAACTTTTTTTTTTAAATTATTAATATATTATTAAGGGAAAAGGAAAATGAGCCGATTAGTGTTTAATAATTTAATAAATGGATGAAAATATTAGATTAAAAATGACTAAAAATAATAAAATGGAGATTAAAATCAGATTGAATTAGTTCTGATGAAATTATAATAAATTTAATTAATGTTTTAAATATTTTCTTACAGAAGAAAAGGTGAAAATATTTTTATAAATAAAATAAATTAATTTATTAAAAAGATCCAGTCAACGTTCTTCACATCAATAAATAATTCAGTAAATGGATTAAATGACTATAAATAAATCAGATTAATTAATTAATTAAGGTGAGTGTCGTTACCATGGGAACGGCAGGGTTTGAGTTCTATTCCCTCCACGATGTTGACCATCAGTCGACCAATACCTGTAGCTCTCTGAGAACGAACTGACCAATCAGAATAAAGATGTTACGAATAAATTAATATTCATGATCTGAATAAACTGACAGTTATTAATAAATAAATATAAGAGTTAAAGGTCACACAAATATTAATATAGAGTTATAAATAATATGAATAATATTAATATATTAATAATAATATGAACCCAGATAAGCTTTCTCTCGTTTCTTCTTCTCTGTTTCAATGAAAAGTTCAGAAGCTGCTTTGATCTTCTGGACCCACGCTGTCCTGAAAACACACACACACACGCACACGCACACGCACACGCACACACACACACACACACACGCACACACAGAAAAAACATGATTTCATAACATGCATAATAAATGTGCTAAATGCTCTTATTTAATGTCTAAACATGCACTAAAGTGCCCTTTTAGACGTGTAAAGTGCCCTTTTAGACACGTAAAGTGCCCTTTTAGACGTGTAAAAGTGCCCTTTTAGATGTGGTAAAGTGCCCTTAGACGCGTAAAGTGCCCTTTTAGACGTGTAAAGTGCCCTTTTAGACGTGGTAAAGTGCCCTTTTAGACGCGTAGGTAAGTGCCCTTTTAGACGCGTAAAGTGCCCTTTTAGACATGTAAAGTGCCCTTTTAGACGCGTAAAGTGCCCTTTTAGACGCGGGTTAAAGTGCCCTTTTAGACGTGTGTAAAGTGCCCCTTTTAGATGTGGTAAAGTGCCCTTAGACGCGTAAAGTGCCCTTTTAGACGTGTTAAAGTGCCCTTTTAGACGTGTAAAGTGCCCTTTTAGACGTGTAAAGTGCCCTTTTAGACGTGTAAAGTGCCCTTTTAGACATGTAAAGTGCCCTTTTAGACGTGTAAAGTGCCCTTTTAGACGCGTAAAGTGCCCTTTTAGATGCGTTTAAAGTGACCTTTTAGACGCGTAAAGTGCCCTTTTAGACGCGTAAAGTGCCCTTTTAGACATGTAAAGTGCCCTTTTAGATGTGTAAAGTGCCCTTTTAGATGTGTAAAAGTGCCTTTTCTAGATGCGTAAAGTGCCCTTTTTGCCCTTTTAGACGTGTAAAGTGCCCTTTTAGATGTGTAAAGTGCCCTTTTAGATGTGTAAAGTGCCTTTCTAGATGCGTAAAGTGCCCTTTTAGACGTGTAAAGTGCCCTTTTAGATGTGTAAAGTGCCCTTTTAGATGTGTAAAGTGCCTTTCTAGATGCGTAAAGTGCCCTTTTAGACGTGTAAAGTGCCCTTAGACGCGGTAAAGTGCCCTTTTAGATGTGTAAAGTGCCCTTTTAGATGTGTAAAGTGCCCTTTTAGACGTGTAAAGTGCCCTTAGACGCGTAAAGTGCCCTTTTAGACGTGTAAAGTGCCCTTTTAGATGTGTAAAGTGCCCTTTTAGATGTGTAAAGTGCCTTTCTAGATGCGTAAAGTGCCCTTTTAGACGTGTAAAGTGCCCTTTTAGATGTGTAAAGTGCCCTTTTAGATGTGTAAAGTGCCTTTCTAGATGCGTAAAGTGCCCTTTTAGACGTGGTAAAGTGCCCTTAGACGCGTAAAGTGCCCTTTTAGATGTGTAAAGTGCCCTTTTAGATGTGTAAAGTGCCCTTTTAGACGTGTAAAGTGCCCTTAGACGCGTAAAGTGCCCTTTTAGATGTGTAAAGTGCCCTTTTAGATGTGTAAAGTGCCCTTTTAGACGTGTAAAGTGCCCTTTTAGACGTGTAAAGTGCCCTTAGACGTGTAAAGTGCCCTTTTAGACGTGTAAAGTGCCCTTTTAGACATGTAAAGTGCCCTTTTAGACATGTAAAGTGCCCTTTTAGATGTGTAAAGTGCCCTTTTAGACATGTAAAGTGCCCTTTTAGACGTGTAAAGTGCCCTTTTAGACGCGTAAAGTGCCCTTTTAGATGCGTAAAGTGACCTTTTAGACGCGTAAAGTGCCCTTTTAGACGCGTAAAGTGCCCTTTTAGACGTGTAAAGTGCCCTTTTAGACATGTAAAGTGCCCTTTTAGATGTGTAAAGTGCCCTTTTAGATGTGTAAAGTGCCTTTCTAGATGCGTAAAGTGCCCTTTTAGACGTGTAAAGTGCCCTTTTAGATGTGTAAAGTGCCCTTTTAGATGTGTAAAGTGCCTTTCTAGATGCGTAAAGTGCCCTTTTAGACGTGTAAAGTGCCCTTTTAGATGTGTAAAGTGCCCTTTTAGATGTGTAAAGTGCCTTTCTAGATGCGTAAAGTGCCCTTTTAGACGTGTAAAGTGCCCTTAGACGCGGTAAAGTGCCCTTTTAGATGTGTAAAGTGCCCTTTTAGATGTGTAAAGTGCCCTTTTAGACGTGGTAAAGTGCCCTTAGACGCGTAAAGTGCCCTTTTAGACGTGTAAAGTGCCCTTTTAGATGTGTAAAGTGCCCTTTTAGATGTGTAAAGTGCCTTTCTAGATGCGTAAAGTGCCCTTTTAGACGTGTAAAGTGCCCTTTTAGATGTGTAAAGTGCCCTTTTAGATGTGTAAAGTGCCTTTCTAGATGCGTAAAGTGCCCTTTTAGACGTGTAAAGTGCCCTTAGACGCGTAAAGTGCCCTTTTAGATGTGTAAAGTGCCCTTTTAGATGTGTAAAGTGCCCTTTTAGACGTGTAAAGTGCCCTTAGACGCGTAAAGTGCCCTTTTAGATGTGTAAAGTGCCCTTTTAGATGTGTAAAGTGCCCTTTTAGACGTGTAAAGTGCCCTTTTAGACGTGTAAAGTGCCCTTAGACGTGTAAAGTGCCCTTTTAGACGTGTAAAGTGCCCTTTTAGACATGTAAAGTGCCCTTTTAGACATGTAAAGTGCCCTTTTAGATGTGTAAAGTGCCCTTTTAGACATGTAAAGTGCCCTTTTAGATGCGGTATAAGTGCCCTTTTAGACGTGTAAAGTGCCCTTTTAGACGTGTAAAGTGCCCTTTTAGACGTGTAAAGTGCCCTTTTAGACATGTAAAGTGCCCTATTTAAACACCTAACTGTAGTTAATGCACATTCAGACATTTAAAGGGCACTTTAGTCCATGTTCAGACGTTTAAAAGGGGCACTTTAAAGCACGTGTAGGTGTTTATAAAAGGGCACTTTAGTGCAGGTTTTAATAAACACCTAAAATGCCCTTTTTAAATATCTAAACATGCACTAAAGTGGCCTTTTAGACGTGTTATAAACACTTACCTGTAGTTATTACAGTATTGTAGTTAATTGTGCTTCCTAACGAGCTACTGGCGGTTAACGAGCTGTAATTAGCTGTGTGGTTACCTCTCGTTGATGCTCTCTGCTCTGAGGGTATAAACCCGGTCGATGTGTGAGATGTGGAACAGCGGTTCATCTCCTGAAGGATCCGTAGGAAGCTTCACCAACACTTCATTCAGGAAAATCGGCTGAAAATCAACAGAAAAACACGGATTCATCAACGTTTGCTGCAGGATTCACGTCTGTGGATGAAAAACCAGCATCAGAACAGAGAAATATGAATAAAAACAGACATAATTAGATTTATTTTCTCATTATTTAAAGCTGCAGGTCACATAATTAGAATGTGGAGGTTTAACTTCCTGAAACGATGGAGGAAACGATGATTAATGTCTGTTAATTAAAGCAGAAACGATGAGAAACTGGTTTATATATCGTGTAATAACCGGTTTATATAGGGTGTAATAACCGGTTTATATAGGGTGTAATAACCGGTTTATATAGGGTGTAATAACCGGTTTATATACCGTGTAATAACCGGTTTATATAGGGTGTAATAACCGGTTTATATAGGGTGTAATAACCGGTTTATATAGGGTGTAATAACCGGTTTATATAGGGTGTAATAACCGGTTTATATACGGTGTAATAACCGGTTTATATACCGTGTAATAACCGGTTTATATACCGTGTAATAACCGGTTTATATACCGTGTAATAACCGGTTTATATACCGTGTAATAACCGGTTTATATACCGTGTAATAACCGGTTTATATACGTGTAATAACCGGTTTATATACGTGTAATAACCGGTTTATATACGTGTAATAACCGGTTTATATACGTGTAATAACCGGTATATATAGGGTGTAATAACCGGTTTATATACGGTGTAATAACCGGTTTATATAGGGTGTAATAACCGGTTTATATACGGTGTAATAACCGGTTTATATAGGGTGTAATAACCGGTTTATATACCGTGTAATAACCGGTTTATATACGTGTAATAACCGGTTTATATACGGTGTAATAACTCTTTTATTCTTTCATCATAAATAATTTGACTGACTTTAATCTAATTTGAACCTAAATTTAATCTAATTTAAACCTAACGTTAATCGAATTTAAACCCATCTTAAATCTATTTTAAGATTAATTAAAATCTGATTTAAATCTAATTTAAACCCGACTTTAACCTAACTTAAACTGAATTTAAACCTAACTTTAATCTAATTTAAATTCAAAATTAATCTAATTCAAATTTATTTATATTTATAAATTTATACATTAATCTCTTTCAAACCTAACTTAAATATAATTTAAGTTAATTGACTTTAATCTAATTTAAATTTAATTTAAACCTGACTTTAATCCCTGGTGTTCAACACATCCTATGACGTCATTTTCCTCCATGTCGCTGAATTTTCAGCCTCAGGACCAATCAGATTCGACGGTGGAGCCTCCAAACAGGAAGTGACCTCACATCTTCCCGTGGCGTCAATCTGTTGCCATGGTAACTAAGTGAGCGAGCGTGGCCTCACCGTCTTGTACATGCGATACTGGAGGTGAGTTTTAGACGAGAAAACTTTGTCAGAACCAGACGAGCCCAGAGGTTTGGTGACCTGAGGAACAGAGATGATCATTAATTAATTACTTCATATTATTATCAGGTTAATTATGAGGATCCTGGTTAATTAGCCGGCGTCTGACCTGCGTCAGCAGCAGGAAGTCGTTGAACAGGAAACCGTACAACTCTTTGCTGCTTTTAGCTTTAAACAACTTCCCGCTGTGGAGAAACTTCCTGGGACCCAGACAGTTGGTGACGGAGTTAAACACCAGTTGCTGCAACAGAAACAGATTAATTACAAATTTAATTAATTCATTCATTAATTAATCAGTGTTTTATAAAATATATGATCAGTAACGACAGGAAAAGACTAAATCCAACGGGATGAAAATCAAACAAACATTGGATTTTGGGCTTTTTTAAATGACGTTTTTCATTTTTAATTGAGTAAAAAGCCTGAGTGTGTGTGTGTGTGTGTGTGTGTGTGTGTGTGTGTGTGTGTGTGTGTGTGTGTGTGTGTGTGTGTGTGTACCTCTGACAGCCCTTCACACTGAACATGAGCCTGAATCCACTCTAATCGATCAGAGTTTTCTTTTTCTCTGACGCCTTCGTTCACCTGAAATAAATAAAACATGAAGAAAAAAAACACAGAAATAAACAAGATCTGGTGTGTGTGTGTTATAGTGTGTGTGTTATAATGTGTGTGTGTTATAATGTGTGTGTCTGTGTGTGTTATAATGTGTGTGTGTGTGTGTTATAATGTGTGTGTGTTATAGTGTGTGTGTGTTATAGTGTGTGTGTGTTATAATGTGTGTGTGTTATAATGTGTGTGTGTTATAATGTGTGTGTGTTATAATGTGTGTGTGTGTGTGTGTTATAATGTGTGTGTGTGTGTTATAATGTGTGTGTTATAATGTGTGTGTGTTATAGTGTGTGTGTGTGTGTGTGTGTTATAGTGTGTGTTTTATAGTGTGTGTGTGTTATAGTGTGTGTGTTATAGTGTGTGTGTGTTATAGTGTGTGTGTGTGTGTTATAGTGTGTGTGTGTTATAGTGTGTGTGTTATAGTGTGTGTGTGTTATAGTGTGTGTGTTATAGTGTGTGTGTGTTATAGTGTGTGTGTTATAGTGTGTGTGTGTTATAGTGTGTGTGTTATAGTGTGTGTGTGTTATAGTGTGTGTGTGTGTGTGTGTTATAGTGTGTGTGTGTTATAGTGTGTGTGTGTTATAGTGTGTGTGTGTTATAGTGTGTGTGTTATAATGTGTGTGTGTTATAGTGTGTGTGTGTTATAGTGTGTGTGTTATAGTGTGTGTGTGTTATAGTGTGTGTGTTATAGTGTGTGTGTTATAGTGTGTGTGTGTGTGTTATAGTGTGTGTGTGTGTGTGTGTGTTATAGTGTGTGTGTGTTATAGTGTGTGTGTGTGTTATAGTGTGTGTGTGTTATAGTGTGTGTGTGTGTGTGTTATAGTGTGTGTGTGTTATAGTGTGTGTGTGTGTGTGTGTTATAGTGTGTGTGTTATAGTGTGTGTGTGTGTGTTATAGTGTGTGTGTGTGTGTGTGTTATAGTGTGTGTGTGTGTTATAGTGTGTGTGTGTGTGTGTTATAGTGTGTGTGTGTGTGTGTGTGTGTGTGTGTGTGTGTTATAGTGTGTGTGTGTGTTATAGTGTGTGTGTGTTATAGTGTGTGTGTGTTATAGTGTGTGTGTGTGTGTTATAGTGTGTGTGTGTTATAGTGTGTGTGTGTTATAGTGTGTGTGTGTGTTATAGTGTGTGTGTTATAGTGTGTGTGTGTTATAATGTGTGTGTGTTATAGTGTGTGTGTGTTATAGTGTGTGTGTGTGTGTTATAGTGTGTGTGTGTGTTATAGTGTGTGTGTGTGTGTGTGTTATAATGTGTGTGTTATAGTGTGTGTGTGTGTGTGTGTGTGTGTGTGTGTGTGTGTGTGTGTGTGTGTGATCATGTGATCTAACCTGTGAACACAGCTCCTCAGCTTTCTCCAGAG
This sequence comes from Lepturacanthus savala, assembly GCA_030544235.1. Classification (NCBI taxonomy): domain Eukaryota; kingdom Metazoa; phylum Chordata; class Actinopteri; order Scombriformes; family Trichiuridae; genus Lepturacanthus; species Lepturacanthus savala. The sequence continues at coordinate 926,837 of CM060478.1, forward strand.
CAGCTTTCAGGTGACTGTGATCAGGATGAGACTCTGGAGTATTTTCTAGAATCTGATCAGAAACAACAGAAAAACAATAAATAACAACAAGATTCACATGATTTAATATATGAGCTGATCAATAATTAGTGGACAAGTATTTAGATAAATCAATTAATTAATTAGAGTCATTGATTAATTAGTAAACATCTAAATTCTCTGGTTCCAGCTTCTCTTCTCTGATTATTTCCTGGTTTATTTAGTCTCTATAATAATAAACTGATGATCTTTGGACAAAAAAAGACATTTTAGGTTAATTAATTAACACTAATTAACACTAATTGACACTAATTGGCCGCCATACGTACGTTCTTGATGATCAGGGGGTAGCGGGTGACTCTCTGCATGGGTTTGAGCAGGAAGCTGGACAGAGGCATCCCCTTACACCTGGGATCCATGGCTAACCTCTGACACACAGACACCAGCCTTAGAATCAAACCTTACATTCAGTAATTAGCAGTCATTAGGATAATTACCTTCAGGAAGTCTTTGATCTCAGGGTTGTCGTCGGTTTTCTGCTGAATCAGCGTGGCTCCGTTCAGCTGACACGAGCAGAACCTGGTGGAGAAGATCAAACGATCAATGGATGGTTTCATTTAAAGGAGATTCAGTGTTTGATGTGTTTAATTTAGTGTTTGATGTGTTTAATTTAGTGTTTGATGTGTTTCATTCAGTGTTTGATGTGTTTCATTCAGTGTTTGATGTGTTTAATCAAAGGTCATTTAGTGTTTGATGTGTTTCATTTAGTGTTTGATGTGTTTAATTTAGTGTTTGATGTGTTTAATTTAGTGTTTGATGTGTTTAATCAAAGGTCATTTAGTGTTTGATGTGTTTCATTTAGTGTTTGATGTGTTTAATTCAGTGTTTGATGTGTTTAATTTAAAGGTCATTTAGTGTTTGATGTGTTTCATTTAGTGTTTGATGTTTAATTTAGTGTTTGATGTGTTTCATTTAGTGTTTGATGTGTTTCATTCAGTGTTTGATGTGTTTCATTCAGTGTTTGATGTGTTTCATTAAGTGTTTGATGTGTTTCATTAAGTGTTTGATGTGTTTCGTTCAGTGTTTGATGTGTTTCATTTAGTGTTTGATGTGTTTCATTTAGTGTTTGATGTGTTTCATTCAGTGTTTGATGTGTTTCATTTAGTGTTTGATGTGTTTCGTTCAGTGTTTGATGTGTTTCATTTAGTGTTTGATGTGTTTCATTCAGTGTTTGATGTGTTTCATTCAGTGTTTGATGTGTTTCGTTCAGTGTTTGATGTGTTTCATTCAGTGTTTGATGTGTTTCATTCAGTGTTTGATGTGTTTCATTCAGTGTTTGATGTGTTTCGTTCAGTGTTTGATGTGTTTCATTCAGTGTTTGATGTGTTTCATTCAGTGTTTGATGTGTTTCATTCAGTGTTTGATGTGTTTAATTTAAAGGACATTGAGTTTTTAACGTGTTTAATTTAAAGGACATTGAGTTTTTAACGTCTTTAAAGTTTTTAACGTGTGGAACATGAACCTGATGTACGGCTGCATGTGAGGCAGCTGATTGGTCAGAATGTCTCCAATCATCTTCACCGGCATCCGGTCACCTGACATCTTCTTCCTCACCCTCAGAGCCCTGGAAACAACACAAAGAAGAACAGTTCACTGTTAGATATTTATTAAAGATAGAATTATTTATTACAAAAGACAGGAGAGAGTTTAATCTAAAGATCACATCAGGGAGGAAGGAAGGAAGGAAGGAAGGGAGGAAGGGAGGGAGGGAGGGAGGGAGGAAGGGAGGGAGGGAGGAAGGGAGGAAGGGAGGAAGGGAGGGAGGGAGGAAGGGAGGAAGGAAGGGAGGGAGGGAGGAAGGGAGGAAGGGAGGAAGGGAGGGAGGGAGGGAGGGAGGAAGGAAGGGAGGGAGGAAGGAAGGAAGGAAGGAAGGAAGGAAGGAAGGAAGGGAGGAAGGAAGGAAGGGAGGGAGGAAGGGAGGAAGGAAGGAAGGAAGGAAGGATGGAAGAAGGGAGGAAGGGAGGGAGGGAGGGAGGGAGGGAGGGAGGAAGGAAGGAAGGAAGGAAGAAGGGAGGAAGGGAGGGAGGGAGGGAGGGAGGGAGGGAGGAAGGAAGGGAGGGAGGAAGGAAGGAAGGAAGGAAGGAAGGAAGGAAGGAAGGAAGGAAGGGAGGAAGGAAGGAAGGGAGGGAGGAAGGGAGGAAGGAAGGAAGGAAGGAAGGATGGAAGAAGGGAGGAAGGGAGGGAGGGAGGGAGGGAGGGAGGGAGGGAGGGAGGGAGGAAGGAAGGGAGGGAGGGAGGAAGGGAGGGAGGGAGGAAGGGAGGGAGGAAGGAAGGAAGGAAGGAAGAAGGGAGGAAGGGAGGGAGGGAGGGAGGGAGGGAGGAAGGAAGGGAGGGAGGGAGGAAGGAAGGAAGGAAGGAAGGAAGGAAGGAAGGAAGGAAGGAAGGAAGGAAGGAAGGAAGGAAGGAAGGAAGGAAGGGAGGGAGGGAGGGAGGAAGGGAGGGAGGGAGGGAGGGAGGGAGGAAGAAGGGAGGGAGGGAGGGAGGGAGGAAGGAAGGAAGGAAGGAAGGAAGGAAGGAAGGAAGGAAGGAAGGAAGGAAGGGAGGGAGGGAGGGAGGAAGGGAGGGAGGGAGGAAGGAAGGAAGGAAGGAAGGAAGGAAGGAAGGAAGGAAGAAGGGAGGAAGGGAGGGAGGGAGGGAGGGAGGGAGGGAGGGAGGGAGGGAGGGAGGGAGGGAGGGAGGGAGGAAGGAGGAAACATCACATCAGTTTCAAACCTCACTAACAGAAATGTGTAAAACAAATCAGAGTTTAGAATTAAAATAAAGACAGTGGAAGTGAAGTGTGTGTGTATAAAGTGTGTGTGTGTGTGTGTATAAAGTGTGTGTGTGTGTATATAATGTGTGTATAAAGTGAAGTGTGTGTGTATAAAGTGTGTGTGTGTGTATAGTATGTGTGTATAGTGTGTGTGTGTGTGTATAGTATGTGTGTATAGTATGTGTGTATAGTGTGTGTGTGTGTGTATAAAGTGAAGTGTGTGTTCTTTACTTGAGCAGCTTAATGTTACACATGATGAGCTCCTTCCAGTTCACAAAGATCATAGCGACTTCCTTCTCTGTCAGCAACTCACACTCCAGCAGAGGTTTATGGAAGATCTACACACACACACACACGCACGCACACACACACACACACGCACGCACACGCACACACACACACACACACACACACACACACACACACACACACACACACACACACACACACACACACACACACACACACACACAGGAAGTAGACTTATTATGTAAAATGACATATTTTATTATAAACAGCTCATTAACACCATGTAAAATCATGAGGATGTAATATTCAAATGTAAGTTATGACTTTCAATTAAAAACAAGTAATTTTAGACTTTTATTATAATTATCAGTGATCTGTGTGTTTTAAGGTTTTGAGGTGTGTGTGTGTGTGTGTGACCTCGGTAACGAGCTGCAGGTCGTTAACGTAGTTCTCCTCGGTAACGATCAGCTCGTGGATGTAGCCCTGCCTCTTCCTCTCCATGGGACTGAGCATGTCCAGCAGGTGGAGGTCAGCACACCCTGGAACACACACACACACACACACTCAAAACACGGAAACCTCCTGAGACACGGCAGGAATTACACACTGAAACATCAAATGACAGCAGCGACATACATACCTCAACATCTGGATGCAACCGCAGCTCCTCACTACTAATTAAATAACGTCTGTTTAAAACATCTGGGACTATTAATGAGTTGGAGTAAAACTATTAATTACTAGTAAATCTATATTCAGACTGAGTTTTAGCTTCAAATGTTTTATTTTATCTAATATATATATATATATATATACTGCAAATAAATGTATACGTAGCTTGTACTTTTAGCATTTATAATATATATATTTAACTTGTTTAAAGCATCTATAAAATAAAATTATAGTGCTGACTCTTAAAGGTACAGTGTCAGATTTAGACAGAAGTTTAATAAAACATTCATGAATATGTTGATAAGTGTTTTATGTAAATGGGGAGCTGGTCCCTACATGAAGCCCCATTAGTATAAAATACAACCTGTAACTTCACCACTAGGTGGAGCTAGAAATATACACACTGCACCTTTAAGAAGGGGAGGTGAGTTTAAAGCTTTGATCTGTGGAGGGGTCGTTAATGTCCCTGATTAATTAATTATTAATTAATTAATTAATCTGTTGTCAGGTGAAGGAAGGACAGAAGGAAGGATCCTTGTTTCCTTAGAAAATTAATTATAAATATAAATAATTATAATCCCTTTAATCTGTTGTTCTCAGGTTTAGGAAAGAAATGAAGGAAGGAAGCAAGGAAGGAATTAAGGGAGGGAGGAAGGAAGGAAGGAATTAAGGGAGAAAGGAAGGAAGGAATTAAGGGAGGATGGAAGGAAGGAAAGAAGGAAGGAATTAATGGAGGGAGGAAGGAAGGAAAGAAGGAAGGAATTAAGGGAGGGAGGAAGGAAGGAAGGAATTAAGGGAGAAAGGAAGGAAGGAAGGAATGAAGGAGGGAAGGAAGATATTAAGGGAGGATGGAAGGAAGGAAATAAGGGAGGACAGAAGGAAGGAAGGAATGCAGGAGGGAAGGATGGAATTAAGGAAGGGAGGAAGGAAGGAAAGAAGGAGGGAAGGAAGTAAGGAAGGATGGAAGGAAGGAAGGAAGGAAGGGGGTGTTTCAGCCACTAGAGGCAGCATATAACCAGGCAATTCATGTAACATTTGTTTTATAAAAAAATAATTAAAAAGAAAGAATGTGGTGCCTGCAGTGTGTGTGTGTGTGTGTGTGTGTGTGTGTGTGTGTGTGTGTGTGTGTGTGTGTGTGTGTGTGTGTGTGTGTGTGTGTCATTAACGAGGCCAGCCGTGTGCAGTCTGTCTCAGAGCGTTTAATCATCAGGACCAGTCACATATTCACCACTTCATCATCAAAATCATCTCCACCAATAAAACCTCAGGACATTTTCACTATGGACATTCTGTACATGTCATTCATTCATTCAAGTATCCTGTTCACTCTGTGTGTGTGTGTGTGTGTGTGTGTGTGTGTGTGTGTGTCCATAAAACCGCCCATTCATCTTTTATATTCACTCATTCACTCATTCATGCTTCACTGACACCAAGTGCAGTCTGGTTACATTTGGCTGTTAATCCATTCATCAGTTTCTATTTATATCCATAACATATTATCATATTATATGTATAGATCATACAGAGATTGGATTTTATTTTCCTTTTTTTTCATTTTAAACAAACCAGACGACACCAGAGCCGCGTTCCAGAGAAGATCAGATCATATTCATAAAATAAACCAACCTTAAAATCAAAGTTTCCAGCTGGAAATTCATTCTGTGCCCTTAATGCTGTGTGTGTGTGTGTGTGTGAGTGTGTGTGTGAGTGTGTGTGTGTGTGTGGCACGGCTCTGGTCCAGTCGGCTCATTTTCCTAAACTAAAACACTCCCTCTGACATCGAGGAGTCTGGACCATCGGTTAACGAGCTTAACGAGCGTCTCTTAACGACGGGTCCGTTAATCAATTAACTTGGCAACTGTTAAATAACATATTCTGATAATTGATCCAACCTTTTTTTTTTGGCTCCGCCTTCTCCAATCAATCAGTTTTTTAGTTTGTACAACAACCGATGGTCTCGACTCGTCGACCAATCAGAACGCTTCGCCTCCAAATACTGACACACTGAGGAGCCAATGGGATCCAAGCAGGTTAATAATAATAATATAACAATAATAAGTCTATTGCTTGTTGTATAAAAAGGTTTTTTGTAGTTCAATCATCATTTTATCTGTTTTTTTTTTTAGGGTAAACATTAAAATCACAATACTGTCATCTGGAAACAAAAAACAACACAAATGTGATATGGCAGCCACTGTAATACTAGTCTGTTGCTATGGTAACTAATTAAAGGGGACAGGCAGCGTTTCTGTCCTTCAGGCTCGTTTAGTTGGTATAATATGATAAATAACTTGGTATTAAAGGTCCAGGAGGAGGTGTTTTTTTATTTGGCTGCTTATGCTGTCGATGTTTAACTGAGCTGAATGTTTACTGCAAAGAATTAATAAAAAACTGAGATTAAAACAGTTTTTAAAGCAGCCCAGAGATCCAGGAGGTGACAGAGTGTTTTGCAGTCCTGTGCTTCAGTCAGTGTAAAATGGTTTTAATGCTAAAGGTCACGTCCTTTTATCGTCGGGGTCAACGGTTTGGTGTTGATTTATTCATTTAGTGCACAGCGTTTGGTGATGTCTGACTTCTTTTGTCTTTCAGAGTGAATAAAAACCCAAAAGTAAAGCTCGAATTAAACAGCTGCGTGATTTAAAGGAGCAGTTCCACATTTTTTTGGGGGGAGAAATGACGTGAAATGAAGTGAATAGTTCAACGACAACCCGTCGTCATAGCAACCGTTGCTATGACGACGGGTGAACTATCCCTTTAAAGCAAAATGAGCTTATTTCACCCCCCCCCCGAAAAAACACGAACTGTCCCTTTAAGATGGAATGACTGAAAACAGCTGATTGTTTTTATCAAACCGTTCCACCCCGACGTGTTTTAGTACCGAATCTGATCCCCTCCCTACGGTGACAGCTTCTCATCGTCATAGCAACAGACAAAACGATAAACATGTAAACAAAAAAAAAAAAAAAACAACCCAATAGAACATAAAACGGATCATTTGAAAGTTAATACAGAATAGTAATTTACTACAGATAAAAACATCGTCACTGTGTGTTCTCTGAGTGTGTGTGTGTGTGTGTGTTCTCCAGACTCTCTGTACCATGTGTGTGTGTGTGGTTTTGGTTAGCTCGTATGCTAAGCAGTTAACAGCATGGCTTTTTTTTATTTTAATTTGTTTTATTTGAGCCCTGAGCTATAGGCTGAGTCTCAATCCAGCTGCATCGCTTCCTTCCTTCCTTCCTCGCCTCCTTGCCTCCTCGTTTCCTTCCCTCAAAGGAGGAGGAGGAGGAAGAGGAGGAAGAGGAGGAGCATCCCGGAGGATTTGAAACTCAGCCTTTAACTGTTGTGGGACGCATCTCAATACTCCCTCATTTCCTCTCCTCTCCGTTCCTTTGTCTACTTTTAGAAAAAAAAAAAGGAGGAAAAAAACAGGAGAGGGAGAAATAGGAGGAGGAAGAGGAGGAGGAGGAAGAGGAGGAGGAGGAGGAGGAGAAGGAGGAGGAGGAGAAGGAGTCTTTGGCTTTGAGGAGAGGAGAGGAACACGACTGTTTTCTATATTTATTTTTTATAGATATAAAATATAGAAAACCAGCCGGACTGCTCCTTTAACATTGAAACTTGTCCTCCAGAAGATAGTGGGTCTTTCTGTGAAGCTGTGGGAGGGAGGGGGGGGAGGGGTTAGTGAGGGGCAGGGGGAGGAGCCAGCACTTTGACTGACAGGTGAATGAAGCTGCCGCTGAACCAATGGGAGCGAGGTTAAAATAAAACAGGAAATTAAAAGATTTTAAAAAGAGGAGGAAGGGGGATGAGCTGCAGCTACTGGTTCTAATAATGACAGAATTTCCCATAAAGCCACAAAATGACCCACTATCCACTTTACCACGCTAGGAGATGGCTGTGTGTGTGTGTGTGTGTGTTAATGTGTGTGTGTGTACAGTCCATAAAGCTGCATGTTAAATCAGTCCAATCAGGGGGGAGAAAGGAGCTCAATAGTCACGCCTCCTCCTCTCCTCTCTCCTTCCTTCCCTCCTTTTTTATTTTATTTTTTTTTTAATCTAACCGCCTTCCCACCGGTAAAAAAAAGGGGAAAGAGGAGGAGAAAAGAGAAGAAGAGGAGGAGGAGGAGGAGGAGGAGGAGGAGAGACGAGAGGAGTCCTGACTATTGATCTCCGAGTGGTGTTTGGAGCCAGAGAGTTTAGAGTCGCCACCAGGGGGCGCCTAAAGCGTTACAGTCTGTCTGCCTCTCTGGCTTCTATTGGTGGAGAGCCGCCATTTCCCGGGGTCATGTGACCTCTCCCGCTTGCTGATCCCATTGGTTGAGTGGCCTAGTGGGCGTGGCCTAGTGGGTCTCTTTGAGGGCTTTGAGGAAGAGGGGGGTTCTGGGTAATGATATGATCCTAGAGAGAGGACGACAACAACAACATCAACAAAAACAACTAAACAAAACAACAGGAACAACAACAAGAACAACGACCAATCGGGTGCGAGGTGGGCGGAGCCTGCGGCGAGACAGAGAGTGTGGAGGTGTGGCCTAATCTACATAGAAGTAGAGGATGTAGAGAAGCAGCACGACTGATTCTGTTTATGGAGGCGTACGCGGCTACATGCTAACGTCACCCAATGGCGGCCATATTGGGAAGGTCCAGCTCCAGCTGTGATCGCCCAAAAACAATAAAGTGAGAGATCTGCTCACACAAAAATTCAGAACTCACTGAATTATGAATTCCTGAATTATCAGGATTTCCATAACCCATATCCTGTCCACATATTATATTTATTCTCCTTTAAAGTTCAACTTTGTGCACAATAAGGTTTTGTTTTTTTAATTGTCAGTGGAATGTACTTTATTGTAATGAAGCTTAAATACTTTAACTACCAGCATAATGTTACCCGTGTTAATGACATTTATAACAAAGCAAATAGTATGAAAATCAGTTGAAAATTTGTTATTTTAATAGTTTATCCGCTACAGACTTAATGCTCTAATGGAGCGAGTGGACCTTAGCAAGATGGCTGCCATGTGGGGACACGGCTCTTTGGGCAGCAGCTTTGCGTCATCTAGTGTTTTATATCTATAATAATAACTAGACCCATAGGTCAAACACTGAGACAGTATCTCCACACCTGGCTCTGGATGAGTATGTCTGGTATTAAGATGTAATTTACTTCTTATTTTATCTCAGTATTATGCTTTTATCGCAGGTTTTCATCTTCCACTAATAAGGACAATAAAGATCTACCTACCCAACCACCTAGGTATTGACTTACCTACCTACTTAGGCATCTTCCTACCTGGGTATCTAGCCTATTTATCTATCTTACAATTTATCTACCTACCTACCTAGGTATTTTCTATCTATCCATCCATCTACCTAGGTACCCATCTACCCATCCATCCATCTACCTACCTGGGTATTTATCAAGGTATTTACCTACCTACCTAGATATCTAGCTACCTATCTACATACATATCTAGCCACTTTTCTACCTACCTAGGTATCTAGCTACTCATCTACCTAGGTATCTATCGAGGTATCTACCTACCTACCTAGGTATTTTGCTTCCTGCCTATCTTTCCACCTCAAGATCTACCTATCTACCCATCCATCCATCTACCTACCTACCTAAGTATTTATCAAGGTATTTACCTACCTACCTACCTACCTAGATATCTAGCTACCTATCTACATACATATCTAGCTACCTATCTACATACATATCTAGCTACCTATCTACATACATATCTAGCTACCTTTCTCCCTACCTAGGTATCTATCGAGGTGTCAAACTACCTACCTAGGTATCTAGCTACCCATCTACCTACCTAGGTATCTAGCTACCCATCTACCTACCTAGGTATCTATCAAGGTATCTATCTACCTACTTACCTACCTAGGTATGTACCCATATACCTACCTAGATATCTATCTACCTACCTAGGTAGGTATCAAGGTATCTACCTATCTATCAAGGTATCTACATACCTACCTACCTACCTATCTACCTACCTGTTCATATATCTACCCATCTACCTACCTAGGTAGGTATCAAGGTATCTACCTACCTACCTATCTATCAAGGTATCTACCTACCTACCTACCTAGGTATTAAGCTACTAACCTATCTATCTACCTACCTACCTATGTAGGTATCTACCTATCTACCTACCTACCTATCTATCTAGGTATCTACCCATCTACCTACCTAGGTATTGAGCTACTAACCTGTCTATCTACATACCCATCTATCTATCTATCTATGCATGACAAGATACATTATCTGCCAATGGAATGAGATAATTCTACTCAATATCAGACTAATGATACCACCTGATAAAAACTATGTTTTTGCAGTGCACTGTTTTTTCCGCTTCTCTCGAAAATAAAATAAATAAAAGCCACAAAACGCCCCGAAAATAATCTTTCTGAGAAACAGAGAATGTTGATCAGCCTGTAGCTGGTGTGAAGGCAGCATCGGTGTCTCCTCTACAAACTCTAGGTCTATGGTGGATCATGCTGAAGGGAAAACATGCAGAAAGAAACGGAGGGAGAAAAAAACTAAAACAAACCACTTTTACACTAATGTGCGCGGATAAACACACACATGCATGCACATACACACCATACAAACACACACAAACACCACCCAGAGGTGGTGGGTGACTGGGGGGAGGGGGGTTATCAAAGAGGCCCAGAGGAGTGTCAAGGTCAAAAGGTGAAAGGTCAAACCAACCCGTGGGTCAAATACTGAGAGAAGGGACAGCATCTCCACACCTGGCTCTGGGTGTGTGTGTGTGTGTGTGTGTGTTAGAGAACACTGAGATCCATGTTAATGTTTTAGTTTGAGTGTATTCTGTGAAACACTAAATGTGAGGTTATATGTGTGTGTGTGTGTGTTTTAGTGTGTGTGTGTGTGTGTGTGTGTACTCACACTGTGTGCTCGGGTCGGTGTCCGTCGTCAGCTTGACGTAGTTGCTAGGGAACAGCCCCTCCCTCCCGTTGAGCTCCCCTTTCCACCAATCACAGTCGTCCTTGTTGAGCACCGTGATCACCTGACCCTTCAGGAAGGCCAGCTCGTCGTCGTTCTGGGCCACGTAGTCGTACATGCCGATCACCTGACACACGGCTGCAGGACATACATGTGACACGCGTGTTTTACTCTGGATCTACATGTTATTACGTTATCACACAGAGTTAGAGCTGGAGACACTGGAATCTGACCTGTTCTACAAATGATTATTATTTATCAGACTGTGATTTATCACATTACCTGTGATTTATCAGACTAACTGTGATTTATCAGACTACCTGTGATTTATCAGACTAACTGTGATTTATCAGACTACCTGTGATTTATCAGATTAACTGTGATTTATCAGATTAACTGTGATTTATTAGATTAACTGATTTATCACACTAACTGTGATTTATCACACTAACTGTGATTTATCACACTAACTGTGATTTATCAGACTACCTGTGATTTATCAGACTACCTGTGATTTATCAGACTACCTGTGATTTATCACACTACCTGTGATTTATCACACTAACTGTGATTTATCAGATTAACTGTGATTTATCAGATTAACTGTGATTTATCAGATTAACTGTGATTTATCAGATTAACTGTGATTTATCAGACTAACTGTGATTTATCAGACTAACTGTGATTTATCAGACTACCTGTGATTTATCAGACTGTGATTTATCACACTAACTGTGATTTATCAGATTAAATGTGATTTATCAGATTAACTGTGATTTATCACATTAACTGTGATTTATCACATTAACTGTGATTTATCACACTAACTGTGATTTATCACACTAACTGTGATTTATCAGATTAACTGATTTATCTCACTAACTGTGATTTATCACACTAACTGTGATTTATCAGACTAACTGTGATTTATCAGACTACCTGTGATTTATCACTCTAACTGTGATTTATCACATTAACTGTGATTTATCACACTAACTGTGATTTATCACATTAACTGTGATTTATCAGATTAACTGTGATTTATCACATTAACTGTGATTTATCACATTAACTGTGATTTATCAGATTAACTGTGATTTATCACATTAACTGTGATTTATCACACTAACTGTGATTTATCACACTAACTGTGATTTATCACATTAACTGTGATTTATCAGACTAACTGTGATTTATCAGACTAACTGTGATTTATCACTCTAACTGTGATTTATCACATTAACTGTGATTTATCACACTAACTGTGATTTATCACATTAACTGTGATTTATCAGATTAACTGTGATTTATCAGATTAACTGTGATTTATCAGATTAACTGTGATTTATCAGATTAACTGTGATTTATCAGATTAACTGTGATTTATCAGATTAACTGTGATTTATCACACTAACTGTGATTTATCACACTAACTGTGATTTATCAGACTAACTGTGATTTATAACAGCATCACCTGTGGCAGCAGCAGCCAGTTTGGGGGGGGTGGGTTCGGTGGGCGTGGTCTTGCTGGTGCTGGGACTGAGCAGCTTCACGTAATTGGCCGGAAACCAACCAATCTGACGCTTTTTACCCCGGGCCTGGACCAATCAGAACCAATCATTAGTGCCTTAAGACTCAGATGTTGATTGGAAACTTGAATGAAGACACCTAATCCCAAGTATCTGGTACCTGGAGTTCTCCCTCCCACCAGCCTCCCGGGTTCTTTTTCCTGATGAGGATGAGTTGTCCCGGCGCCAACGTCAGCTGTTCAGCTCCCGTCGCGCTGTAGGGGGCGATGACCTGAGCGATTTCTGACGGGAGATAAAGAAACGACGAAGAAAAGCCTGAGATCCTGTAGAGCTGCAACCACTGGTCGATTAATTGATTAGTTCCCAACTATCACATTAATCTACAACTATTTTGATAATAGATTAATTGATTTGAGTCATTTATTCAGTAGAAAATGTCCAAATTCTCTGGTTCCAGCTTCTCTTCTCTGATTATTTCCTGGTTTATTTAGTCTCTATTATAGTAAACTGATGATCTTTGGGTTGTGGACAAAAAAAGACATTTTAAAATAATAAAAATACCTAAAATACTAAAATTACTAAAACTACAAAAATACCTAAAATACTAAAATTATTAAAAATATAAAAAATACTAAAACCACAAATAATATTAAAGAAAATACTCAATGTAATAAAAATAATACAAATAAATAAAATTTAAAAATAATTTAAAAAATAAAAATAATTAAAAAAATACCTAAAATACTAAAATTACTAAAATACCAAAATTATTAAAAATGTAAAAAAAAATTCTAAAACCACAAATAATACTAAAGAAAATACTCAATATACTAAAAATAATCAAAATAAATAAAAAAAATAAATAAATAATTGATTAATCACTTTGATAATCTATAAATCAATCAACTATCAAAATAGTCACTAGTTGCAGCCCCAGTCAATACAGAATCATTAATGTAGGCAACAAAAAGTATGAATTCCAGACATTTCAGGTTGAATCTTTAACGTTTTATGAACCAAACAACTAACAGATTAATCACATTAAATACCAGAGATGTGGTGAATTAAATCAGGACATTATTATAATTTATATAACTAGAACTCTCACCAGGTTTCTTTCCCAGACTTCCTGTTTTTCCTGCTGATCCCAGAGACTGAAACAGAATAAAATCCTGATGAATAACAGAATATTTCCCTCGTGCTGTGTTTTAAACACTGAGCTTCATCTCACGTCTGAGGACGAGTCCCTCGGTTTGACGTAGTTGGACGGGAAGACGCCGGTCTTCCCTCCGACCATCCCGGTCCACCAATCCCCTTCTTTCCTGGTTACCATGACGATGTCCCCCTGCTGGAAACTCAGGTCGCCCTGCTCGCTGCTCTCGTAGGTGTACATGGCGATGTACTCTGGATGTTTACGGAAAAGACAGAGCAGAAATGACAGTTACACACCTGGAGTCTGGACCTTAACGAGCTTAACGAGCGTCTCAATTAACTTGGCAACTGTTAAATAACCTATTAAACCAGTTTGATAATTGGCTCCAGCTTCTCCAATCAATCAGTTTTTTAGTTTGTACAACAACGATGGTCTCGACTCGTCGACCAATCAGAACGCTTCGCCTCCAAATACTGACACATTGAGGAGCCAATGGGATCCAAGCAGGTTAATAATAATAATAATAATATTCAATCATGTTTTATCTGAAACAAATGTGATATGGCAGCCACTGTAATACTAGTCTGTTGCTATGGTAACTAATTAAAGGGGACAGTCTGTCCTTCAGGCTCGTTAAGTTCGTATAATATGATAAATAACTTGGTATTAAGGGTAGAAGGGATTTATTAAGGGAGTATGTGTGTTTTCTCTATGTGTGTGTGTGTGTGCGTGTGTGTGTGTGTGTTACCTTCTCCAGACTCAGAGGGTTTGGTTGGTGAGGGTAAAGGTCGTTTTCCATTGGGTGGACTTTCTGACACTCCAGACTCACTGGAAGAAAAAAAAAAAAAAAACACACAAAAACTTTATTTAAAATGGGGAAACATGTTGTGGATTTTGCTTCAGTATTAAAATATAAAACTGTTTTATTAAAAAAAAAACACAAATAAACCATGTTTCATATTAGTTCACCTGTCTTAAAAGATTAAACACACACACACACATATATATATATATTCGTCAGGTAGGTAGTTACCTGGGGTTTTTGCTGCGGGGGGCGGGGCAGGCCGGCATCATGGAGGCCGAGATGAGTTTGACGTAGCTTTTCGGGAACCAGCCTCTCTGACCGGTCTGCAGCTCTCCTAACCACCACATGTCCTGCTGCTCCAGCACCGTGATGATCTGCAGCACGACAGTGTGACAGGCAGGAGAATATAATAATAATAATAATAAAATACTAATAAGAATTATGATGAATAATTAACGGCTTGGTCCGCACCTCGTTTTTGTTGAAGTTGAGGTGGTTGTCCTTCTTGGCTCTCCATGGATATAAAGCCTGAGCCTGAAGACCTTCGACCTTCTCCCCCTGACACGGAGAAGGTTGGTGAGAAACAAATATAAACCGATTAAAAAACTATTTATTGGATTTATTTACCGAACAGCTATTTATCCCATGTATGAAATTATTTCTAAAATTATTAAAAATACAAAGAAAATACCTAAAATACTAAAAATATCAAAAGTAATACTACAGAAAATATTCAATGTACTAAAAATAATAATAATAGATAATCATAATAAAAATGATAATTTAAAAAATATTTATCCCATGTACAAAACTACAAAAAAATACTAAAAATACAAAAAAACAAAAATATTAAAATGACTAAAAATACAAAAAAAACAACTAAAATACTAAAATTACTAATTAATATATATTAATATATTACTCATTAATATAAAAAAAACTAAAATATAAAAACTAATTTTACTAAAATTACAAAAAAATTTAATAAAATACGAAAATTACAAAAAAAAAATCTAAAATACTAAAATGACTAAAAATACAAAAAAACAACTAAAATAGTAAAATTACTAATTAATGTATATTAATATATTACTCATTAATATAAAAACTACTAAAAATACAAAAAAAACCAACTAAAACACTACAATTAATATTTAATATATTTTTTAATATTAACAACAACAAATTACTTTATATTAATATTTCTTAAAAAGCTGTGATATAAAATCTGTTTTTACAGCTAGGGGGCTTTTATTTTGAAGGACATACAATTTATGAGGTCACATGACCAGGATATCCCTATTGCTGATGGACATGTGACTGAAGGTGGATAATTTTTAACCAAATAAAAAATTTAGACCTACCTGTCCCAGCACAGGTGAGGGGGAGGAGCCTGTTGTCATGGTAGCGGGGGTGAAGGCGGAGCGTTGCCGTAGCTGCGCCGAGGGAACGCTGAGCGACGGGTTCTGATTGGTGGAGGAGGTCGGCCAGGCGTCCCAGCCCTCGCTGTCTGATTGGCTGGCTGCGCTGGACGGCCAGCTGGAGGTGGAAAAACACGCCAGGAACACGTTAGGAACACGTTACCAGGGATTTAAACACGCAAACAAGCATTAATAATATTACATCATTAACTCCATTAATTAATATTATATTAATATTTAGTACAATTGTGTTTTATACCTATAACACGTAATGGTTTAATTAGAATAATTCACTTGTTTTATTTAAAAATATACTACAACCACAAATAATACTACAGAAAAAAAACAATGTACTAAAAATACTAAAAATAATAATAATAAATAAAAATGATTTATAAAACATTTATCCCATGTACAAAATAATTTATAAAATTTCTAAAAATACAAAAAATATTAAAAATATCAAAAATACTACAACCACAAATAATACTACAGAAAATACTGAATATACTAAAAATAATCAAAATAAATAATAATAATAAATAAAAATTTAAAAACTATCCCATGTAGAAAATTATTTCTATAATTACTAAAAATACAAAAAATATCTAAAACACTAAAAATAATCCAAAATAAATAAATAGATAATAATAATAAATAAAAATTATAAATTAAAAAATATTCATCCCATGTACAAAAGTATTACTATAATTATTAAAATACTAAAATTACTAAAAATATAAAAATAAATACCAAACCAGAATTAATTAATAATATATAAATTGTATTAAGACTAGCTGTTTAATAAACTATTAATAAATTAATTGAATAAACAGCTTAATTAACCAGAACAGCTAATTAACTCACGTGGTGCTGAAGTCGGCCCAGTTGCTGTTGGACGAGGCGGAGGACGACGTCTGTCCCGGGGCCGGAGGAGGCGTGCTGATTGGCTGCTGGGCCGTGGGGGGCGTGGCCACGGCCGTGGACCTCAGGCTGATTGGAGCCTCGCTGTCGGGGATCCGCTCCGCGTAATTGGCCGGGAACCAGCCGGTCCGCCCCCTGAGCTCCCCGCCCAGCCAACCAGGTTCCCCCGTCTGGGACTCATCCACCTATCAGGGCAGAGGGGCGGGGCCAAGGTAGAGATGGACAGGTGTGTATAGAATATATATATATACACACACACACACACACATTAAAGCCTTAGAGACGCTAAATCTATAAGTGTGATTTTATTTTTTTATTATCTTTTCTTTGCAGTAAATAACATTTTAATGATTATTGCATTGCATATTGATTATTTTATTATTTTTACTAGACTTGAATGATTAAATAGACACATATATATGTCAGGGTTGAAGATCATAATAATTTAAATAAAATGACTTTTTTATTAATTATTATTATTTTTTATTTTTAGTATATTGAGTTTTTTAGTTATTATATATTTATTATTTATATTATTATTTTAGTATTATTTTTTAAAATTATTATTTATATTATTATTTTAGTATTATTTTTTAAAATTATTTTTAGTTATTATATATATTATTATTTTAGTATTATTTTTTTGTATTTGTGGTTTTAGATTTTTTTATATATTTTTAGTAATTTCCTAATTAAAAAATGACTTAGATTAATTAATCGAGTATCAAAATAGTTGTTGATTAATGTAAAAGTTGGTGACTAATCGATTAATCAATGCAGCTCTAGTTCATAATAACGAGCCTCTCCTCTGATTGGCTGATTTGAATGGCTGTGAATGGGGGGAGGGGGTGAGTGGTGACTGTATAGTTGTGACATCACAACTTCACAGGAGACCTGATGGCTGAGTTTTTAGACATTATTTATATATATTTATAACTAAAATATCATGAAATTATAAAATAGCTCAGTTTCTATAGTGAAACAGTTATAAATTGGTATTAAATCAGTTATAAATATATAATTATTATAGTGAAATATACAGTGAATTTATCCTTTAATGGATGTTGAAATGAGACATAACAACACATCACCATAAAATAAAGTTAATTTATAAATGTTTAAATATTTTTATGTATTTAATGTTTCACCATTAATCACATTCATAACCTTTAACATAAAAACAACAAGTCATTCATCCACTGGCAATGAATGAACATGGAGATGATGTGAGATGCTGCTGGCTGGTGATTGGTGGAGCCACAACGATGGGCGGGGCCAGAACAATGGGCGGGGCCATAACGATGGGCGGGGCCAGAACAATGGGCGTGGCCATAACGATGGGCGGGGCCAGAACTTACCCATTCACCCTTCACCTTCAGTTAGCACAGCAGAGAAGAGAGGAAACGGTTAAAAAGCACACACACACACACATTACACACGCACACACACACACATTACACGTGCACACACATACACACACACACACACACACATTATATCCACACATACATAGATTATACACACACACACTATATATATATATATACACACACACACACACACACACCCTACATTACACACACACACACACACTCAAATCACACACTACACACACATAGACCATACATAATACACACACAGTCAAAATAGACACACTACACAGAGACACACACACAGTCACACACAAACACAATCACATACACACACACATAGTCACACACACGCACACACACCACTGTCACACACACAGACAAGACACGCTATACCAACACGCACTAAAGTAATACACACACACACCTATACTACACCCACACACAAGATAACACACAGTCACACACACAGACAGACATACTACACACACACATGCCTTGTGAGGACCATGTCCCAAAAGGTTGTTGTAAGAACCCCGAAACAGACACACACACCCACAAAAGTCCTACTACACCTACTACACCAGAGTAATACACTAACAAGACACACACACCACAGTACACACACACACCAAGACACACACACAGGAAACTTACATACAAAAACACACATAGTCATACACAGAGAGGACACACACACACAAACTAAGAGGCAATAAAACATTTTTCTTCATTGATTTTCTACAGAAATTATCTTTTTTTTAATACGATGATGTTTTCTGCAGCGTCTCCTTCAACCTTGACTCACATCATCAGTTCTGGCTAAAGACAAACGAGCTAATGAATCCCCGTTTCCTACCATGATGACGTCTCCGGGGGGCGATGCTGATCTCGTCGTGGCTGCGGGCGTCGAACGGGTACAGAGCCCGGTAGTAGACCACCTTCACCGGAGGCTGCTGCTGGTCGAAGCTGCAGACCGGAGCCTTCTGGTCAAACAGGCTGGGAACTGGAGCCTTTTCTGCTGCTAAAGAACAGAGGAAACAGAGAAGGAGCTAACGGCTATGTTGTTCTAATATCATATCAATGCGTTTGTAGCCCATGTAAAAAGGTTTTCTATCCATGGAAGTCGTGTCCCTTTCAGGGCCTTTGGAAATTAAATCCATACAATATTGACCTTTTTATTGTCCATATTTTACAAATTATCTGTCATAAATTGCAGCTAGCATTGTCGCTAATGGGCATATTTGTTTACCATAATTCCTTGTGAGAACCTTTTGACCAATCAATTGATCCAACTGGATGCAAATGCAGCATTGTTGCGTTTATGGACACAATTACCTTGTAATCCGCTAAGAAAAAGATTATATGCTACGACATCACCTTCTGTTATTTCTTTACCAAATAAAAAACATGCAAATAAAGAAGCCACATCAGCTTTATAGCGTGTTATTGCTCTGTTTACATTGATTTAAAATGGAAACTTGCAGCCTCTGTCGCGTTTGGTGCTAGCTAACCGTTAGCTGCTAACATTAGCCGCTAACCGTTAGCCGTAGCGTACCTGCTGAGGTCCAGGGGTCGGCGGCCTGGCTGAACAGCGAGGTCAGCTTCTCCTGGACGTCTTTCTTCTCCCTCCCCTCGTCCTCCTTCTCCTCCTTCCTGTTCTCCTCCTCCTTCTTCTCCTCCTCCTCCTCCTCGGGCACCCTCCTCTTCCTCTCCTCCTCCTCCTGGGTCACCCGGTTCAGCCAGGCGTGAGGGGCGGAGCCGGGGGCGGGGCTAGGGTCCGACGGGGCGGAGCCTCCTGCCTCGTCCCGCCAGGACACGCCTTCCTCTGACGACAACCTGAGGAACAAAGAGAAAATGGATTAATTTTTTGTTGTTGCAGTACCACGAGTGGCCACCGGGCAGCACCATATCCAGGTTTTATGATCTTTTCCATGAATTTCTCCGGTTCTTACCCTCCTTCCTGCAGCTCGGCGGACTTCCTGTCGCCAGGTGTGTGTGTGTGGGGGTGTGTGTGCGTCAGCGCGTGCGTGGCGTCGCCCTCCAGCTCGCGCTGTTTCTGCCGCTGCTGCCGGCTGTGGATCTCCCTCAGCTCCTGCAAGGCATCGTGGGATACAGGAAGAAGGAGACAAGCGGTGAGGAAGGGGGGCGGGGTCAGTGGGCTGGTTGCTACGGGTTACCACCGGCGACCACGACGACTACAGCGGCAGCAGCGGATTAGTCAGGTGATCAGCGGCAAGCTCCACCCCCTCCTCCCTGCTGTGATGTCACTGAGGTGCTGCTGGTAACCACGGCGACAGTTTGAAAAATCTTTATCGACGTTTGTTTTCTGTACAATGTGTTTAAATATAGAGGAGAAGAGAAAATTTTATTCATTCATAAATATTTTACTGGTCCAATATCTTTTATTTCTGTCCATTATTTTCTAGATAAATCATTTTGTCTGATAAATTATTATAAAAACGTAATTTAAATAGCTTCACCTGCTGCTGAAAATACTCAATATTGTTCAGTGATTCAATTTTTATTAAAATTAAACAGTAAATTGACTGGATATGGAATAACTGACATCATTTTACTTTTTTCTTATGTTCTCTCTCCTGTTTTATTAACATCTAAATCAAATAATCTCATTAAAGCGTCTGAGGGTCTAGTTTTTGTGAGTTTAAGGATCCTTGATGTTAATAAAGTTAAAAGAACCACTGATCTAAATATAAACTTTTATGGATCATGATAAACAAACCTCTATTTTGGATTCTGGGGATTGATCAGACATTAAAACGGGAGGCAGGATTTATTTCTACTGGTCGTGGTTGTGGGGCGGAGCTTGCACTAAAGCACGATTTATTTGTGTCGGGAGGGTTAGAAGTAAACAAGTAAATAAAAGGGGAGGGGGTAGAAGGGGAGGGGGATGCGGTGGAGGAGGGATGCTGTTCTGTGTCGTCACGACAAC
>CM060478.1:950226-972726 GCA_030544235.1 Lepturacanthus savala
CCTTCTGTTCCTGAGCTGTTAACAGTCGTAGAGTTTGAATTATACATCATCATCATAAATATATTTATTTATTTTAGTTAAAAACTAAAGTTTCTGTCTCTTGTGTCATTATTTAAGTCATTTTACAGAAAGTTCAGAATTTAGCTGAAGGTCATGAACAAAAATAGTGATGGAGGCGTTCAGAAAATATTTATATTATATAGTATGAATATTATTAGATTATTCTATTAATTATGACGTAACCTTTTATCTGAGGCTGTGTAGAATTAGAAGATATTAAATCTGTAAACTCTACTGGTCAGTTATATGTATAAAATGAGTATTTATGTGTAAAAATGAGAGCTAAAATATAAATAAGTACATCTGTAGTTAGTCAGCACAACAGTAATTAATGATAATTAGCTGTTACACACACACACACACACACAGACAGGTTATGTGCTAAAAGTGATGTTAATATATAAAATATATGAAATATTAACAGGATTTTGGTTCAATTAGTCCAACACTGAGTAGAATTATCTTATTCAGAGCGACTCTACTATCAGCAGCTTGTAGATTAGTATGTGACAGGTTTCCTTTTTCCTTTTCCTCTAATAATAAAGTTTTTTTTATCTATTAGAGATAATTAAATGTGGCTGCAGTTCCACCCCAGGCCAGCGGGGGCAGTGGGGGCGCTGTCTCTACCTGTCTGCCTCTCTGCTGCTGCTGCTGGAGCTGGCGTCGCAGGGCTTCTATCCTGGCACAGTGGTTGGCATAGAACTCACACAGACACTGAGCGGAAAAACCGAGGCCGAGGTGGAAGATAAAATAAAAAAAACAAATATGGAAAAAGGAAAAGGGTTTTATTAAAGCGAGGAACAGGAAGCAGCAGGACGGAGGAGTAGAAGCAGAAGAAGAAGAAGGAGAAGAAGAAGAAGAAGAAGAAGAGTCCCGGTGGGTTCAGGAGGAAAAGACAGAAAAATGATGAGAGGATGTTTAACGCCAAATAGATTTATCACTAAAACTAGACTAGAATACTTTGGATTTTCACATTAAAACTAGACTAAAACACTTTGGATTTTCAGATTAAAACTAGACTAAAACACTTTGGATTTTCAGATTAAAACTAGACTAAAATACTTTGGATTTTCACATTAAAACTAGACTAAAACACTTTGGATTTTCAGATTAAAACTAGACTAAAATACTTTGGATTTTCAGATTAAAACTAGACTAAAATACTTTGGTTTTTCACATTAAAACTAAACTAAAATACTTTGGATTTTCAGATTAAAACTAGACTAAAACACTTTGGATTTTCAGATTAAAACTAGACTAAAATACTTTGGATTTTCAGATTAAAACTAGACTAAAATACTTTGGTTTTTCACATTAAAACTAAACTAAAATACTTTGGATTTTCACATTAAAACTAAACTAAAATACTTTGGATTTTCAGATTAAAACTAGACTAAAACACTTTGGATTTTCAGATTAAAACTAGACTAAAACACTTTGGATTTTCAGATTAAAACTAGACTAAAACACTTTGGATTTTCACATTAAAACTAGACTAAAATACTTTGGATTTTCACATTAAAACTAGACTAAAACACTTTGGATTTTCAGATTAAAACTAGACTAAAATACTTTGGATTTTCAGATTAAAACTAGACTAAAATACTTTGGATTTTCAGATTAAAACTAGACTAAAATACGTTGGATTTTCAGATTAAAACTAGATATATATTCAGTGAATTCCTCAGATTCCGTGTTTTCTTCCTTCTCATCTTCGTATCTTCCTCACAAACAGACCAGGCGACTGATTCTCTGCACTTTCTTAAAGAAAATCAGTCAAAAATCAGAAAATAAAACAGGAAACTGGGACATGAAGTGATGTTTGCTGCTGAATTTAAACCCCAGAGGAATAAAATAGTAAAAAATACCTTCATCTCTCTGTGTGTGGTGAAATATACAAGAAGCTGCTGCCTTTAGAAGCATTAATTAACCATTAATTAACCGTTAATTAACCGTTAATTAACTATTAATTAACCATTAATACACAGAAATGACAGATACAGATATAAAGATGAGAACATTAATATAAACACATTAATCTAAAGTGAGGATGGATATAAAAGACACAACAGGACGTTATTTAAAGATAAAACTATAGTTAATTTAACTATAAACGGTTAGAAAGATGATTAATATGCAAATTAGCTGTTAATTTACATAGATTTTTTTGAGTTCATTAAAGCACTAAAACAGGAGAGACAGTATATAAAATAAATATAATATAATAAATTAAAACACCTATAATTAAAACTGTTATAGATATTTATACTATTGATTAAACGTCAATTAATAAAATAGGAGATTATTTTATATTTTAGATATTTTTAGCAGCAGGTGAAGTTAAAGAACTTTAATAATCACATGTTTCTATGAAGAAAATAAGAAAAACAGGTGAAAATATGTTGATTTTGTGAAAATAATTCATTTTAATTATTGTTTTAGTCGATTTAATCTTCGTTTAAAGAGAATTTCAGGCTCGTTTTTTTTCTTTAAATAAGAACAAATTCACCCAAATCAGGAAAAAACAGAGATAATTCTACTCATTATTGAACTAATTGCATCAAAAACAACAGATCTTCACCTGTTTTTTGCAGTGAAACGCATCAAAAACACAGTTTTATTAAATTACTACATCTACTATAAGTTATTAGTGTCATTGACCTTTGAACTTTGAAGCCATGTCAGTGGATTTCAGGAAAACAATTAATGAAGTTTTATAAGAACATGATGCTTTTCCAGCTCATTCCTGCCTTTAAAGCTAATGTAGTTTGTGTTTTTCTTGGTTGAATCCGTTTTAAATGCAGCTGTTGTGTTTGTTTAGCGTTAGCTGGTTAACGAGGAGGTTAATTAACGAGGAGGTTAATTAACGAGGAGGTTAATTAACGAGTGGTTTTACCTTCAGCTGCGTGTTGAAGGCGTCTATTTCCAGGAGTTTGGCTCTGGTTTCTCTCTCCACGGCGTCCAGCTGCTCCTTCAGCTGCTGCCGGCTCGTTTCCTTCTGCTCCACGGCTTTCTGCAGGGACGACAGGCTGTCGCCTAGCAACAAACCACATCAATTAGACCTTGGCCTAGCAACAAACCACATCAATTAGACCTTGGCCTAGCAACAAACGACATCAATTAGACCTTAAACCTTCCGTCTATGAAGCATCTTCAATGACTGCTGCTTTTATCTGGACTATTAGAATTTATTAACCACCTCTAAACTGCAGCAGAAGTTAAATGGAATGATTAGAAAACTTTGACTCATCTCAAAACTTTATTTATTTTACCTAAAATAGACAAAAATACTTTGGATT
Source organism: Lepturacanthus savala (assembly GCA_030544235.1). Classification (NCBI taxonomy): domain Eukaryota; kingdom Metazoa; phylum Chordata; class Actinopteri; order Scombriformes; family Trichiuridae; genus Lepturacanthus; species Lepturacanthus savala. The sequence continues at coordinate 953,586 of CM060478.1, forward strand.
TTTTTTTTTAACAAAATGAGACTAAAATACTTTTTTTTAACTAAAATTAGACTAAAATATTTTAGTTTTTTTTTACTAAAACTAAACTAAAAAAAAGTTATTTTTTTTTACTAAAACTAGAATAAAATACTAAAATACTTTTTTTTAAAACTAAGATTAGACTAAAATATTTTAATTTTTTTTTTTTACAAAAACTAAACTAAAAAATTTTTGAATTTTTTTTACTAAAACTAGAATAAAATACTAAAATAATTTTTTTTTAAACTAAAACTAAAATATTTTTGATTTTTTTTTTTTTACTAAAACTAAATTTTTTTTTGAATTTTTTACTAAAACTAGAATAAAATACTTTTTTTTTAAAAACTAAAAAAAATTTTATTTCTTTTTTACTAAAACTAGAATAAAATACTTTTTTTTTAAAACTAAAATTAGACTAAAATATTTTAATTTTTTTTTACAAAAACTAAACTAAAAAATTTTTGAATTTTTTTTACTAAAACTAGAATAAAATACTAAAATAAATGTTTTTAAAACTAAAACTAAACTAAAATATTTTTGATTTTTTTTTTTACTAAAACTAAACTAAAAATTTTTTGAATTTTTTTACTAAAACTAGAATAAAATAATACTTTTTTTAAAAAACTAAAAAAATTTTGATTTTTTTTTACTAAAACTAGAATAAAATACTAAAATCCTTTTTTTTAAAACTAAAATTAGACTAAAATATTTAAATTTTTTTTTTACACAAACTAAACTAAAAAATTTTGAATTTTTTTTACTAAAACTAGAATAAAATACTAAAATAATTTTTTTTAAAACTAAAATTAGACTAAAATATTTTTGATTTTTTTTTAATAAAACTAAACTAAAATATTTGGGATTTTTATTTTTTTTAACTTAAACTACGTTAAAATATTTTAGATATTTTTTTTTTACTAAAACTAAACTAAACTACTTTGGATATATATTTATTTTACTGAAACTAGAATAAAATAATAATTTTTTAAAAACTAAAATTAGACTAAAATATTTTATTTTATTTTTTAATAAAAGTAAACTACAATATTTGGGATTTTTATTTTATTTTTAACTTAAACTACGTTAAAATATTTTAGATATTTTTTTTACTAAAACTAAACTAAAATACTTTGGATATATATTTATTTTACTGAAACTAGACTAAAATATTTTAAATATTTCTTTTTAACTAAAACTCAACATCTAAGCATCTAAAACCGTGTGAAGTTCATCATTTAAACCTTTAATTCTCTGTCATTTTACATTTAAAGTAAATAATCTAACTCCATGGAATAAATAGATGTTTATTTATGGGCAGATTAGTGCAAACAATAACTAGAACTAATAAGTAAAATGATATTTTCTGCAAAGAAAATGGTAAAAATAGATGCATCGTATGATTGTTAGTGACTTCAATGATATAATTATATGCATGAAATGTTTAAATGAGTTAAAGAAGAACATGTCAAATACTGTGAAAACAGCTTTAAATGATTATTTCTGAGAAAAGAGACTCCTGTGTTCTTAAAACAATGGCTAATAAATAATAAATGTGTTTATTTTGTGGTGTTTAATACTCACGGTGCAGACTGTTCTGTTGAACCTGTTTCAGCTGATCGTTGAGAATCTGTTTATCAGGAATTAACCTGCCCAACCACTGCTGAGAGTCCTGGAAAAATAAATTATAATAAAATATATTAAATTATCCTGTTTTACTACAGACACGGAACAATATGATGCAGCTTTATCTGATTAAATATTAAAAATGGCCTGAATCTGAAAAAACTGATAAATTATCTGACAGGAGTAAAATAAATGGACTAAATAAACTAGACTAAAATACTTTGGATTTTCAGATTAAAACTAGACTAAAATACTCTGGATTTTCAGAGTAAAACTAGACTAAAATACTCTGGATTTTCAGATTAAAACTAGACTAAAATACTTTGGATTTTCAGATTAAAACTAGACTAAAATACTCTGGATTTTCAGAGTAAAACTAGACTAAAATACTCTGGATTTTCAGATTAAAACTAGACTAAAATACTTTGGATTTTCAGATTAAAACTGGACTAAACTACGTTGGATTTTCAGAGTAAAACTAGACTAAAATACTTTGGATTTTCAGATTAAAACTAGACTAAAATACTTTGGATTTTCAGAGTAAAACTAGACTAAAATACTTTGGATTTTCAGAGTAAAACTAGACTAAAATACTTTGGATTTTCAGAGTAAAACTAGACTAAAATACTCTGGATTTTCAGAGTAAAACTAGACTAAAATACTCTGGATTTTCAGAGTAAAACTAGACTAAAATACTTTGGATTTTCAGAGTAAAACTAGACTAAAATACTCTGGATTTTCAGAGTAAAACTAAACTAAAATACTTTGGATTTTCAGATTAAAACTGGACTAAACTACGTTGGATTTTCAGATTAAAACTAGACTAAAATACTCTGGATTTTCAGATTAAAACTAGACTAAAATACGTTGGATTTTCAGAGTAAAACCAGACTAAAATACTCTGGATTTTCAGATTAAAACCAGACTAAAATCCGTTGTATTTTCAGATTAAAACCAGACTAAAATCCGTTGGATTTTCAGATTAAAACTAGTCTAAAATCCGTTGGATTTTCAGATTAAAACCAGACTAAAATCCGTTGTATTTTCAGAATAAAAGTAGACAGGTGTGTATCTCGTGAACAGTGTAAATGTGTGTGTTTACCTGCAGCTGCTGCTGTAACAGGGTGATTTCAGCGATTCTGGTTTCTCTCGTCTGATTGGTCTGTTCCACCTCTCTCCTCTGAGCCGACAGACGGAACCGAACGTCCTTCAGTTTTCCCTCCAGCTGAGTTTTCTTATCGTTCTGAAACATGGGAGAAGCAAACGTCTTGGCTTCCTAGAGGGCACTTTAGCACAATATTTGACCCCAAGAGGGCACTTTAGCACAATATTTGACCCAAGAGGGCACTTTAGCACAATATTTGACCCAAGAGGGCACTTTAGCACAATATTTGACCCAAGAGGGCACTTTAGCACAATATTTGACCCCAAGAGGGCACTTTAGCACAATATTTGATCCCAAGAGGGCACTTTAGCACAATATTTGACCCCAAGAGGGCACTTTAGCACAATATTTGACCCCAAGAGGGCACTTTAGCACAATATTTGACCCAAGAGGGCACTTTAGCACAATATTTGACCCCAAGAGGGCACTTTAGCACAATATTTGATCCCAAGAGGGCACTTTAGCACAATATTTGACCCCAAGAGGGCACTGTAGCACAATATTTGACCCCAAGAGGGCACTGTAGCACAATATTTGACCCCAAGAGGGCACTGTAGCACGATATTTTATCCCAAGAGGGCACTTTAGCACAATATTTGATCCCAAGAGGGCATTTTAGCACAATTTGACATCATAAGAGGACACTTTAGCACAGGTTTTAGCTTCTTAGAGGGCACTTTAGCACAATTCTACCTCCTAAAAGGACACTTTACCACATGTTTTGGTGTCCAAGGGGGCACTTTAGCACAATTTGACATCCTAAGAGGACACTTTTCATAAGTTTTGGCTTCCAATAGGGCACTTTAGAACAATTTGACCTCCTAAGAGGACACTTATCATATCTTTTGGTGTTCAAGAGGGCACTTTAGCACAAGTTTTGCTCCCAAGAGGGCACTTTAGAACAATTTGACCTCCTAAAAAGGACACTTTAGGACACATTTTGACTCCCAAGAGGGCACTTTAGCACAATTTTTGATCCAAGAGGGCACTTTAGAACAATTTGACCTCCTAAGAGGACACATATCTTTTGGCGTTCAAGAGGGCACTTCAGCACAATTATAGCTCCTAAAAATTGTTGCTAAAGTTTGTTGTAAAAAGGACACTTTAGAACATTGTTTTGGCTTCCAAGAGGGCACTTTAGGACAATTTTACCTCCTAAGTCAACATTTAGCAGAATACTTGCTCCCAAGAGGGCACTTTAATGTGTGTTTTTGGCTTCTAAGACAACACTTGAGCCTGATTTCATCTCCCAGAGACCACCCCAGTGGTTTTCTGTCTGATTCGGTGTATTTACCAGAGCCTCCAGCTCAAACTCCAGGGTTTTTTTCCTGGCTTTGAGCAGCACGATGCTCTCCTGTTCCCGGTTCCTCTGAGTCAGAAGCTCCTGTCGACGCTGTCGTTCCCATTCCAGCTGCCGCTGACGCTCCAGCTCCCGCTTCGCCGCCTGGATCAGGAAAAAAACAGGAGGTTTCACTGCTGCCGTCACGATGTTATCAATGAAACACCTGCATGAGGTGAGATGTTATTATATAAGACTCTACGTTCCATTAAAGACGACCACCACCTGCTATAAGGCCGTCAATTAGGCTCGTTAACATCAGAGAGTTAATTACACGTCTCATTAATGTTAATTAATGTGTGTTTTAACATCCCAGAGGGCACTTTAATGTGTTTTAAAGTCCCAGAGGGCACTTTATTGTGTTTTAAAGTCCCAGAGGGCACTTTATTGTGTTTTAACATCCCAGAGGGCACTTTATTGTGTTTTAACATCCCAGAGGGCACTTTAATGTGTATTTTAATGTCCCAGAGGGCACTTTAATGTGTTTTAACGTCCCAGAGGGCACTTTATTGTGTTTTAATGTCCCAGAGGGCACTTTATTGTGTTTTAACATCCCAGAGGGCACTTTAATGTGTTTTAACGTCCCAGAGGGCACTTTATTGTGTTTTAACATCCCAGAGGGCACTTTATTGTGTTTTAACATCCCAGAGGGCACTTTAATGTGTATTTTAATGTCCCAGAGGGCACTTTAATGTGTTTTAACGTCCTAGAGGGCACTTTAATGTCTGTTTAGCGTCCCAGAGGGCACTTTAATGTGTATTTTAAAGTCCCAGAGGGCACTTTAATGTGTTTTAACGTCCTAGAGGGCACTTTAATGTCTGTTTAGCGTCCCAGAGGGCACTTTAATGTGTTTTAAAGTCCCAGAGGGCACTTTAATGTGTTTTAACGTCCTAGAGGGCACTTTAATGTGTGTTTTAATGTCTCAGAGGGCACTTTAATGTGTTTTAGCGTCCTAGAGGGCACTTTAATGTGTATTTTAATGTCTCAGAGGGCACTTTAATGTGTTTTAGCGTCCTAGAGGGCACTTTAATGTGCATTTTAATGTCGCAGAGGGCACTTTAATGTGTTTTAACGTCTCAGAGGGCACTTTAACGTGTGTTTTAGTGTCCCAGAGGGCACTTTAATGTCTGTTTAGCGTCCTAGAGGGCACTTTAATGTGTATTTTAATGTCGCAGCAGGCACTTTAATGTGTTTTAGCATCCCAGAGGGCACTTTAACGTGTTTTAGCGTCCCAGAGGGCACTTTAACGTGTTTTAGCATCCCAGAGGCCACTTTAATGTGTTTTAGTGTCCCAGAGGGCACTTTAATGTGTGTTTTAACATCCCAGAGGGCACTTTAATGTCTGTTTAGCGTCCTAGAGAGCACTTTAATGTGTTTTAGTGTCTCAGAGGGCACTTTAATGTGTGTTTTAGTGTCTCAGAGGGCACTTTAATGTGTGTTTTAGCATCCCAGAGGGCACTTTAATGTGTATTTTAATGTCTCAGAGGGCACTTTAATGTGTTTTCGCGTCCCAGAGGGCACTTTAATGTGTCCTACCTCTCTCCTCTCTATCTCTTTACGCCTCTCCTCCTCTCGCTGCCTCTCCAGCTCTCTCTGTTTCTCCAGCTGTCGTTCCAACTCGTGTTGTCGCCTCCTCTCCTGCTCCAGACGCTCACGTTCCTGAAAAAAACAAAAAACCAGGAATAAAGTTACAGAAACTTCTCTTTACATCAGGACGACGACTCGTTTATCCGTTTTATCGGCTGCACATTCATTGCTTCCAGGATTCTCTCAGCATTATGTGCATATTAAGGATGTTTTGAGTGTATTTTGCCAACCAGAAGGGAACTTTAGCACCGTTTTAGCTGCCAAGAGGGCACTTTAGCTTAATAATAGCTCCTCAGAGGGCATTTTAGGACAATTGCAGCCCCAAAGAGGGCACTTCAGCACAATTTCAGCTCCCTAGAGGGCACTTTAGTACAAGTTTAGTCCCACCAGGGCACTTAAGCAGAATTTCAGCTCCTGAGAGAGCATTTGTAGCACAGTTTCAGCACCCAAGTGGGCACTTTAGCACAATTTAAGCTTCCAAGAGGTCACTTTGGCATGGTTTAAGCTCCTGAAAAGGGCATTTTAGCACTGTTTCAGCTGCCAAGAGGGCACTAAAGCACAATTTCAGTTCCCAAAAGGGAACTTTAGTATAGTTATAAGTCCCAAGAAGGCAGTCAAACACAATTTCTGCTCCAACAAAGCAATATTAGTACAATTTTAAGTCCCAAAAGGACACTTTAGCACAATTTCAGCTCCAAAAAGGGAACTTTAGTATAGTTATAAGTCCCAAGAAGGCAATTTAACACAATTTCAGTTTCCAAGAGGTCACTTTGGCATGATTTAAGCTCCCGAAAGGACATTTTAGCACAGTTTCAGCTCCCAAGAAGGCACTAAAGCACAATTACAGCTCCCAAAAGGGAACTTTAGTATAGTTATAAGTCCCAAGAAGGCAATTAAACACAATTTCTGCTCCAAAAAGGGAACTTTAGTACAATTTTAAGTCCCAACAGGGCACTTTAGCACAATTTCAGCTCCCAAAAGGGGAACTTTAATACCGTTTTAAGTCCCAAGAAGGCAATTAAACACAATTTCAGTTACGAGAGGGCACTTTAGCACAAAAACACACATAAAAACCTGTAAAAACACCCCAGGTTGAGCCTCCAGAAGGAAATAAAGTCTATTATTTAGCGTTTTATGTGTAATAAACGTGACTAATTCCCTGCTGAGCCAGAGGAGACGTGTGTTACAGCGACAGACGTTGGTTTCATGAGTTCTCGGCCATAAATAAACCTCCACCTTTCTCTCCTGCTCCTCCCTCTCCAGAGCAGCCAGTCGTTCCTGCTCCTTCCTCTGTTGCTCCTGCAGAGCCTGACGTCTCTTCTCCAGCTCCAGGTTCCCTCGCTCGAAGTTTTCCCTCTTCTTGTCCTCAAACGTCACTGCAGAGACACAAACAACAGAAAATAACTTTACTACAGCTGTGATGCATGTGAAACGTGTTGTGGTTCATTTTAAACTGCTGCAAACAACAGAAAAGCAGCAGCGTTGAAGGAGGAGCAGATCACTTTGATGGTTCTGATCCACTCACCTGGTAGTTTTTTATCCTGGCTGCTCTCCTGCTCCTCCTCCACCTCCTCCTGGACGCTCTTCTGGTCCGACTGGACGCTGTCGCTGCGAACTCGCCTTCAACACACAAAAAACTACCTTTAGAACACTAATTATGGTGCAAATCTGGCTTTAAAACACTAATTATGGTGCAAATCTGCCTTTAAAACACTAATTATGGTGCAAATCTGCCTTTAAAACACTAATTATGGTGCAAATCTGCCTTAAAAATGTAAATTATGGGACAAATCTGCCTTTAAAACACTAATTATGGTGCAAATCTACCTTTAAAACACTAATTATGGTGCAAATCTGCCTTAAAAATAGACATTATGGTGCAAATCTGCCTTAAAAATAGACATTATGGTGCAAATCTGCCTTAAAAATAGACATTATGGTGCAAATCTGTCTTTAAAACACTAATTATGGTGCAAATCTGTCTTTAAAACACTAATTATGGTGCAAATCTGTCTTTAAAACACTAATTATGGTGCAAATCTGCCTTTAAAACACTAATTATGGTGCAAATCTGTCTTTAAAACACTAATTATGGTGCAAATCTGCCTTAAAAATAGAAATTATGGTGCAAATCTGTCTTTAAAATGTAAATTATGGGACAAATCTGCCTTTAAAATAGAAATTATGGTGCAAATCTGCCTTAAAAATGTAAATTATGGTGCAAATCTGCCTTTAAAACACTAATTATGGTGCAAATCTGCCTTTAAAATGTAAATTATGGTGCAAATCTGCCTTTAAAACACTAATTATGGTGCAAATCTGCCTTTAAAACACTAATTATGGTGCAAATCTGCCTTTAAAACACTAATTATGGTGCAAATCTGCCTTAAAAATAGACATTATGGTGCAAATCTGCCTTAAAAATAGACATTATGGTGCAAATCTGTCTTTAAAACACTAATTATGGTGCAAATCTGTCTTTAAAACACTAATTATGGTGCAAATCTGCCTTTAAAACACTAATTATGGTGCAAATCTGCCTTAAAAATAGAAATTATGGTGCAAATCTGTCTTTAAAATGTAAATTATGGGACAAATCTGCCTTTAAAATAGAAATTATGGTGCAAATCTGCCTTAAAAATGTAAATTATGGTGCAAATCTGCCTTTAAAATGTAAATTATGGTGCAAATCTGCCTTTAAAACACTAATTATGGTGCAAATCTGCCTTTAAAATGTAAATTATGCTGCAAATCTGCCTTAAAATAGAAATTATGGTGCAAATCTTCCTTAAAAATACAAATTATGGTGCAAATCTGCCTTTAAAACACTATCACTATCTTAAATCACAATCTGCAGGTAACACACCTGAATGTAGGGGGCAGGTAATCTGCAGGTAACACACCTGAATGTAGGAGGCAGGTAATCTGCAGGTAACACACCTGAATGTAGGAGGCAGTTAATCTGCAGGTAACACACCTGAATGTAGGGGGCAGGTAATCTGCAGGTAACACACCTGAATGTAGGGGGCAGGTAACACACCTGAATGTAGGGGGCAGGTAATCTGCAGGTAACACACCTGAATGTAGGAGGCAGGTAATCTGCAGGTAACACACCTGAATGTAGGGGGCAGGTAATCTGCAGGTAACACACCTGAATGTAGGGGGCAGGTAATCTGCAGGTAACACACCTGAATGTAGGGGGCAGGTAATCTGCAAATAACACACCTGAATGTAGGGGGCAGGTAATCTGCAGGTAACACACCTGAATGTAGGGGGCAGGTAATCTGCAAATAACACACCTGAATGTAGGGAGCAGGTAATCTGCAGGTAACACACCTGAATGTAGGGGGCAGGTAATCTGCAGGTAACACACCTGAATGTAGGAGGCAGGTAATCTGCAGGTAACACACCTGAATGTAGGAGGCAGGTAATGTGCAGGTAACACACCTGAATGTAGGGGGCAGGTAATCTGCAGGTAACACACCTGAATGTAGGGGGCAGGTAATCTGCAGGTAACACACCTGAATGTAGGGGGCAGGTAATCTGCAGATAACACACCTGAATGTAGGAGGCAGGTAATGTGCAGGTAACACACCTGAATGTAGGGGGCAGGTAATCTGCAGGTAACACACCTGAATGTAGGGGGCAGGTAATCTGCAGGTAACACACCTGAATGTAGGGGGCAGGTAATCTGCAGGTAACACACCTGAATGTAGGGGGCAGGTAATCTGCAGGTAACACACCTGAATGTAGGGGGCAGGTAATCTGCAGGTAACACACCTGAATGTAGGGGGCAGGTAATCTGCAGGTAACACACCTGAATGTAGGGGGCAGGTAATCTGCAGGTAACACACCTGAATGTAGGGGGCAGGTAATCTGCAGGTAACACGGGGGGCAGTGGTAGACCAGACATGGCCATGTCTATGAGGTGCATGGCCAGGATGAACTCCTCCGCTGTCAGCTTCCCGTCCTGGTCGATGTCCGACAGACTCCTGCAGGAGAAGAATCCGTTTATTTAACGTGTGTTAATGTGTGTTAACGTGTGTTAATGTGTGTTAACGCGTGTTAACGTGTGTTAACGTGTGTTAACGTGTAGTTTCATGAACATGTGACGGCTGGGTTTTGAAGCTCTGACCATATCGTGGCCAGCTGACCCTGAGGAAGACTGGACTGCATCAGGATGGTCCGAGCCTGAGGACCTGGAAGCCACAGAGGAGACACAGGAAGGTGTGGATGCTGCAGCAGATCATTTATTGATTGATCGGAGGTTTTATCGTATTTTACCTGTGAGGTGTCCGCTCATCATCTTATCGTGGGAGTTGAACAGCTGCCGATACTTCAGCCTGGACGACTGAGGAACGGCCCAGTCCACCGGAACCACCGACGGCTGCTGGCTGCTGCTGCTGCTGCACGGAAAACAACAGGTTCAAACACACATGTTAAAACAAACATGTTAACACAAACATGTTAAAACACACATGTTAACACAAACATGCTAACACAAACAGGTTCAAACACACATGTTAAAAAAAAACATGTTAACACACATGTTAACACAAACATGTTAAAACACACATGTTAAAACAAACATGTAAAAACAAACATGTTAAAACACACATGTTAAAACAAACATGTTAAAACACACAAAAAACATAAAAAACACACAACAAGAATTAAAAACACGTTAAAAACACGCTAAAGAACACATTAAAACCATACAAAAAACACATTAAAAACATGCTAAAAACACGTTAAAAAATATGTTAAAAATAAACAAAAACATGTTAAAAACACACAAAAAACACGTTAAAAACATGTTAAAAAACACGTTAAAAAACACGTTAAAAAACAAAAACATGTTAAAAACACACAAACACACGTTAAAACATGTTAAAAACATGTTAAAAAACACGTTAAAAAACAAAAACATGTTAAAAACACACAAAAAACACGTTAAAAACATGTTAAAAAACACGTTAAAAACAAAAACATGTTAAAAACACGTAAAAAAACACGTTAAACATGTTAAAAACATGTTAAAAAACACGTTAAAAAACACGTTAAACAAAAACATGTTAAAAACATGTTAAAAACACATTCAAACATTCAAAAAAACACATTAAAAACATGTTAAAAACATGTTAAAAACATGTTAAAAACACATTCAAACATACAAAAAAACACATTAAAAACATGTTAAAAACATGTTAAAAACAAACAAAAACATGTTAAAAACACATTAGAAACATACAAAAAACATGTAAAAAACAAAAAAACACATTAAAAACACGTTAAAAACACGTTAAAAACACAAAAAACACATTAAAACCATGTTAATAAGCCGGTAGCGGCCGTACCTGGCAGCAGCATCAAAGGACGGACCTTTCTGTAATTTGCTGCTGGAACGATTAAAAGACGCTGACTTGTTGACGGATGAAGCTGCAGACGACAAAAACAATTAGTCAACAAAATAAAGTTCCTACTGAACTAAACAGGAGTTAATTTAACAAAATAAAAGCATAAAACTTTCAAGGCGTTGCTGCAGACGTGTGATATTTAGCGGTTAGCGGCTACCTGGGTGGGAGAAGCCTGCGATCGGCTGCATCAGGCCGGTGGGCGGAGCTCCGTTGGCGATGGGCGGGGGGAGAGGGGGCGGAGCCGACGAGACCAGAGGAGGAGACACGCCCACAGGAAGCGGCGGGAGGGGGAGGGGGGGCACACCTGGTAGGGAGGAGGAGATGGGAGGCATGGAGGCCAGGGGAGGTAGAACACCTGGAGGAGAAGAGGAGAAAGCATCAGATCTGCTGCTTCTACACGGATTTATACGATTCTGTTACTACGTTACTGCAGGTTTACTGAGGAGGAAACGTCTCCTCACTGACCTCAGCCTCATCTAATCCATCCAAACTCTACCACGCATCATTTCAGGCCCAGGAAGACGCCAATGAAGCTTGAAGTAAAGCAGATGAAGCCACAGCTGAGAGGATTACAGCCCTGTTATTACATTAAACCGTGGCAGCGTTTCCTCTTTATTATCAGACTGCAGCCGTGGAAATGATATTAAAACTAATAATAATAATTAAAATGATCATTGAGCAGGTTTCTGTTGTCTAACGCTGCAGGAAGGACAAACCTTTAGGAAGAAATAGATTCAATTCAAATCAGCAACTCCTGCACTTTGTAAATCTGTGTTATCTAAATAAAGTTTTGGAGAAAAAAAACAGTGTATTATTATTATTAGTGCACTATGTTTCCTAAATAAGGTTTAAGAGAAATAAAGTAATGCACCTTTAGAGTTTTAGAGATAATAAATGTCTTCTCTGCAGATTCCTGCACCTTGTAAATCAGTGTTTCCTCAATAAAGTTTTAGAGAAAAAAGGTTTTTTCTGCTATTTGTAAATCTATGTTTCAAAAATAAGGTTTTAGAGAAAAAATGCTTTCTGCAAACTCCTGCACGTTGTAAATCTGTGTTTCTTAAATAATGTGTATTCTGCACTGTTTTAAATAAAGTTAGTTATTTTAAAGGAAAAAATAATGTGATTTCTGCATTTCTTCTTTGTAAATCTACATTCTCTAAATAAAGTTTTTGAGAAAAAAAAATGTCTGCACATTCCTGCTCTTTGTAAATTTTACCTATATAAAGTTTTGGAGAAAAAAAAATTGTATGCACTTTGTAAATGTATGTTTTATAAATAAAGTTTTAGAGAATAAATATGTTTTCTGCACTTTGTAAATCTATGCTTACTAAATAAAGTTTTAGAGGAAATGATTGATTTCTGCAGACTCCTGCAGTTTATAAATTAATGTTTTTTTAAATAAAGTTTTAGAGAAGTCTGCACATTCCTGCAACTGTAAATTTTACCTATATAAAGTTTTGGAGAAAAAAATGTTTTATGCGCTTTTATAAATTTATGTTTTATAAATATTATTAATATATTTAGAGGAACTGTTTTCTGCAGAGTCCTGCAGTTTGTAAATCAATGTCTTTTTCAATAAAGTTTTGAGGAAAAAAAGGTTCCTTTTGCACTTTGCAAATCTATCTTTACTAAATAAAGTTTTAGAGAATAAATATGTTTTCTTCACTTTGTAAATCTATGTTTCCTAAATAAAGTTTTAGAGTAAAATAATTGATTTCTGCAGACTCCTGCAGTTTGTAAATCAATATTTTTTTAAATAAAGTTTTGGGGAAAAAAGGTTCCTTTTGCACCTTGTGAATCTATGTTTTTCCAAATAAAGTTTTGAAGAAAAAACATGTTTTCTGGTGACTCCTGCACATTTCCTACATGAAGTTTTGGACAAAAAGAATGAATCCTGCACTTTGTAAATCTGTGTTAGCTAAATAAAGTTTTAGAGAAAACCTAAATCAGACATTGTAGTAGTTTTCAACACAGTTATTGTAGTTTTTTGACATGATCCCTGCTGTAACTACCAGCAGCATCCAGCAGGAACCCTCCGTGTGTTTTACACGACATTATCGTAGTTTTACGTATTTTTTTAAGTCGTACCGAAGCCGGTGGGCGGGGCTAGAGGCAGCTGGGGCTGCTTCATGCTGGGAGGCAGGGCGGGGGGCAGAGGGTGACCCTGCAGCTTGAGTTTGATGAGTTTCATGGCGATGGAGAACTCGTGGATGTCCATGCGGCCGTCGCTGTTCATGTCAGCCAGAGCCCTGACGTAGAGAGGGGGTTTCATTATTTAATAACCATTTAATAACCATTTAATAACCATTTAATTATCAATCATCATAATCATTGAAGCTGCCGGGACTCACCAGATCTGGGCCAGGATGGGCGGCGGCAGACCCGACTGGAGGAAGAAGTTTCTGGCCTGGTCGCCTAGGAAACACAAAGAGGACGTCAGAGATTCTGGACCAGGAGGAACCGGTCCGACCCGGTAGAGACCAGAGACCAGAACACGGAGTCTGGACCTGAACGGCACCATATTTACTTTATAATATTCTATTTTTTTATTTTTAGCTCCTATATTTATTGCTTTTTTATCATTATTTAACTTTTTATCTCGTGTTTTTGTTGTTTGACATGAACTTGTTATCAAATGTTATTAAAACATCATCAATTTCAGTCATTTTTTTATTTTTAAAGAAGAAAATTCTGATTCCAGCTTTTTTATTTAATATTTTTTCATATTTATTATATATTTGTAATATTTTTTATTGTATATATTTTATAAATATATATTTTTTGTCTTTTTATGAAGCCAAAAAATTACATAATATAATTCTGACATTTTATTTATTTTTTATTTTATTTTTTTTAATCTTTTATCTCATATTTTTGTTGTTTGATCTGAATTTGTTATCAAGAAATAAACACGTCCAAATATTTTGGCTTTTTATTTAATTATTATTATTTAATTTCTGTTTTTTTTTTTTTTACTGTATAACATAATTTTTTTTATCTAATAATATTTTTATTTAATTATAATTTTTTTTAACTTTTAAATCTAATAGTCGTCATTTTTTTTTTTACCATTTTTTCCACTTTATCTTTATTTTTCCTTTTATTTTTAATCATTTTTTAACATTTTATCTCATATTTTATCTATATTTTTGTTGTTTGATCTGAATTTGTTATCAATAAAACATCCAAATATTTGGACTATTTCCTGGTTTCTTGATGATCTTTGTGTTGTGGACACATTTAATGATGCAATAGATTTAATAGAAGAGGTTTATTAACATTAATTAACATTAATTAAGTCGTTCTATTACCTGTGATATAACCTCCTGATGTAGGCGACAGGCTGAGAAACTGCTGGTCATGTTTGGCTCGTTCATCAGCTGATATCAGAAAAACATCTGGACCTGAAAGAGAAAACACACACACACACACACACACACACACACACACATATATAACACACACACACACACACACACACACACATATAACACACACACACACGCCGTGTCAGTCACAGGTACCTGATTCCCAGTAACTGAGGTAATAACCAGTAAAATCAGCTGCTACGACTCTTTAGATCAATCATTACATCACTGATCTATGATCCAACACAGCAGGAAATGATGATTATTACACTGTTAATACTATTAACACTATTCATATTATTAATACTATTAATACTGTTAATACTGTTAATATTATTAATACTATTAACACTATTCATATTATTAATACTATTAATACTGTTAATACTGTTAATATTATTAATACTATTAACACTGTTAATGCTATTAATACTATTAACACTGTTAATGCTATTAATACTGTTAACACTGTTAATACTGTTAACACCATTAACATTAACACCATTAAAACCATTAAAACCAATAAAACCATTAACACCATCAACACCATCAACACCATTAAAACCATCAACACCATTAAAACCATCAACACCATTAAAACCATCAACACCATCAACACCATTAAAACCATCAACACCATCAACACCATCAACACCATTAAAACCATCAACACCATCAACACCATCAACACCATCAACACCATCAACACCAATAGCACCATTAACACCATCAACACCAATAGCACCATTAACACCATCAACACCATCAACACCATTAAAACCATCAACACCATTAACACCATCAACACCATTAACACCATTAACACCATTAAAACCATCAACACCATCAACACCATCAGCACCATCAACACCATCAACACCATCAACACCATCAACACCATCAACACCATCAACACCATCAACACCATCAACACCATCAACACCATTAAAACCATCAACACCATCAACACCATCAACACCATTAACACCATTAACACCATCAACACCATCAACACCATTAACACCATTAAAACCATCAACACCATCAACACCATCAACACCATTAAAACCATCAACACCATCAACACCATCAACACCAATAGCACCATTAACACCATCAACACCATTAAAACCATCAACACCATTAACACCATTAACACCATCAACACCATTAACACCATTAACACCATTAAAACCATCAACACCATCAACACCAATAACACCATCAACACCATCAACACCATCAACACCATCAACACCAATAGCACCATTAACACCATCAACACCATCAACACCATTAAAACCATCAACACCATCAACACCAATAGCACCATTAACACCATCAACACCATCAACACCATCAACACCAATAGCACCATTAACACCATCAACACCATCAACACCATCAACACCATTAACACCATCAACACCAATAGCACCATTAACACCATTAACACCATCAACACCATCAACACCATTAAAACCATCAACACCATCAACACCAATAGCACCATTAACACCATCAACACCATCAACACCATCAACACCAATAGCACCATTAACACCATCAACACCATCAACACCATCAACACCATTAACACCATCAACACCAATAGCACCATTAACACCATTAACACCATCAACACCATCAACACCATCAACACCATCAACACCATCAACACCATCAACACCATCAACACCAATAGCACCATTAACACCATCAACACCATTAAAACCATCAACACCATCAACACCATTAAAACCATCAACACCATCAACACCATTAAAACCATCAACACCATCAACACCAATAGCACCATTAACACCATCAACACCATCAACACCAATAGCACCATTAACACCATTAACACCATCAACACCATCAACACCATCAACACCAATAGCACCATTAACACCATTAACACCATCAACACCATCAACACCAATAGCACCATTAACACCATTAACACCATCAACACCATCAACACCATCAACACCATTAAAACCATCAACACCATTAAAACCATCAACACCATTAACACCATTAAAACCATCAACACCATTAAAACCATTAAAACCATCAACACCATTAAAACCATTAAAACCATCAACACCATCAACACCAATAGCACCATTAACACCATTAACACCATTAACACCATTAACACCATCAACACCATCAACACCATTAAAACCATCAACACCATTAACACCATTAAAACCATCAACACCATTAAAACCATTAAAACCATCAACACCATCAACACCATCAACACCATCAACACCATCAACACCATCAACACCATAAAAACCATTAACACCATCAACACCATCAACACCATCAACACCATCAACACCATCAACACCATCAACACCATTAACACCATTAACACCATTAACACTATCATCAGGACATTATCAGGACACTGTGGAGTGTTTCCTCTGTCTTAATAATCTGAGTATTTATATTTTCATGATCAGGATCATTAGTATTATTATTATTATTATTATTATTATTAATAAAATGCTGCAGTAAAACATGTGAAACCATCACAGATATGTAGACGCTGATAACAACTATTAACTATGTGATTTATTTAGTTGAATTAGGGTAATTAGACATGAATCTATGGTTTTGTGTTGCTACATGTTAAAGAACAGAAAGAAGAAGGAAGTAGAGAAACTGCTTTAAGAAGGAAAACGGTGACAAACGTCTTATTTCACAACTCTGGTCCATTAACTGGTGGAATCCAAAGGTTTAACGCTGAGTCAAACAGTAGAAACAGTCACTTCCTTTAATTCTACTTCCCTTCATCAACCAGAGCTGATCACTCCATTTATTATTATTACTCTGCCTCTGATACAATAACAGGTCAGATGTTAAATTCATTCATTAATTAACCTTGTCATCAATTAATTCATTAATCATTTAAGGAGAAAATGTCCAAATTCTCAGTTTCCAGCTTTATTTATTTTTTTTACTTTTAAATCTATTAAGTTTCACCTTTTTAAAATAGTTTTTCCATTTAATATATATATATATATATATATATATATATATATATATATTAATAATATTGTAGTTTGTTCTGAACTTTTTATCTAATTCTCCTTTTTTCTAAGTTATTTTCTTTAATTTGGTCAATTTAAACTGGTTTTAAGGAATTTTATTATTTTAGCCAATTGTTATTTTATTTATCATTATTATTTATTATTATTTATATTTATTTATTGTTTTTCTGTTGTTTTTTTTTACATTTTTAAATATATTAAGTTTGACATTTTTTAAATAGTTTTTCCATTTATCTCATAATTCAGATTTTTATCTTTTATTTTACTTTTCTTCTCATATTTTCTTTTTACATTAATCAACAATTAAATCATTTTTTTAGATTTGTATAAAGCCAAAAAATTAATTATTTATTTATTTATATATATATATATATATATATATATATATATATATATTTCATATTTTATGCTTCTTTTACATCTTTTTTTAATCTTATTTATCTTTTTATTGTAGTTTGATCTGAAATTATTTTGTATTTTTATTTTATTATTTATTTTATTTTTTCTTTTCAATTTAAACTTGTTTTATGGAATTTTATTTTTTTTACTTTTCATTTAATTTTTTTTACTCTAAAAATTATTAAGTTTAACATTTTTAAATAGTTTTTCCCTTTATCTCATTTTTTTTATTTTTATAAAGCCAAAAAAATTATATATATATAAATATAAATACATTTTCATCTAAATTATAAATTATAATAATAATAATAATAAAAATACATTTATGCATTTTATCATTTTTTATTTCATCTATCTTTTTATTGTATTTATTTTCTTTAATTTGTTCAATTTTAATATTCTTTTTTTTTTTTTTACTATTAAATCTATTAAGTTTAACCTTTTCTAAATAGTTCTGCGCTTAATCTCATTTTTTGGGGATTTTTATAAAACCAAAAAAATGTGTGTATTTATATAATTTTTTATCTCATATTTTTATAAATTATTTTATAATTTTTTTATTTTTAACCCTATTTTTTCTTTTTGTTATAGTTTGATCTGAACTTCTCCTTTTTTCTAAGTCATTTCCTTTAATTTGTTGAATTTAAACCTGTTTTTGACTCTTTTTTTTATTATTTACACCAATATTTATATATATTTCTACACATATTTGACCAGAATGAATGAAAAGCTGAGTATTTTCCTGTTGATGTGGACACAAACAGCCCCGTTGGGTTGAATCTTCATGGTTTAGAGCCTTCAATGATCCAATAAACCAAAGTATTGACGCTGTGAAGGACACTGACCTGTGAATGTGGTGGGGAACTGTGCCATGTTTCACTCAGTCAGTTCTGCAGCTTCACACCTGGAAGGACACATTAAAGGTGGTTTATGGTTTCGTTGCCTCCATCACATCCAGCTCCACTGACTTTCTACTGAATCACATCCTCTTCCTGTTGGTTCTGCTGCCGTTTGCTGTTTTATCAGGAACATGAAGGTTTCAGAATGAGGACGATGCTTATTACGGTGAAATGACACGTTTAAACATTCATTTACTTCTTTCTGGTTTCAGAACAATCTGTGTGGAAATAGTTTTATATTTAAACCCTGATTAA
>CM060478.1:1577726-1885226 GCA_030544235.1 Lepturacanthus savala
ATGCAGCATTAATTTTCCTGCTACTAATGTATGAACACATATGTAACATGAGCAGATCTGAGCAGAGTTTTGCATCTTGGGCAGTAAAAAAATCATCATCACAATTATTTTGGTCAAAATATATTGATTATTTATCAACAGATTCGTTGTGTTGCCACATAGATAGAGACCAAAGGTTTGGTCACACCTTCTCATTCAATGTGTTTTCTTTATTTTCATGACTATTTCCATTGTAGATTCTCCCCTGAAGGCATCAAAACTATGAATGAACATGTTTATGGTGTAAAAAAAAGATGAAATAAGTGGAAACATGTTTTATATTCTAGTTTCTTCAAAATAGCCACACACATGTACACTCTTGGCATTCTCTTGATGAACTACCATCTCAGGTCGTCACCTGAACGGGTTTCACTTCATAGTTGTGCCTTTTCAGGGTTAATTAGTGGAATTTATTGGTTTATCAATCAGATCAAAGGGAGGAAACTAGAATAAAAACATGTTTTCACCTATTTCACCTTTTTCTGTTAAGTACATAACACCATAAACATGTTCATTCATAGTTTTGATGCCTTCAGTGAGAATCTACAATGGAAATAGTCATGAAAATAGTCGTGTAAAATTCAAGAATTGCACAGCTTATTGGACGGTGTTGACACAACACTATGACATATTTAAGTTTTCCACTCTGGGGTTTTCCAACATAAAATATGCTGTAGTTCTCGTGTAAACAGCGTCAATCACCTAATTCTGATAAGTTGCTGGTTCCTAAGATTTGAAGACAATGTCGTTTCCATTCAACAAATGGAAAAAACACATGTCCTGGATCTAAAAACGTGCTTCATACAACATTTAAACCAAGCTGAGATCAGGAAGAAGCCGACGCCGTCATCACAGGGACCACGTGTTCTTTTCATTCCATTGTTTTTTCATTGCACTGATTGTAATGGGAGTAACAGAGCGCTGGCAGCCCCACGTCCCCGTTCAGAAACATGCTCTGATGTTTGAAAGTCACCATGTTCACCACTTGTTAACGCTGCCCCCTCTCTGGCTTTATCTCGCTGCTTTCTGCCTCTCAACTAATGGCTTATTTTTTTGCTGTTGCTCTGTTGTGTCATTTCTTTTCAGCGCCGCTGACATTCCGTGGCGCTGACTTACGGCTCCGGCGACTATCTGAAGCTGTTCAGTACGACGCTGCTGAAAATCTCTTTTGAAGCGCGACACAATCGGGGGAAGAATGAAATCTGCATACGCTTTTTTTTGTGAGAGAAGAAGCTCCAGAATCGTGCATTACAAGCCTGTGTTATTTTAGCTCGACACAGACGGACTTGATGTCTAAAGTGTGCGTCTGTTTCTTTTCTTGCTGTGAAATGAAGGTGCTTGAGTTCAGAGTTTCCTTTCACACAATGTGCAGCTAAGTGCCTCCACCTCCAGTAACATTCATCTGAGTATTTCACCAGCTGCTTTTCATCTTGTCCGCCAATCCCTTTCAATGCTATAACACATGAAAACACACTTTATATACAATCTCTCTCTCTGTGTATGTCATACCCGACTCTGTCTGTGAAATCACAATAGAAACCATTTGCATTTTCTCTAAAAAAGGAAAAAAATAAACCCACAGCAATCCATTTGGATCGCAACAGAAAGAGCGGTCGACCGTTATCTGACTGAACATCAGCCGTGTGATTTCCAATCAGCGGCCGTGCTAATTCATGGGGTAATCCATTTTTTTTGGGTTCGCGCTCACGGGCAACACCAACCGCGGCTCCTGGCACCAACGTTACTCCTGTTTTGCCAGAAAAGCTCTCAGGAGGGCTGAAGCAATTAAACTCTATATGCAGTTAAGCTCTATATGATTTGTTCACTCATTACATTTTGGGGGAGCAGTTCTAATGGATTATGCACATCTGTGTTGATCTGCCAGCGCCGTCTTATGGACGGCTTTAGTGTTTCTGTTGAGCTTCACGCCGCATCCAAATCAGTGGATTCCTGATGATCCCTGTGGAATTCCAGCTGCAGAAATTAAACAAATACATTAACAAAAGTCTCAACAACATCCTTAAAAGAAATATAATGAAACCAATGAAAAACCTAAATGTTCTGAAACGGAAACAAAAATACCTGTGACTTCCTAACAAAACATCTGCAACAGTTCCTTCATTTGTAATAAATGACTCTGTGACACACACTTGAATCCAGATTCCTGCTCTGTCATTTTCTTCATTTTTTCATTTGTAAGCGCCGGAGGAATAGTTAGAATAATAATAATAATGCTTTCAATTTTTACAGCGTCCTTCAGGACACCAGAGCACTTTACAGAAAACCATTATTCATCCAGACCACATTCACACACTGGTGGTGGTGGTGGTGGTGGTGGTGAACTACTTCTGTAGCCATAAGTGAGGGAAGAATGGTTCCAACCACCAACCACCACCAAAACCATCCATCCATCAGGAATATGAGTTATTTAACCTGTTCCTCCCTAGGTCCCCACCAGTGGGGGATTTCATTTATAAAATATTAATCCTTCTTGTTAAGCTGAGTATCAGCACCAATATGTACATGTAACACACCAGAAAGTCTATATCAAACATTATTAGCTTAACAAAGCATAATTTCAACCCCAAGCGATAATATGAACATATAGCGACAACATAAATCTGTAGATGTCTGCGTTTTTGTGATAATATTAATGAAATATACCAAAATCACCTGTATCACACCTGAACTAAACATCTCTAAAACTGGTCTGGTTCATCTTGTAATTCTGACATTTTCTGCTTAATTACTGATCAGACTTTACTTCACTGCTCCATGGATGAATTCAGCTACTAACACATGATTTTCAGGTGGTTTTCAACCTAAATAGATGAGCTATTTTTTCACTTTTTTTGCTTTATTGTAGCTGGATGTACTTCAACACTGTACATTTACTATCTGACAGGTGTTAGCTTTATTTTAAACCCAAGATCATTTAGAAAACCCCTGTAGTTGTGGAGATGAACTGCATTAAGTTATTTTAGAGCGGTAGATGATAAACAGACCTAGAGGGGAACAAACTCCACACAGAAAGCTCATGATTGCAATGCTAATGCTCGAATCTCTTTAAATTTGGTGACATCAACCTGCCAATGGGGACTAAGGATGGAAATTAGCCATTAGGTATATGTTCATTAATATATAATATAAATAAACTGGAGTTCAGTGTATTTTTTTTACCATCATATTGTTCTTTGGCAGCGAAATGATTGATTGGACAGTTGCTGTGCCAATCAAAACCATCCATTGACATGGTGGATCCAATAGGTCAGAGAGGTAATGATTGGCTTTGCCATAATCTATCCATTAAAGATGGAGACTTGAATACAGAGAAAAATACAGGACATGAAAAGTATAAAACCTTCACTTGGCTGCTCAGAGGTCATAACACAGGAAGGCAGTGAGTGGAGACAGCAAAATCCATTCAGGGGAAAAAATACAAAAAAACAGGATCCATAAATCCAACCAGAGTAAAAAAAACACAAGAGAACAGCTGGTGAGCAATGTACACACCAGGGTGACAATGACAATCTGGAAACTAAAGAGGAAAAACACAGGGCTTGAAATACATAGGAATAGATAGTGACTACACATTCAGGTGAGTGAAATAAGACATGAGGCACAAACACATTTTAATTTGCATGTGGGGTCTTGTTTTAAATGTACAGACATTTTCGCTTGTTAAACCTACACAAAAGCTTTAGTTGTGGTTTTAGTTGGAATCATCTGATGATGCTGCCGTGTTCCATTTTATCAAAGGTTTTTGCCCAAGTCAGAATAAAATGACTTGACGTTGGTAAATAATGTGAAGAAAGAAAGGAAGTTAACAGGATCTTTAATCCATTAAATGTCTCAAAACCTTTCAATAAAAAAGGAGCTGACATTAGTTTAATATAACTCTAATTTAAACCAGGGTTAAAGTTGAATAAAGTCACACTAGAATGTTCAGAAATTGGCCTGAAGTCACTTTATTCTTTAATGTTACATAAGTGACACACAATGTTCTATATATGTCCACAGCCATCCACTGTTTAGATGATTCATAAATATAATATCTACATTTTTAAAAGGTTTTTTTTTGTATTTTCCCTAAAACTTAGACCATTATTTCCATAGAGCGATGATATACAGCAAAAACATTTATTTGTATAACGATATGGGTTTGAGGCATTAATTGAGGATATTTTTCCACTGCAGCACATCTTAAATTAGCATTACCAACCAGTGCGAGTGGACCAATTACCTGATCAGTGGCAGATGGCGGACAGATGGATCCATTCCCCAGGAATTGGTAGACAGTGTCACTGCTTCATGGAGGTTTCTGTTGTACTTTGTGGTAACAAGCAAATGTCTGTTGTCTTTGACACTTAAATTGAAGCAGCCTATTTAGTGGGAAGGGTTCATATAAAGTGATGTCTGGAAGTGGCTTCCAATTTTTGGAATGTCAGTTCAACAGATGAATATTAATGTACAATCTCTGACTAAGTGTTTAGAGCAGATGACATTTTTTTTACATGAATATGAAAAAGTCCTAATGACCAAATAATAAACTATTCACTTCAAATGCTAGAGCTGTCCACTTTGCTCCATACTGTTAGTGTAACCCCCATCTCTCAATTGGACAAAAGAAATGGAAATGATACTGTAATAAGTCTTATCTATTTTAAAGTTAAAGGGACAGTTCAAAATTTTTGAAAAATTGCCCATTGTCATGTTTCCCATAGTCACAGCAATAGGTTCTATATTAGCTATATATAGCAGCTGTTTCCAGATCAATTTATGGTATGTTTTTGGTTTCCCTCATTAAACTCAACAATTACACAATCCGCCATCTTGGACAGATTGTTTACCACCACTTAAACCATTTTTACAAATGGTTGCAAATCAGTATCTTTACGTGTTAAAAACAGATGTTTTTCAGAAGAAAAAAGGCATAAAAATGGAAGATTCGTCATTCTGTGGGTAACTACATCTTTAAAGGTGATTTGACCGTCATGATTAGTTGTTTGCTATGAGGATGGCTTTTTGCCAAGCAGTATTTGTATTCCAACAAGATCTACATAAGAAAACCACGCACCGTGTCCCTCCGCCCAGTGGTTTACTGAAAAAAGTAGATCCTGAGTGTTTGCTTCACGTGTCGTAATGTTACAGCTATCGTTTCATATCGTGGTGAATGTGCAGGTCACATCTCACCCACCACAGTGTTTGGAAGTTGATGGATTGTGTATTTGCTGAGTTTGATGAGGGAAACTAAAAAATACCATTAGCGGCGTAGTATTATTGTTGTGACTATGGGAATCATGACAATGGGCAAATTTTCGAACTATCCCTTTAAATCAGGGACTATATCATATTTGTCAAACTGCAATCCAGAAGGGCCGGTGTGGGTGCAGGTTTTTGTTCCAACCAAGCAGGAACACACCTGATTCTACTAATCAACCACTAGAGGCTTTGATAAGGACCTTCATTAGTAGAATCAGGTGTGTGACTCCTTGGTTGCAACAAAAACCTGCACCCACACCGGCCCTTCTGGATTGCAGTTTGACACCCCTGGACTATATCCACATGTGAAAAGTCTGGACTCATCTATGGAACACTGTCATCATATATTACTCCAGTTATCTGTTGTATATTATTCTAGTCATACATCCTGTGGTAAAGTCTACAGATATGCAGCAGCTATGTGAAGCCAACAATAACATCTTCATGACAGTTTAGAGGATATTGTTTAGCACATTCGCCATCTAACACATTGATCCTGTTAGCATTAGCTAATTAGCTCCAGGCACAAAGGTGCAGGTGAAGCTGATTAGAATATATTGCAGTTATTTGGTCATAAATCAAAGTGGTGCACAAGAGAAGAAGAAGCCATCAAGTTATTAAATGTTTGTGAGAGTTGTCAAGATATTTCACTCAGAAGTACAATTAATGGTGTTCAGCACAGTCAGAGCAGCCTATGCAAAATTAAACCATTTGCCAATCCATTTAATTGATCTTGAGATATATTCACTAGATATGTAAATATTTCAGTCTGGACCAAAGTGGTGGACGACCAACAGAGAGACTGCATCCAACAAAATGGAGAGTTCATGTTTTAATTCCTTTATTTCCTTGATGTGCCTCTTCCTTTTCTTTTAATCTATGCTCAGATATATATATTTAAAACATGTTCAAGTAATCATCCTTTGTGTTTTGCAGCGTGTTTTCAGACCACATCTCCCCTGCAACTGCCAGGGATTCATACTTTGTGTAATGGCGCAACATCAACATAACACATTGAACGAATCGCAAATGTGTGGAGCAGATGGCTTTTACATTTGGTTTGGATGCCAGGGGAGCATCACAGTTAGCTTGAAGAGAACCCCATACCACCATTGTCAAACCGTCTGGATGCAACAGCAGCAGCTTTTAGGGCTAACAGCTTTGGATCTGGGAAAAAAAACCACTTTACTATGAGTAATACACTCTTGAAAAGAAATTAAACTTTATTTTTTTTCCCAATCCACCTTCTCTGTAACTTTGGTAAGTTTAAAGCATCACACTCATGTCTAGAAGAAGCCTGGGTGTATGAAGACAGGTTCTTGCCAAGGGTTTTCTTTGTAGGAAGATGAATCACTCAAGTGTAGGAGGAAGCCATCTCATACTCACTCTTCCCCAAGTGGATTGTCTTTATACACAGTTGTCTTTAAACATCAACATATGTCAAGTGGGTAGATAGATATGATGATGCACTTAATTAAACTGGTGCCAAATGTTCTAGTCTCATTAACTTAGCAACAAGACTACTGCTACTACTAATTTATGCAAAAATAAAGAAAACACTTAGGATTCAGTCTATATTCAATGGTATTTAACAATAAATATATATTTGTCTTTATTATTCATTTCTTTGCCATAAAATACATTTTAAAAATTCAGGATCTATTTTCTCATTCAATTCAACTGCAGCACTAAACAAATACAAGTCATAATGATCTTTATGAAATAATTGTGCCATTATTATCATTTAGGTTATTTTTGGTGAACATTTTCCATCAATGAATTCCTATTAAAACATGTAATTTGCAGACGGTCCCTAACACGACCACAGAGAATGACTGTATTGGTGACATGGAGAAGCTGTTTTCTAGTAAAATGTAGAGTAAAGTTAACAGTAACATTCTAGTATATCAGAGTAGGATGATGTTCTACACTGTTTATTTACCTGGACGCTGCCTTGGTCTCTGATTAAAAACCAAACATATCCAACAAGCAGCCAACTTCAACACAGTTCCCTTCCTGAGGTAAATTATCTAAATTAACCATCCTGGCAATAACACCAAGGTTCTAAAACGCATCTTCTGGCAAGACAAAACTTTTGGGCCGTGACAGTTCCACCACTTTTAATCTAGGCTACGTTATTTAATCTAAATAATCGTGGTTGAGGAGAATGCAATACAGAGAAGTTACATAATGCACACGTTTTAAGACCCATATATCAAATGTGGAGTTGGTGCACATGTAGGCAAAGGACAAGCTGCAGTAGAACAAGAAAAAATGACTCATATATACTGTCAATCATTAGCAAAATGGATTTAATGATACTCATGAAGGTCTGAGAACCAAAACGTCATATATTTTACTAAACCTTTATTTATACAGGTAAGTATCTCATTGAGACCCAGGGTTTCATTTTCAAGACAGACCTGTATCATTAAATTCATCCTTGTTCCAAGACCCAGATAACAAAATTCAAGCCTTTTATCAATTCTTTTTAAGGTATAATTTACAAATTCATGAATTCAATTCTTTTAAGACTTTTTAAGACCTTTACACAGTCGTGACCATTTCTTTCCTCCTTCTTTCTCCTTTGTCTTAGCCACATAGCCGTTGTCCGCCTTGGATGTGATGAATGCTGGATATCTAGACATCTCTGCAGAGGATTGCTGAGAAATGAATCATTCATGCAGGCAGAATATTTTCAAGGTAACTGCAAGAGAGGACATAAGGTCCCTGTTGCCTCACAGCAAGAAGGTCCCAGGTTCAAGTCCTTGAGCTGGGACCTTTCTGTGTGGTTTTCATGTTCTCCCCATGTCTGCGTGGGTTTCTTCCAGGTCAACAGTCCAAAATCATGCTGAGGTTAATTGGAGAGTCTAAACTGCTCATGGGTATGAGTTCATGCCCCACGGTGGACTGCTGACCTGTCTGGGGTCTATCTCTGCCAAAGTACACTGGGATTGGCTCCAGTAGACCTCCATGACCCTTATGAGCAATGCAAAAATGACTGGATGATGGATGGATGGGCTTGGCGGTGGTTGGAGTGGTGCAAAATGGCAGCCATGCTTCCATCAGTCTGGCCCAGGGCAGCTGTGGCTACAGATGTAGTTTACCACCATGAATGAACAATGGGTTCTATAAAGTGCTTTATAAATTAAAAGCATTATTATTAGTAGTAGTGGTAGTATTAAGGTATCTCATTGTTGAGAGGAAACACAGACAGTACTGTACATTAGTTGTTTCAATGGTGCTGAAGGCAGGTAGAAAATCTGCTTTTCATTGTCATAAATAGGTTTTCTATGACGGAACGGTTTCACATTTTCACTACAATACAAATTTAAACTGATTGATTGAACCGCCAACTGCTCAGTGGATAAAAGAATGAATCCATCATTATCTTACTCTGTATATTTTAACTAGTATATGTGTGGTTTTCCACATAAAGAAGAGAAAAAATACATGACCGCAGAGCTATTTAAAGACTGTGTGGGATCTATATAATTACCAGCTCTAAGCTCACTTTGAAATTCAGCCGCAACTCCCAGAAACGCCTGGCATCAAACACAGGAGATGCTCTGTTTGTTTGTTTGTTGTCATCCAGGCACAAAAGAATGTTTCCAAGGACGTAAAAATGATTAAAAACACTCAGTGTGCATTGTTGTTAACTTTTGTTGATGTCTCAGCATCTTCACTAAAGGAACATTGACATATTGGTTGTCAAAATGTTGTTGTAGATTCTACCTTAAACCACTTTTGTGGAGAAATAAGCTCCTAACATTGACCATCTGGTAGTATTTATATTTAAAGAATTCCTCGGGGCTTTCACAAGATAACTTTTCTCTCATAAAGACTTTTTTACTTGTGAAATAATCCATAATTTTATCCTTTCAGGGATGTAAAACACTATCAATATCAGCTGCAACCGCAAAACCCTGTAAGGGGGACCCATGATTAGGGTGATATCAGGTAAATGGGGCCACTTATTGGTAAATTAATTGGGACAATAACACTATATACACTAAATGTGCATTTTACATGTATATTAATGGCTAATAATGACTGTTTCTGGAATTATGTGATAAAATGAGTGGTTTCAGATAAAAGGGGCCATCTCATCAGGTAAAATGGGCCAGTTACATGAGAAAGGGAAATTCAAATTCTAAATGAATTCATCAGTTTTAATGTTAAAACACAATTGCTGCTATTAAAACAAGAGCAGATCAGTTATGTGTTGTACACACACACGCTAACACTCCTATGTATACAAGCTAAGCTAACGCTACACAAAAGCTAGCACCCAGTCATATGGAACAAGCTAAGTTACACAAACAGTAAAAGTGGTGACTACTTTGAGTTGAACTAATTTCACATGACAATCAACATCCTGTCCATGTTTTAGTTGAACCACATGTCATACATGTGGGTGTTTGTGGCCCATTTTAGCTGAAACCATGTGGCCCATTTTAGCTTAGGGGGTAAGATAAATGCCACCAAGATAAACATAATTCTTCCCACAAATCTGTTATTATATCAGACTAACAGCATTATTTCAATCAATCTTCCATCAAGACCGATATCATGCATAGTTTTTATGTGCATATAGGCCACTTACTATGGACATATAGCGTTTTAGGGGGTCAAGAACTGCCTTAATACGTGTTAGTTCTCTTCATTCTATCCAATACACGACTACTTTGTCACACTCTTCCACATAAAGTACACCACCTCCATCCCAACAAGCTACCTTTTGTCCACCTGAACAGATCACAATGTCAGCTTTGTTCTCTCTTCCCTTTGTGTCTTTTCTGACGTCCTGCTTGTCATGTCGTAATCTCGTTCCGAGCCAGCCGACACTAAAAAGCACAGAGATTTTCAACAGTTCACATGGTGTCATGGAATTAAAGATAAAATTCTGACGATTGCTCACCGAAAGGATGCGGTTTAAGATAATCGATAACGTCACAGGGCAAAGGAACGACGAAACGTCTCTGATGCTCTTCATTTTATTTTAACAGACTCTATAATTAATGTGCCGTAAAAGGTATGAGGCAGAAATGTAGCAGCAGCAGGAATGAAAGGAAGGACTGTAAGACTAATACCATTAATACCTTTTAAATTAATAGTTAATTGAACTTTAGTTAATCGATATTTTACTGTTAACCCTCTATTGCAGTAGTAGTATTTCAATGGGACTCCATTAGTTGTAGCACTAGGAATTTTCCATATTTGCATATTGTTGCCATATGACAATGCATTCTTTATCATATTAAACAAACTACTAAATAAATGTAAAAACTATAATAAAGATTACTTAAACAAGATAATGAGTTGAATATTTTATTGTGATGCTCACATGTCAAATATCCATCAGCAATAGGGATATCCTGGTCATGTGACCTCATTAATTGCATGACCTTCAAAATAAAAGCCACCTTTTCACACCTAACTGTAAAAACAGCTTTTTAGAAAAATGAAGATAAATGAATTGCTGCCATATGACAACACTATGCAATAGAGGGTTAATGGTTAATCATTACTCTATAAACCATCTATAAACATTATTTAAATGCATTATAAAGCTACAACTGATGATTATAAAACCTTGTTAATAGCATAATTCACATTTTGTCAATCATTCTAAATAGTACAAGGTTTATAATCATCAGTTGCAGCTTTATGGTGTCCATCTAAATAATGTTCATGGGCCAATTTACTAACTAAATATTAAACATTAACAATAAAATAACCACTCACTCAAGTTTAATGAATTGTCAATTAACTATAGTTATTAACACCTTGGTGTGTTCATGCTGTGAAGTGGGGACTTGGATAAACTGTCACTGCTGGATAATACGGAGGTGGTT
The DNA here is from genome assembly GCA_030544235.1 of Lepturacanthus savala. Lineage (NCBI taxonomy): Eukaryota > Metazoa > Chordata > Actinopteri > Scombriformes > Trichiuridae > Lepturacanthus > Lepturacanthus savala. The sequence goes on from CM060478.1 coordinate 1,588,886, forward strand.
GAATAAGAAAAAGAGGAGACAGGAAAATATCTATTGAACAGCAAAAGCTGATTCAGCGTTGGTGAAAAATGGATCAGAAATTATGCGTCGTATTTGAAGTACAAACTCCTCTTAAAGCGCCTATTAAATTCAAGAGATTTGGCAAGCGACTGTGGAATTCTACTTCATATCGTACACTGACAGATTTGTGAAGAGAGGCAGGTCGAACAGTCAGATCGGGACATGAAAAGCAAAAGCTCTGACTGAGAGATTAAATCTCTTCCAGACAAAATGTGAGTCTTAAACACAGTTGTTAACATTGAGCAAAATCATGTTTTAGCAAGAAGCATTTACTCTTCCTTGAGTAACTATTTCACCATGATCTCTGTGAACTCAAAGTAACATCTAGTTTCATGGTAAATCCATTTCTGACTATTTTTCACTCATGTTTTCTGCATGCACTTGACATGAAAATGTCAAAGCTACTTCACAGCAGCTATCATTAGATATGACAGGCTTGTTTTCGTTCTTGCACTAAATATATTGCCAGAGACATCAGAAAAAAAGGGTTTTCCTTTTCATGAGCCATTCAAAACAACAGCAAGGACCCATGCTAATGAAACTAATCAGAATCAGAAATCACAGCTCTTAGAGGTTTGACAACCTGAGACAGATCTGACTACTTCTAAAAGTGCATTTCAGGTGTAAAATACATATGGAGGGAGTTAGTACTTAACTCAACTTCTTCACATCTCCTCCCAAAGAGTTTCCTCAACTAAAACTGATGAGACGCTGGAAGAGAGAAGCAGTTGAATGGCTGATTTTGGAGATGTCAGTTTTAAAAACTATGAGTCATCATAAGGCCCAGCGTGTTCTAATGATGGCAACGAGCTGGAGAAGGTTTGAGAGAAAACAACACGACAGCAGCAACACAATTAAATTTTGGAAAAAGTGTCAGGGATAATCACCCGATAAGCACTGGATTATTTGCAATTAAAATGGTTGCTTATTAGTTGCAATTGGAAATAATTGTTGACCACGAAATAACCTGATATGAGCTAAGATTTCCCCAGTCCTGTATTAGGGTTTAATCAGTAGCATTAACATTTAACTGGTTATTAAAACAGTCTCATGATGCCTGGCACTGACTTTCTCTATTTGACCTACATCAATGAGAAGATTGTTTATATATAGTTACTCTGCTGCTTGATTATTGAATGAGAAAGAGAGTGAGCAGTGGTCGCATGAATAATGCAGTGAATTAGAGAAATAAAATTGTATTTTCTGATTGTTTCACAGCTGTTATGATCGAAGGGCGTTTTCCCAGTTTGATTATTTGGTCCACACCAGGCAATTAAATGTTTGTTAATGAGCATAAAGACTCCAGCATGGTCAACTTTCACACCTGCAAACCAACCAAAATTTGCCGGATTGCCGTGTTTATCTTTTGGTATAAATAAGCACGAATTCTGGCTCATTATAGGGCGTAATGTTGGTACATTGCCAATTGCTCTTATCTTCGTGTATTACATCATCTGTATTGGCCGATTTTGGCTAAATATCAAATTCCAAAATGAGTCGGATTCATTGGAGTCACCAAAGATGCCTAGCGTGGCATTTCAGGCAAAGGACACGTGCAATTTTCAGGAATAAATGAGGTCATATGGGACGAACATTGTTCCAAAGACCCACAAGGTAGCTATGAAATAACCAGTTTGTGTTCTCACCAGAGGGACCACATGTCATGTGGTCAAGTGGACCAAGACCACCTCTTTTTGGAGGTCTAGGTTCCATTTGATTCAGTGACTGATGCTTTCAGACCAACGGATATGAACCTAAGCACCTTTGGTCGATTTGGTACAAACCAACTGCTGTTGGTGTTAAAGTACAAAAACACATCCATGTAGAACCCGACAGGAAGCTGCCTCATAGATGTATAAAACAAGGTGTGATTGCAGATTTATATGTAACCTGACGTACTACTTGACCAATAATAATAAATTAAATTAATATAGAATCTTTCTAGATACCCAAAGTCACTTTTTACTTACTTTTTTACTTTACTTTTTGACTTTTGGTATGTTACACTGGTGAAAGAAGGCAGACCTTGATATGTGTTTAATATGGGCAGTGAAGGATGTATATTGATTAAAGATAACGCCATGATTCCTTAGGGTGGTGTTGAAGGCCGTATATCACTGGAAAGTACACTTCTATGGGTCCAAACACAATAACCTTTAGTTTCGTCTGAGTTCAGTAACAGAATTTTACAAGACTTTATGTCCTTGAGACATTCGGGAAGTTTTTCCAGCCAGTTGATGCATTGAGGAGGTTGTTTGAAACCACTAAATCCTGACTGGTAATCCTCATATAAACCATTGTTAAATAGGAAGCCACATCTGCTTTCGCTAGGATTTTAGAAACAGAAAACACCTGTATTTTTTTGTGAGAAGAGGTTTAAGTATACCTACTCTTAAGGACTGTGGTTACCTGGATAATAAGAAATAATAAGGGCATATTGAGCATATCCAGCAAAGACATGCCAATCAAAGGAACAATTTCCCTATGCAATCTAGTTGTATATGGTCTTAGAGACAAATTGATGAAATTGAAACTAGTTCAGGAAGTTTGATTGGAGAAAAAGAGCAGAGATATATATAATCAGCGTTTTCATCTGTCTCTGAGGTTCCTGTGTTTGAAGGTAAATCGGTGCCATTTAAGGACAAGATGGGATGGATTCTGTCTGAATGTTATCAGTGAAAAAGCTCATAAAGTTGTTGCTGCTGAGGGTTACAGGAATACAGGGATCCATAGAGTTGTGATTCTTTGTCAGCATGGCTAAATGCTCAATGCTTTCCTCTATAAATAAAGACATTACAGAGGATCTTCCCGTCGGTTCTAACAGATTCTTCCAGTTTTCTGGATCTCCATATTCCTTCAAGTCTAAAGTTATACCAGGGAAATACTCTCTTTTGCTTGATTGTCCATTTTTTTAGGTTTAGAGGAGCAAACGGCTGCATTCTTCAAGAAAAATGATCTTTTTCAGATGGACAAGCACCAGCATAAAAGTCCTCAGCTGTAGTGAGAGAGGGCAATGAATTAAATATTGATGGAATCACTTCCTTTAATTTAGCTGTAGCAGCATCACATAGACGTCTATGAAGGTATTTTTGTCATAGTGGTGATTCGTCCAGTAGAAGGAATGTGAAAGTTATTAAAGAAAAAAAAAAAGGTTCATTAACAGACACTTCTGGGGAAATACTTAGAAACACAAGACAATCATCGTCAATGTCTACATGAGTATTAAAATCACCTATTATGAGTATATTATCCATCCCAAGTTTGATAGAAACTCTGAGAATTCAGATAAAAATGCAGAGTATGAGCCAGGGGGCTGTAATGTTTCCAGGTTGGATGAGAAAATCTTCAATTCATTCACGTTGACATATTCCTCATGACAGCCAGGTTTCAGAGACACGGAATAAATCAATATTTAAATTTAAGATTGTTTAATAACAGCTTTGGTTCACAGAGGTCGAAAGTTTAAGATTTAACATTTCATTAGTTATCACAAATATTATAAAATGTCACCCTTTACAAAATTACTTGTATTGTGTTTTGATAAATTCCTCATTTATTAACTGTTTTAAATTTAGGAGGTATTTATTTAGGTAGTCGTTTATTTTTCATTATTAACAGCTTGTAAGTTATCTATTGTTTAACAAACTGTTAAAGACTTAATACATAATTAACCCTCTATTATATACTGTTGCCATGTGACAACAATTACTTTATCTATTTTTCTAAAAAGCTGAAATATAAAATCCATGTTTTTACAGTTAGGTGTGAAAAGAAGGCTTTTATTTTGAAGGACATAGAATTTATGAGGTCATATGACCAGGATATCCCCTGATATTGCTTGTGTATATATATATATATATATATATATATATAGGGCTATGTTATTTATAGCATGAATTTCTTATTTCTTAAATATATATAGTTTTAGGCTATTTTAAGTAATAAAAACATACAAAACATGATCTAAAAAGCTGGAATATAAAATCTATGTTTTTACAGTTAGGTGTGAAAAGAGGGCTTTTATTTTGAAGGACAGAATTTATGAGGTCACATGACCAGGATATCCCTATTGCTTGTGAGCATCACTGTCTCATATATATATATATATATATATATATATATATATATAGCATGAAACTATACCTGAGACGTTTTTTCTTATTTCTTAAATATATATAGTTTTAGGCTATTTTAAGTAATATAATAAAAACATTCAAAACACAATCTCATGACAGAAGGTTGTCTTTTTGAAAATGTTCATTAAATATTTATTATTTATATTATATTTTATTTGTTGTCTCACATTTAGTTTAATTTTGATGGTATGAGTTTATATTTACATATAAATTTATATATATTCATATAATTTAGACCATTTTAAGTAATAAAAACATTCAAAAGATGTTTAACCGTGTAAGTAATTCATGTAATAGAGGGTTAACTTATTACCTGTAATGATGGAGAGTTATTATAAAGTGTTATCTTGTAGGGAAACAAACAGTCCATAGGTTTCTGACCTGTTGGCTCACATCTTTGTATATTTACAGGGTATTTCCTCCAGCGATGATAGATCATATTAACACGACCACTTTCAGGGGCAGCTCTGTTCAAGGTTAAAATGGAGAGCTTTCAATTTAATTTGCCGATTGCATTCATTCATCAAGTTGATTCCGAGCCCCCTGTGTCTTTATTCATTTCTGTACGATGGGCGCAATACAACAGGAAAAAGTCACGGTGCCAATATTGACTCATGTATTTCCACGATTTATCTCTCTTTGTTTTGGTCCTCTGGGAGACCTGATGGCATGCGTAAGAAAGATGAAGAGGAAGAGGAGAATGAGAATCAGTCAGCGAACGCCGCCCGGGCCCTTCAGGGGGGAAAAGGACATTCAGCACCACAAACATTCACAAAGATCAATTTGATGAGGAGACTGGAAAACAGTAGAGACGTATGTAATCAGACCAAATCCACCACACACACACATGCAGGCAGGCCTTCTTCCTCCCACTCACTCTGGCCTCGCAGATTATGAAGCACATTTAGACGAAAAAGTAACTTAGAGCAAAGTTAGAACTAGAAATATGTGTTTTCTACCGCTATAATGAGGACAGGAGCCATGTTTGCATGCAGCCGTGTATCCGAGTTCATTTCAGTTCATGAAAAAGAGAAGCAGCAGTTAAGCATGAAAAGGGGGCTTTTATTTTGAAGGATGTACAATTTATGAGGTCACATGACCAGGATATCCTGTTTGATAATGGAAATTTGACATGTGAGCATCATTGTCTCACAACCAAACGTGTTTTATTCAAAATTTGGGAAAAATTAAACTAAATAAAAAATGTAACTCCTAATATGCTAAAAAAGGTTTTGTTGCCATATAGCAACGATATGCGAATATGGAAAAGTCCTATACAACCTAATGGAGTCCCATTGACTTCCATAGCATGAAACTATCATGAAATTGTTGAAAACATCTATAATTTAGGCCATTTTAAGCAATAAAAACATTAAAAACTATTTCTACCATGTCTAAGTAATATTTCATCCAATGGAGGGTTAATGAGACCTTTGGTAATGGTACCTTTTCATCTATATTTCAGATCTATTTTAAAACCAAACTAAAACATATTTATGGTTTACAATGTGTTTAATTTAATTAAACTAGTTGTTTATTTTCCCTCTTTGTTAAAGGCTAATAAAGTAATAATTGTCCAATAATGTAACACAAGTCCTGAACTGATTAGATAATAACTTTTTGCCAATATTCCAATAACTTTTTCCATTATCGACTCAGTTATGAGTCAAAAAACCTTCATATTATCAGCTAATTGGTTTGTCACATATTTTATAATGACTCCTATTTTGGAGCTGGATGCATTTTCCCATAAAGGATTTGACACCGAAGCAAGACACTTCTACCCATTTTGGAAATATCTAATATATAAATAAAGGTTTGGGAAAAAAAGGCAATTTCTTATACCTGAAGCTAAATTTTAGCTAATGTCAATCAGACTAATAAAGGCTATAACCTGAGTAAATATCATAGATATTACTGTTTTCATATCGGATTGGTAAAATATTTTGTTTTTTTTGGCTTCGCTGTCGGTATGGATTATTTACACTCAGTTGTATGTTGTTTTAGCATTTAGCCTCCCTTGTTTGTTAGCATTTACCCCTATAATAAGCTAATTTTACTTGTGGTGTAATACTTTCTATTTAAGCATCATTTGCTCAGTGGGGTGCCAGGTGCTTTAGCTACACTTTAGCTAGCTAACTGATGTAAACAGGCTAAGATTTGACCAGAATCTGTGATCTAATAGCCATGACCCCTCTTGTAATATATTTTATGTGCTGCTTGCTTCTGCATCATATAAAATGAGATCGTGCATGCATGAAAATAGGTTGATCTGCCGCCTCCAGAAGTTCCATCTAGAATCTTATAATCAGCTGGTGTTAAAAACTGAAAATTAAGCGACTCGCTCTCACCGACCTGAATCCGGTGGAGACACATCTTTAAAAAGTTTCTCTCCACTGCCCCGGCCTCTTCTCTTTGCTACACCAATCTGTCAAATTACATCACATTAAAGGTGAGTATTTGGCAGCCATTACCCGTCAGTTCTACTTAGACTTCATTAAAGAATTAGAATTAGATTTCATTCGAGTGTATCACATAACGGCGCCATGGACTTAATTCCCAGCGTTGTTGTATTCTAAAATCAGGACCTGTTCCTTGGATCCTTTTGTGTTTCCATCCTGGTTCATCATCTCCCAAAGTAAAGAGAAAAAAATGAGAAAAAACTACTTTCTCTCAGGGCTGTGACTTCAAAGAGCTCAGAACACAGTCGACTAATCTATTTTCTGTTGTTTCATGTCTTCTGATAAAATTGAACACACTGCAAATACAACAGATGAGGCGGCTTTATCTCTACCGATCCACGTTCTTTGCTGAATGTACATGACATGAAGAAATGAGGAAGCTGCATTACTGATCCCACCATTACAAAAAGGATCCATAAATGTCTGTCACATGAAATCTCACAAAAAAAATCTCAATTGCGTTGGAGCCAATAAACTAGATAGAATTGAAAAAAGAATTGTTCATTGCATGAACAAACAAAGAGCGTATGGCAAGTGATGATAGTGGTAACGGTAAGAAATACCATGGAAACCAAGGTCACCATCATCAAAAACTTGGACAATGGTGAGAAGATTAGGCTAATTTATTATACAACGACTTACAAACAATTCAGCTTATGAACAGCTTCTTGGAATCTATTGTGTTTATAAGTAGGACGATGTCTGTACTTCAAAAAGTCTGTAAAAAGAAACGGCCTGTAGCTTATTGAAGATAAAATATTGGACCTTGCACTAAACAGATGAAAATTAAATCACTGATTGAACAGCTGGCGAGACAAATATGTCTTGACTTTACAATTCAACATCTTCCATCAGACCAGTGAAGCCCAAAGGGGGTGGTTCAGGTACCAGGATGCCAGCCGATAGATTAATGGTTGTAGGGTCTTTTTATACTTTTAATAAAACATTACAAACAACATATTCGTCCTGTTTTCCTGTCTCTGTTTTCCAGACGATTTCTCTCCACCAGCTCCATTATTCACCCTATCTTCTCCGCACCTGTCTTGTTTTGCAGCGTGTTTCAATGCCCGGGGATTCGGCGTCGGCCTCGTGTTGAGACTGACGTCTGACTGACAGTCCGCCACCTCTTCCAGGGAATTACCAATTTGGAAAACACGCTGTAACACGGACGCGAAGACAACAAACCAAACCAAACACACACAAACGGAACACGAGCACAAAATATGCAGATGAACGTGTGCAACACAAATAACCGAAATGATGCGTCTCCACACAGGAAAAGCCAATATTTCCACATAATAACGGCAGTTGAGTGGTGAGCATACAGTAAGCTGAATATAATAACATAGAATTTTCTGCGGCTGACATGCATCTACAGTTGATAGCAGCGAGTCACTTAGACAAACAAAACATCCCCTTTTTCTCATTTTGGTGGAGACAGGCTGATAAGGCGAGGGGAGACGCTATCCTATCTGCCGGCAAATTAATTCAAGAGGTATTTTTGACACTTGCTGAATTCTAATCTAAAGCACACACACCCTCGGTTTTCCCTTTCTTTAATAATCTAATAGGCATTATGCATGGAAGGCTTGAAAATTCCAAAGGGTTCACGGTTGAGATGTGAAGTGATTTTGTAATTTCAGAGCATCATTTGGCAATATTTTCCTCCACTTGTCTGATGTCGGGGCTGGGAATCAAATATACCGTGATTTGATGAGAAGGCAGATATGCTAACGTTGCTTTGGGATCCCTCACACTCCTGTTTATATTTAATCACATTTAATGAATATACAGATAATTGAATTTTTCATGTCTTATCACTCCTCACCCCTCACCAAACGGACAATACAAAGTGAAGGTTTGACAGAGCAGAAGAGTGTGAGACTCGGGCCGTAACAATGTCATTATACTGCACCAGCTGCCTGTAGACCGGTGACCTTTGACCTCGCCGCCATCCGCCATGACTGAATCCTTCAGGGAGGAGATTGGCCTCTGGTCCTTGGAGCTGACACGTCGAGAAGCTCAAGAAGTGCTTTTCTGTGCTTTCAGAGGATTTAGCCCTGCACTGCTTGTCTGTCATCATGTCCCCTGCTTGCTAAGCTAACCGGCATCATCTGTCTCCAGGGGTCAAGTCTTGCACCAAATACAGTGTGTTTCTGTTGATTCAACCCCACAACCGCTGAGAACTAGAACAAGGACCTTTTGAATCTGTCAGGATTAATATTCTCTTTCTTATTAGGGCCCAAGTGGTGACTGTAACACAGTCAGCAAAGGCCATATTGAAATGGTAAGGATCCTTAACATACCCCAAAAGTCATCAAATTTAGGGGATGCATCAGGCCTGGTAAAAAAAAAATATATACAGATATATATATATATATATATATATATATATATATATATATACAAATTGGCTCTATAGCGCCACCAAGTAGGAAATTCTGCCCACACAACCTGGACAAAAAGGTCACTTATTGTCAGGGTGAAAGACCAACAGGAAGTCCGATATTTTGAATGGAACATCGCCAAAATTAGCCAAAAATGCTTTTTTTCAGGCATCATCAGGAGCCCTAAACACAACCACAACACCATATTGAGTCCGTCATAGTGTCACCCAGTGGCAACAACCAAAGGAATTGCCTTTTGGGGCCTGCCCATACCCCAAAACACATCAGGCCTGGTTAAACAATTATAGGTTTTGAATATGGATGTGGCAAAATGGCTCTATAGCGCCACCTAACAGTTTTCAAAAGAACAACCCCAGCTTGTAGTTTCTCGTAGAAGGATGGAATTTGGCACAAACATGGCTGAGGTCCAGGCACATAAGACTTACCTTAAGTCCAATATTGTGACCTGCTGTTGTTTTGCTTTTGACAGAATTCAGCACACGTGTATCAGGTCAAGAGAGATAAAACGTTTCTTAGAGACTTACCTTAAGTCCAACAGGAAATCTGATATTTTGAATTGAATATTACCAAAATTGGCCAAAAATGCTGTTTACAGAGATGTTTAATTTTTATTCTTATTCTTCATTTTCTTCCACCAAATGATTGTTGCCTATTGGGGCCCTGCCTCTACCCCAAAACTCACCAAATTTGGCAGAGGCATTGGACCTGGTGTGAAAGTATAGGTTTTGTATATGGGTGTGGCAACCAGCACCACCATGTAGTTTGATGTAGGAGGGCGGAATTCAGCACATACCTGTATCAGGTCAAGCCAGACAAAAAAAAAGGTAGGCATCATAGGCATTATAGGCCTATGTAGGCATCACATTTTGACAAACTACAGCCCTGAACACAACCACAAAACCATATTGACTCCATTATAGAGCCTAGGAACTTCTTTATTTGCTTCCGGTTGCCTTTTCGGGCCTTCCCATACCCCAAAACTCACCAAATTTGGCAACCAAACAACCAAAATTGGTGAAAATTTCTGTCTGTTATAGGTTTTGAATATAGCCATGGCTAAATAGCTCTATAGCACCACCTAACAGTCTTTAAAAGAATATCCCCCCCATGTAGTTTCACGTAGAAGGACGATATTCGGAACACGCGTATCAGGTCAAGAGAGATAAAAAATGTCTTAGAGACGTACCTTAAATCCAACAGGAAGTCCACTGTTCTGAACGCTGTAATCTGCTTTTTGTTTCTCGCCGACGGCCTTCTTATTCTTATTCTTTTCCTGGCGTCAGCTGAAAAGTGAAAAAAAAAATTTAAAGAAACATTTTAGACCAGAAACTGATTTTACAGTCAATCCACATCATTTGGCGCTTTGAATAGGTCATTCATCATCAGGAAGTACACACAGCCTGAGGGGTTAGAACACCTTTTGAATTTAGAGGCACATCACCAGCCTGAAACACTCGTCCTCCTTTGTGTTTATAAGAAAAAATCCTGAAGCAGATCTAACGCTGGCCCCTGTTTTAAAAGGAGGATGGATGCTATTATCGGGTATTAGAGGTTTTTAAAGGACAGGGAGACTGTCATCTTCCTGTGCTGTAGGAGGATTCACCGATAACCTTTACCCCGGAGACTTCCAAACGCACCGATATCGCTGTTGAAGAAATGAGGACTTGCTTTATCTGGCCTGAAGCTACATTCACAGACCTCAGTTATTTCAGTTTTTCAATCACAGCCCATGTGAGAATGGATTTAAATCCTGCCCCTGACCCAAAAGAACACGTTTGGATGTTGATGTCAGTTTGTTCATGTGTGAGAGACCAAACCTTTTCAAATATCCATTTAGACAGTAGGTCTATACAGAAGAAACTATCCATCTATCTATCTATGCACCCATCCATCCATCTACCATACCCATCTATCCATCTACAATATTTATCTATCCATCCATCTACAGCATATGTGTCCAACCCAAGGCCCGGGGACCGAATCTGGGCCACCTCCTCATTTTCTGTGGCCCCTCGAGAGCTTCAAGAACCCAAGAACTTCACGGAGACACGCTGGTCATGTTGTCTTAGTACAACTTCATTAACTCCAAAATCTTTTTCTCAATCGGCCACGAAGGTTGTTTAAAAACAGGAAAGTTTCTGTTTTTCCTTATTTTCCTTTGTTGAAGTACATCTGTCATTACTTCCTGGTACTTTCTATTCTTTAATATTTAGCATAGCAACACTAAACCATAGATTCCAACCTTTGAAACATCCATTAAATAAATCGTGGTTAATCGTGGTTATCAGCATATTCTTGAATGAGTCTCTAGATATCTGTGATTTTCAGTGTTTTGCTGCAGCATTTTATTAATTAGACTCCAACAACAGTATAACATTATTTCTGCATCAGCAGATTTTTAACTTCTCTTTAGAAATCTACGCAAATTGTCACCAGCACTATTATAAGTGGAGAGGTAATTACCTAATATAATAACATAATAATACATACATACATATATGATCTTTATAATTGGACCTTTGAGGGAAACTAGAACACTGATGTGACCCAGGATGAAACTGAGTTTGACATCCCTGATCTACAGCATCCATCCATCCATCCATCCATCCATCCATCTACAGTATCCATCCATCCATCCATCCATCCATCCACAGTATCCATCCATCCATTCATCCACAGTATCCATCCATCCATCCATCCATCCATCCATCATCTACAGTATCCATCCATCCATCCATCCATCTACAGTATCCATCCATCATCTACAGTATCCATCCATCCATCCATCTACAGTATCCATCCATCCATCCATCCATCTACAGTATCCATCCATCCATCCATCTACAGTATCCATCCATCCATCCATCCATCTACAGTATCCATCCATCCATCCATCTACAGTATCCATCCATCCATCCATCTACAGTATCCATCCATCCATCCACAGTATCCATCCATCCATCCATCTACAGTATCCATCCATCCATCCATCTACAGTATCCATCCATCCATCCATCTACAGTATCCATCCATCCATCTACAGTATCCATCCATCCATCTACAGTATCCATCCATCCATCCATCCATCCATCTACAGTATCCATCCATCCATCTACAGTATCCATCCATCCATCTAAAGTATCCATCCATCTAAAGTATCCATCCATCTAAAGTATCCATCCATCTACAGTATCCATCCATCTATCCATCCATCCATCCATCCATCCATCCTTGAACAGATAGTCACATATTTCCAGGTTAAATGACTGTATTTTGTTCTCCTGTTTTAATATTTTCTCCTCCTGCAGACATGTATTTGTGCTGCATCACTCGACTAACTCCCTGAGACTCTACTAAAGTTTTATGCTTTTAATTTGGCGGTTTACCTCCACCTTTCTTACCCCTATGCTAGTGTTAGGTCCAGTATGGAATTGGTCGGACAAATCTAGATATGATAGTTTTACACTATGATAGTGACATATATCTCAGTGTGTCAGATGTTTTGGTGCCTGAATCATAAAGGTGAATCCTATTGGAATGGAGCCATACCCCCCAGTTACCATAGTTGATGTCCATAAATTAATAAAGAACAAATCTATTCAGGAAGTGACCCGGGGCTAATTACACGGGTCCGACCTGAGCCAAAGGACAGAGGAGCAATTAGGTCTGACCCAGTTTCACCAAACTGTTGAGAATAAGAGAGATAAATGAAGCTGGAAGAGGAGACAAAGATTATCTGAAGCTCCAACTGCTGCTGGGCGGTCTGCCCCCAACGTCAGTGAATTATCACCGACTGTACCACCATGAGGAGCTAATTATACTGTAAAACCCCTCAAATTTATGGTAACTAACTGGCAGCAATTATCCAGAAAGTTACTGTCATTATTTTTTACAGTAGAAGGACTGTACTTCTCTTTAGAGCATGGTGTCTTTACTGTAAAATAACAAATACTCTGATTTCAGGCGTATTTACAGTATTAGATGATTAATTGTACAATAAAACAGTTTGATACTTTAATTTCAGTTGTATTTACAGTTTCAGGTGATTAACTATATAATAAAACTTCATTCAATCATGATATTTCAGTTGTATTTATAGTATTATGTGATTAACTGTATTATAATACAGTAACTCTTTGAAATATACCTCAATTTATTGTAATAACTGTAGTTTTCACAGCAAAGTTTTACAGTGTTTATCATCAATTAAGACCATTGATTTAATATCAAATTAGGAGATTAAATTAGGTAATTTTATATGTATATTGCTTTGATAATTTAGCTCAAAGCAATTTGCATTCTGTCATTTACTGAAATGTGTTGCAGAAAACAAAATAATCTGCTGCGTTGTTTAATTATTTATACTTTTTTTCCAGGCATATCTTCTTGTTTGTGTGAATATTGGGTTCTGCTGTCCATCTACATTTCAGTCTCTGCAGGATGTAGATTGAGGCCCCGCGGGCCAAAATACCTGAGATATGAAGCCACCAGTGGTGCTGCAGCATATTAACGATATGCAAACATCTAGTTCGCCCTCGGGTGCTGCAGGACTGACATGTGCAGGTCTTGCAGAAATTGATTTTGGCTTAAACTTAAAGGTCCCCTATTGGAGAAAGTGACATTTTAATATATTTATGATTAAGAAGAAGGTCTGGATGTAAATGTTGTTGCTTCAAAACTCTCAGTCCAAAGAGAAATGAGCCATTTTCAGAAACGGTGTCTTAAAAACCACCCAGCAGGACTACTGTGAAGTTGTGATGTCATAAGTGACATTAAAAAAAAGCCAATCAGAGGGGAGGCTTGTTAACATTAATGCAACAGAAGCAAATGAGATGTAAAACTAATGCTTGATATGTTTTTGGTATAAATCTCAATAGATACTATAACTTCAACCTAAATTAAAAATATTCATGTTGTAATATTCATTAAATTCATTGAAGTACGTTATATGAATGTACATTTAGACCTTAACCCTGTATTTTATGAAATATTAGACATGCTTAAAATGTTTCTATTACTTAAAATGACCTGGATAATAGATATATTTAATAAAATACCTATAATAAAAAGTTGTAAACCTAGTCTCAGGATGGTTTCATGTTATCTAAGTCAATGGGACTGCATTAGGTTGTATACACTAGTATAAGTATATAGTATAATACTTTTTTTGCATGATGCTCACATGTCAAATGTCCATGAGCAATAGGGATATCCTGGTCATGTGACCTCATACATTGTATCTCCTTCAAAATAAAAGCCCCCTTTTCATGCCAAACTGCAAAAACATAGACTTTCTGTCACAGCTTTTTAGAAAAAATAAGGTAAAATAATGGAGACACTATGCAATAGAGGGTTAATTCATTCTGAATATATCACATACATATGAATATAATCTAGTAATAATCAGAACCTGCCATTCAATACAATGTGCAGCATTTTACATGTGTATTAATAGAATTTCCAGCAGTCGATGCAGCTTTTCTACAGCAGCAGACTGGAAGTCAACTGATGCCTCTGAAGTCGACTCCTGAGACACTAATTAACACCTACTGTAGAATGTGAGACTACACAGCTTCATCTTTAAGTACAAAGATTCAGACTTTGATGGAATTCAGTGGAAGTGAAATGTCAACCCATGACAGACATAAGGCGAGCTATTATTCCTTTGAAGCAGTAAAGGTTGTCTCTCAGCGATATTGCCAAAAAACGTAAATTACGTTTGAGCACCGTGGCTCACACTATCAGACGGCATCGAGATACTGGCAAGAGCTCTGATTGAAAAAAAGAGGTTTAGTAGTGCTAGACTGACAATAAAATAAAAAAAATAAAATAAAAAACTCAGACAAGGTTGTGTTGTGGAACAGAAAGTCGACTGCATCAAACACCGATGCTGAGGAGGAGATGATGGTTGGGAAGGTTTCAGAAATATAAAGTAAAACTTTATTAACATGAAAATACCGTTAACATCCTGATGCATCACACATTTACTGCAAATTTGAGATGGTTAGACTATAATACTTTGAATTTTA
Source organism: Lepturacanthus savala (assembly GCA_030544235.1). Classification (NCBI taxonomy): domain Eukaryota; kingdom Metazoa; phylum Chordata; class Actinopteri; order Scombriformes; family Trichiuridae; genus Lepturacanthus; species Lepturacanthus savala. The sequence goes on from CM060478.1 coordinate 1,603,981, forward strand.
GTTGATTAAATAACTTTATTTGACTAAAATGCGACTAAAAAACAGAAGTTGACTAAATATGATGAAAACTAATGTGGACATTTGATAGAAAAATTAACCCATTGAAGTCTTTAAGTCTATGACTCATTTTATTTGTTACTCATACACCTTTTTATCCCCCAATATGACGATACATGTCAATTTTTTACATTTTAAGCAAAAAAAATGAAGTTTCAAGTGCTTCCTCTAATATGACGTCTTCAACTTCCTCCTGAGAACATGGAGAAAACAAACCCTCCTAGAAAGAGTCATTTTATATAGATTATTATGATTTTCATTAATTTTCAATCATTTAAGTCTGTAGAATAAGCCCCCAAAATAGAATTCTGTACATGGGATAAGCAGTTTGCTCTTTATGGGTGTATTTTATGCAAGCAGCAACTATAATAGTCATGAAAATGCTATTTTCTGCAAATAAAAGCAGGCAAAATGGAAAAAATAGATATTTAACTGGACCATTAGTGGCTCAACTGATATAATTACATGAAATCTGGGTTTTAATGGGTTAACATTGGTAGAAATGGTGGTTTACGCTGTTAGAATATGTAAAAACATTAACATAATTATCCTTGAATTGAGCTACTTTTCCAAATCAGGTCTCCACACTCACGATATCTGCTAAACATGAAACGAGGCTCTGGGATCAATCTACAAACTCCACAATCACATTCCAATCTCCTCCGTATCTGAGCTGCAGTTCTTACACCGTCCTTAAATCCATCTGGTTTCACATTAAAATGATCCAAGTGCATCAAATGAAGGTGTTTGTATGTATGCAACACGCCTGTTTTTCACTCCCAAACACACTGTGCTGCTGTTTTATTGCTTTTCATTAGACACGGTTTTACCTGCGGCTCATGGTGAAGGAACAATATGATCATCTTCCTCCAGGCTGGGATTTAACAGGAGTATTCAACAACATGAGTGAGAAGCAGTGTTGATATGAGAGGAAGAAGAAAAGAAAGACAAAACTCTTGTTTATTAGACTGATATTAAATAATTAATATGATGGATTCAGACCCAACGGTGAAACAAATTGAGGTATTTTCTAGTAACTAACTTTCTAATTAGACCAAACACCAGGGTCCCTGTAGTTTGAGCTCAGGTTTTTATTATTTTTATGCTTTTTTTAATAAATCTGAATGGTGCTGAATCCTTTGGGCTAGGCCACGCCCCCTACTACCAAAATCGCAAAAACTGGAAACCCTACTTATTTGAACTCCTCCTTGAGACTTTGTCTGATCTGCCTGCAAATTGGCATTTCCATTCTTTACCGTGTCCTGATCTAAAGTTACTAAAAGAATTGTTTTCGGTTAAAAAATGAGCAAATTTTTAACAAACAAATTCTTGTAGCTCGCTATAAAAATGCTAAGTGTTGCATAACTCCGAGACTGCGGGGTTATATAATGAATTTGGTGAATTGTTTCCACTAGGGGGTGCTGCAAATACAGGAGGTTTATATTTCTAGAACCAGAGACCAGATCTTAAAGATGGTCATGACTGGATAATGTGTGACTTATTACAAGATAAACAACTACATTTAATTTCAGCCAAACTATTACACTGAGGGCTTTGTCATTTTAAAGTTACATATAGAATAGGACACTTTTAGTAAATGATATTTCATCAACTAGAACTAGAACTGCCATTGGTTTAAGAAGAGTCAAATCATTGACTTAATTCAAGCAGAGATAAAATCTAAGGAGATTGCATTATTAACTACTGAAGTAGGGTTAATAACTGTCCTGTGTATCGTTACTGTAATTAGTTCAGCAACATTATGAGCCTCATGAATGAGCTCAGCCGACAGTTTGAATATCCTGAATGATCAGGTTATTCCATCTTCCCTGACAGGACGGGAATATTCCCACATCAATATGGGATAGAGTGGTTTTCACACATGGATTGGCCACCACAGAGTCCAGACCCTGATTCTATTGTGAATCTAATAGTTTAACTCGTTTAAATAATACAAACACATGCTATCAACAGGTTTACCAATCACATAACGACATTAAGTGGCTCATGTCTATCAAGGCTCTGTCATTTCACTGAACGTCTGAATATTTGCACTTAAAGATGAAGCTGGAGTCTCACATTCTACTGTAGGTGTTAATTAGTGTCTCAGGAGTCGACTGATGGATAAAAGCAGCATCGACTCCTGGAAATTGCATTAATAGACTTGTAAAATGTTTCACGTTGCATTGACAGATTCTGACTATTACTAGACTATGTTCATATTTATGAATATTTTATATGAAGATGATTTGTGTCAGTGACAAGAATGTCATGTGGTGTAACCCTAAAAACAACGGAAACAAATCTCTAAAAAAATGGTTTTGAAAAATAAAACATGCCATCAACAAGTTTTATATTCTAGGTTGATTATACATTTTAAATTTGTCATTTTTTCAGTTACACTATTTGACATTTCCTGTCAAAAAAATGATAGAATAAATGATAAATGAATAATGATAGAAATGGACTTTTAAATAACAAGAAACCAACATGTACACAAACTGTACAATTAGTGCTTCTTAAAACTGTATTTTAAAAAGTTTTTGACTTTCTCTTCTTGCCAAACATTATTCAATCGAACCATTGGAACCATCGAACCATCAGTTAAAGAAAATAAATAAATTACATGAGGATTCCCTGGTAGAATTCCTGAAAAGCATTAAATATATATATATATATATATATATATATATATATATATATATATATATATATATATATATATATATATATATATATATATATAAATATATATAAATAAATATATATATATATATATATATATATATATATATATATATATATATATAAATATATATATATAAATATATATATATATAAATATATATATATATAAATATATATATATATATATTTATATATATATATATTTATATATATATATATATATATAAATATATATATATATAAATATATATATATATATATTTATATATATATATATTTATATATATATATATATATATTTATATATATATATATATATATATATATATATATTTATATATATATATATATATATATATATATATATATATATATATATATATATATATATATTTATATATATATATATATATATAAATATATATATATATATATATATATATATATATATATATATATATAAATATATATATATATATATATATAAATATATATATATATATATATAAATATATATATATAAATATATATATATAAATATATATATATATATATATATATATATATATATATATAAATAAACCAGGCAGTCTATATAGATGGATCTTTATCTCTATTCAAAAACCGGTAACACTGCAATATGTTGATTTTTGATCTGATTCAGTTAGTTACACCGCACACACAGTATACACACGCGCACACACACACACACACACACACACACACGCACACACACACAGGATGGTGCAGCATTGGACCAATAGGAGCGGTGCGGTCGAATGGAAATTACTTCACTGGGTCCTGCTGATACCCAGGGTCCTCTGGGTTGCACCAGCATGGCCTGCGGCAGCAGAGTTAATGGGATAGCAGCAGGACTGCTGATCAAGCACACTGGTGGCACACACACACACACACACACACACACACACACACACACGGCAGCATATTCAGCTACACATTGACACACACTCATACAGCCATCATCATTAAAGGCAGACATGTGTAGTCACTCTATACCAGTCCAGACAGTATAGGTCTAGCAGCAGATGACCCATAGCTACGTTTATGCCATCTAGCGGCAGTAGTTCGACCAGAGGAAGTGACACAGACGTCAATATAAGGTCACTTCCTTGTTAAGAAGGAAGGTTGGTTGATTTCTGAAAAATAGACTTAGTTTAACCATCATTTAAGCCAATTATTATATTATCTTAACTCTTCCCATGTTTTTTTTGCATAAAACTAACTTTAACCACTGTGTTGTCTCACCATAAAACCTCATTATTTATTTATTTAAAGAATGTTTTGTGAAGCAGCTTATTAACTCTTTATTGCATGAAATATCCTAGACATAGAACATGTTTTGAATACTTTTATTGCTAAAATGGCCTAAATAATGGATATATATAAGGAAAAGTGTAACCATAGTCTCAGGATAATTTCATGTTATGTGAGTCAATGGGACTCCATTGGATTGTATGGACTAGGAATTCAATTCAAATTTCTATTTTGTTTTTAATTGAATTAAATGAAAAAAATAATATAAATAATATAAAATAATAAATAACAGTATTTTTGGGGGTTTTTGGTAAACAAAAGACAACCTGCAGTTATGAGACAGTGATGCTCACATGTCAAATCCTTGTCATTTGACCTCATGAATTCTATGTCCTTCAAAATAAAAGCCCCTTTTTCACACCTAGCTGTAAAAATGTATATTTTCTGTTACAGCTTTTTCAAAAAATGAAGATAATCAATTGTTGCCATATGGAAACACTATGGAATAGAGGGTTTATTTGTCAGTTTTCCTGCTGTAAATGATAATAAATGTGGAATATCTCTACAAACACAAAGGTTATTGGACTTAATCCTGGAATTAAAATAAATCTACAACATGTGAGGTGACTACAGAAGAGACAGAATCAATTTATGTTGCTGTTATAGAGACAATATAGTTAGAAATGTGTTCAACTACATATAAACATATGTTATTTATAACTTAAAACAAGACCAAACTGACCAAAATCAGGAAAATAACAGTAACATTGTGTTTTATTACAGATAAAAACACTTTATTTAGTGTTGGAGCTGAGGTTTTCTCTATTTATGTGTAAAATAGAACACTGAACCTGGATCAGGAGGTTTAGGTTAAAAACATTGGTTCTATGGATTGTTCTTGAAAAAGTTCTTTTCCACAAGCTTCTGTTAAATTAGAGATAATAACCAAAGTAATAAAGATTGACACTAATATTATCGTATTAAAAAATCAACCTCACAAAGTTCAGTATTGTAAGATATCACCAGTTCTTAATCCATGAATCAGTGATGACCTCAACTCTCCTGTCAAAAACTCAAAAGAGAAAAGGTAAAAGCTGTTTCATCTCCTTCTCTGAATGAGTCAGCATTTAATGAGTGAGTAAATCCTGTTTTATGTTAATGAAAAGCAACTTATGAAGCTTTTGAAATGGAAATGTAGAAAAGTAGAAAGGATAACTGGGTTTCAACTTTCAAAGGCACCATACTGTTGGATCAACAAAGGTGTTCATTCCTAAAGAGTCGGTGCAACCTGTGGTCAATTCACAGGTTCATTTATATTATTATAAGATCTACATTATCTGTTTACTTAATAATAGTAATGAATAAAATGAAAAGGAGTAGTAAGAAGTAAATACTCCTAACCCCACACTCTAATCTATTATAATAAGGTACACCAAGTACTATTCCCTGTGAATATCTGAATGAAACTACAGTCAAAGTTATGAAAATGATATAAATATATATATTCTATAATGGAATAATTTGTTTAGTGTTAGGTTACATCTGTACTCATTTTTATTGTTAATGATTTGTTGATTAATTGATTGATGACTGTCTCGGTTGGTTGGTTGGTTGGTTGGTTGGTTGGTTGGTTGGTTGGTTGGTATTATGGTTGGTTGGTTGGTTGGTTGGTTTATATTATGGTTGGTTGGTTGGTTGGTTGGTTTATATTATGGTTGGTTGGTTGGTTGGTTGGTTGATATTATGGTTGGTTGGTTGGTTGATATTATGGTTGGTTGGTTTAAATTGTGGTTGGTTGGTTGGTTGGTTGGTTGGTATTATGGTTGGTTGGTTGGTTGATATTATGGTTGGTTGGTTGGTATTATGGTTGGTTGGTTGGTTGGTTGGTTGATATTATGGTTGGTTGGTTGGTTGATATTATGGTTGGTTGGTTTAAATTGTGGTTGGTTGGTTGGTTGGTTGGTTGGTTGGTTGGTTGGTTGATATTATGGTTGGTTGGTTGGTTGGTTGGTTGGTTGGTTGGTTGGTTGGTTGGTTGGTTGGTTGGTTGGTTGATATGATGGTTGGTTGGTTTAAATTGTGGTTGGTTTGTTTATGTTATGGTTGGTTGGTTGGTTGATATTATGGTTGGTTGGTTGGTTTAAATTGTGGTTGGTTTGTTTATGTTATGGTTGGTTGGTTGGTATTATGGTTGGTTGGTTGGTTGATATTATGGTTGGTTGGTTGGTTTAAATTGTGGTTGGTTTGTTTATGTTATGGTTGGTTGGTTGGTTGGTTGGTTTGTATTGTTTGTACCTTGTATTGTGATTGGTTGGTTGGTTGGTTGATATTATGGTTGGTTGGTTTAAATTGTGGTTGGTTTTTTATGTTATGGTTGGTTGGTTGGTTGGTTGGTTTGTATTGTTTGTACCTTGTATTGTGATTGGTTTGTATTGTTTGTATTGTATATTATGGTTGGTTGGTTTAAATTGTGGTTGGTTTTTTATGTTATGGTTGGTTGGTTGGTTGGTTTGTATTGTTTGTACCTTGTATTGTGATTGGTTTGTATTGTTTGTATTGTATATTATGGTTGGTTGGTTGGTTTTACTTTGTATTGTATCGTCCAGGTATTTTAGCCGCTGTCTTAACCAAGTTTCTTTTGTAAAAGACATCTTTATATCCCAATGGGACCAAACTGGTAAAATAAAAGCAAAATGAAATAAAATGATATTTTTGGTTCATTTGCAGTTTTACAACTGATTTTAAGATTACTGCAACCTACTTACTTATTACTTATAGATCAGTCTAGACTATCAGGGACCTGAGATCCACCTTATGATTGGTCCAATCAGCTGGTTTCCATCAATGATTCTGGATTATATGCAAACAAACGACTCCACTCCCTCCTTCCATTATACATGAAGTCTCTCTTCAGACAGGGGAAACGAGCTGCTGTTTTTACAGCGGAGTCCGTTCACACTTCACAGGTTGGATGCAGCAGCAGAAAGAGGAGCCTTATTAATGTGCACTGGCATGTGGACACAATTGTGCTTCATGTTTCTGGAACATTTGTACTCCTGCTCGACTTTATCCTATCAGCACTCTGTCAACAGCGGCTCCTCTACAGTATTGATTATGGTTATGTGAAGTAAAACTGTGGCTCGTGTGATGTTTCTGTGATTTATGTTTCTTCTTGTCTGCAGAAATAATCCTCTATCTGTTCAGGAAATGAGATTACCTATTAGCGATTAACATGTATATGGGGCAATGTCAAAAATGTCATGTGGTGTGACCCTTAACCCTGTAAAGCCTGAACCTGGAGTCTTTATTGGTCCTTCAGACATAAACAAAAGAAAATTCAATTATCATTTTGGAAGTTTTTCAATTTGTATATCTGATACAACAGGCCTTAGAGTCCTCACAACTTATTGGTTTTAACAAACAAAAACATGTAAAATACAAGATTCTTTAACACATTAAACAATGAATTATCCACCAATGGAACTGGCAACGTGGAAGAGCAACCTTTCAGTTAGTTGACTCATTTTTTGGTTTGCAACCTCTTTAATTTACATGGTGGTCGTCCTGAAAACAGTGCTGATGATAGAAAGGCCTTAAAAGTTAATTATATATGATACTTACACCTTTATAGGGTTAAAATTTGGTACCAGATATTTTAACTCTCTTAAAAAGTAAAAAAAATAAATAAATAATAAAAAAAATGCTATCAATATTTATTATTATTCTTTGGTTTCTCCATTTAATAAAGAAAAGTCACAAAAAAACAATTTGGGGTGAAAAAAAGGTATAAATAGACTTTCAAATAACAAGAAACCAACATGTATATGATGAAAATGTACATTTTCTCATCATGCCAAACATTATTTGTCACTGATCCGTATAATAATCAATCATCTGACTCAGATTTAACTCAGACAGTTGATTGATTGGTTTAGAGCTTGAGTCCTCACCAGAAAATTCACCAATTTTTCAATATTCAATTCAACAAATAGGAATGTTGCAGTCAGATCTCAGATATGTTAGAATTCTAGCAGGAAATCCTCCCATCCTTTAGAAATTGATTAATGGATCTCTGAAAATTGTCCTTTTTCTATTGGTTAACCCTCCAAAAACCTTCTTAGAATGTTGTGCAAATGTTTTTGTTCAAACTTCCCAGAACATTCAGTGAATTTTAAAATAATTGTGGTCGTAGTAGTAGTAAACATTAAAGGAAAAACATTCTCCTTTAATTGTAACCACCAACCTTCTCACATTATTCTCCAAACATAATCCCAACTATTGTTTTTACAACAGAAAAGCATTTTCACATCTGGGGAACATTATGAGGGCAACATTCAACATTTACTCCCAGAATGTGTTTAGCTGGGAACAGAAAAATCTCACAATTGAAAATATAGAACAAGGGAATTACATCAAAGATTAATCAAGTATCTGAAATGGAATTTAATCATTATCTGGTAACTGACGAGCCATTTCAACATCGTATCTGTTTTGTGACACTGTTAACAACATTAGAGCTGATTATGTGCGAGTAAACAAGCTGTTTTCTCCTTTCCTACATCTTGTCTCCATTTTACTATCAAGTTATCAATGATAGCAACAGATGAGAACATTAATTCCTGGTTTTGAACGCCTCATCACTCCCTTTAGTCTGCTAAAGGCTCCTCTTATTGCAGTAGGAGCTTTCTGAAGGTGGTAAACAACAGCACGCCACCTGCTGAGGTCAATGCAAGTTACCGTAGAAACAAGACAGTGATTTATTCACCTCACCAGCACACCACTATTTACTAATCAAATCCCAAAGCAGGTTATCTGAGGGTGATTTCACACTAACAGCAGTTGGTTTGCACTAAACCCTCCGTTCAAACAAAAGGTGCTTAGTTTGGTTTGTTCTAGTTGGTGTGAAAGCATCAATAACATTAAATCAACCTTCAAAAAGACATTGTCTAGGTCCACTTGACAATTAATTTTCACTTTAAATTTTCAGAGCTACCTTGTGGGTCTTTGGAACAATGTTGGTTCCTTATGAACCTGCATTAAATTGAGGATCGTTTGACAAAGCAGCCAAACAGATGTTACATTCTGAAATCCTCTAGGATTTAAAAAAATATATAAAACATAAAAATAAACCCACTGGTCTGGTATATTAATATCATTGTGAAGGCTGTGCAGTGTAGGTTCTTCCTGACATTCTTTGTTTTGCAGCGTCTTGAAGATCGCTAACTTTAGCTCACCAAATGAAAGACTGACTGAAAAACGTTGATTTTTTGCGTGTTTTATAGCTGGGACAACTTTTATATAACCTGTCTATTATGAAAAAAAACATAAAAGTGGGTTTTTACATGGTATAGGAGCTATAAGGAGATGAAGGCCTGGATGAGCAGGAATTTCAAATGCACAACACGCATCCTGCCATACCTCATCTCACTTTTGACAGTCAGGACGTCCCCTTTTCTTACTTAGGCTGCTTTCACACCAACAGCAGTTGGTGCGCACCAAATGGTCCATTTGAACTAAAGGTGCTTATTTCGGTTTGTTTTTGTTGGTGTGAAAAGATCAGTCGCAATAAATCAAGTGGAACCGAAACTCGTTGAAGTCGTCGATCGTTGTAGACTCATTTTAGAATTGGATATTTTGCCAAAAATGGCCAATACAGGAAGATAAAAGCCAGTAGCAATGTGTGAACATGTTGCTCCATGATGAGTCAGAATTTATTTCTACCAGAAGATAAACATTAATAAAACGTCAATTTGACCAATTTTGGTTCATTTAGAGGTGTGAAAATGGACCAAACTGGAGTCTATATGCTAATAAGTAAACATTTTAACAGCTGTGAAACAATCAGAAAATAACATTTTATTTCTCTGATTCACTGCATTGTTTTGGCTTTCACTGCTCACTCTCTCTGCATTTAAGTCAATGAATAAATACATTTAAAAATGTAAAAAATTATATGAAAAATCAAATTTTCATGACTTAGTTAAATAAATATGGACATTAACTGGTGTATTTATTCATGTATTTATGGATGTATGCATTTTTCTATCTATTCTTGATTATGGCAGTTTCTATCCTCCATAATTTTGGCCTTGGGTTTCTGACACTTTCCTTTATTAAACACAAAGCACAAATCTCAAGGGTCATGGTTGAGTTTCCTTGTGTTTAATTTAATGTTTAATGTTTGTTTGAATTTAAAATGTAATTTAAGGGGTGAGTGAATAAAAAATAAATAAATTTAAAAATTAATAAACTCATAAATGATATTGAAAATTAAATAAATGTGAAAATAATACACAAATAAATTAATTACATGAATAAATTAAATAAATATGGACATTTACTGGCATATTTATTCATGCATTTATCTATTTATTCTTAAGGGTCTTTTGGTTTGAGAACCATTGCTCTAAAGTACAATGTTTAAAGTAATATTTAAAGCTGCATCTACAGCTGATGACGTTGATGTTCTGTCATTTGGATCCATATAATTCCAATAAAATGCAAGCTGATTTAATGAGAGAAATCTAACATGTCACAGCTTCTACTGCCACAAGAACAAGTATTATTTTCCCAAATTGTGTATGCATATCATGCACCTACTGCCAGTGCATGTCTGGAAACATCTAAATCCCTTCGCAGCGTCCCTGCCTCCATTGTCATTAGCCAAGAGACGAATGTAAAGAGTGAAAGCATCTGTCGTGCAGGGCGGAACGACAAACTATTCGTCCTCCTGTCCTCCCGTCTTCTCACCTCCTGTCATCACTGCCCGTATCACTTCGCACATCCATCCCTGTCGGATATTGTCCGGCAACCGCTTCAATTCCCCAGCTCGCACAGGAAGAGATAGGGAATCACATAATGGATTCACAAATGGGCTGAAAAATGGACACGGGTAGAATTTGCGGCGACTCTCTACATCTCTTACGTGGAAGCAGCAAAACACAGCCTTGTATGGTGGCTAACAGCTTCAGAAGGCACCGTGGTTAGTTTAGTTTAACTGTAATATAAAATAACAGACAGCCTCTGGAAAAAAAGCTGTATTTCCTGTGGTTTCTGGAAGGGTTTTGTAAAGTCTGAGAGAATGACCTAGATTTCATCAGGGGTCATGAGACAGAGAGTGTGTTAAAGTGGATGTGTGGGGTTTAAAAGATATTGGAGGCAGGGAGAGTCAAACACATTTTGACCCGTACTATCGACTAAAAGTCGAGATGTCTTGACCTCTGCTGCTTCAATTATGAACACTTTTCTTTCCCAACTCACACAACTTTACACAAGCGCAATACTAAGTAGCTGTCAGTGCAGCCTTTAACCAAACCAACCGTCCTGACTAACAGTTCTACTAGTTCATGGTACACCTGTTGTTATCAGGTGTCATCAGAATACGTTGAAGAGTCCTGCTACAACTGCTTTGTAAATACTTACAGAGCAAAAACTGAAGTCTTAATGGGTTAAAATATCTTGTTTTGGTAGGATTAGTCCAGTATTGAGTAGATTTAGCTTATTTCACTGGCGATACCAAATGGAAGCAAATCACCGGTTGAGTTTTCAGTCATTGGAGTGTATCAGATCATAGAACTAGGAGCATATTATGGTGCAACTTTTGCAAAATAGATATGTTTTATGGTGTGAAAATCCTGAGGTTAAGTCTGGTTAAAGGTTTAGCCACAAAAACACTTGTTTTGTGTTAGGAGTATAATATTGTATAGCTTAATTCTCTATTGCATAGTGTTGCTATATAGCAACAATTAATTTATCTTCATTTCTCTAAAAGCTGTTGTTGTTTTTTACAGTTAAGTGTTAAATATTTAACATATTTAACCAGGATATCCTGTTTGCTTATGGACATTTGACATGTGAGCATCACTGTCTCACAACAGAAGGTTGTTGTTTATTCAGAATTTTGGAAGATTTTCACCAAATAAAAAAATCACTTGTTAAAACAGATGTGTTTCCATATGGCAACAACATGTAAATGTGGAAACCTCTTAGTGTATCCAACCTAATGGACCCATTGACTTACATAGCATGAAACTATCCTAATACTATGTTTGCTACTTTTTATTAAATATTTTATGTAATAAAACATTTTTTACCATGTCTAAGTAATATTTCATGCATTAAAATAATCAAAATACGAATCACCAGTAAAACATAATGGTACAAACAGTTATATCCTTCAACTTTCCTCCATCTAACCCATCTCTACATTATGAGGGTATCCTGTGACCGTATTGATTCCACAGATTCACTTCCGAGCTGTAAATGGATGTTATTTAGTTTGTCCATGTATTGTTCCATCTTGCATGCGTCTTTTTGTGTAGATCATGCTGTTGTGTAGTGTTGAGCTGCATGAATTCACCAACTCTTATCAAAGCAACGCCTCATTAAAGGCGAGCCAGCTGCAGCCGCACTATCCAGTGAGCGATTCAGTTTGTTGAAACGCAGCAGAAACACAAAGCCGTCTCCGTCTCCTGCTCCCCCACAGCAAAGTGCTTCACCAAACAGCTTGTGAATTACTAATTGCCACTTGATCAGCGGGAACTTTCTGAATCGGTGCCTTAATCTGCCTCTGCACATGTGCCATGTTTAAGTGAGCCTGTCAGATCCCATGTACCCCCGCCCCTCTGACAGCATGACACACAGGATATAATGTGATTAGGAGTGAACCTGAACAGTATGGAGTGACATTAGTGGATGTCAGAGGATGCGGCACAAGTAGAGGCTGACATGCGTGACTGGGGGAGTGTGATATGTGCTCGGATCTCGGCTGGAAGTCGGAGGTGGAACAGATCACAAGGTCTCACTCGGCTTGTGATAGACGCTGACGGACGGAATGTTCGTCCAATCGCCTGCCAAGTACGCTTTGAAAGTGCTGCCCTTCCAGTCGGTATCCAAGGACAACTTGGATACTGATTGGTAACAAACCATCTGGTGCATCAGCTCACATACAACTGTCAACATGGAGAGAAATCAAAGTTGTCACCAGTAATATAACTCGAAAACTTTCCTCTTTTCCAATGTTTCACAAGGCTTTGATTGGTTGGAACCAGCGTTTAAATTAAGGTGAATCTTTGTATGATTCACATTTTGACCTCCACCAAGGTGGTTACTTTATTTGAATGTGTGCTTATAATAGTCAGAGAGAAATTCAAAAATTCTCAGTGATCCTAAATCCAGAGACGGTAGAAAAGCATTCAGACGCCTAAACTCTGCAGGTGCAAGATATCACCAGCAGGTGGCTCCAAAACGATGGCACCAAAGGTCCATTCACCAACATGTTACCAAACATTCAAAGCTATCCAGAAACCAGGATTTCTTCCAGATCATTACCAAAATGTAATCATATGTTCATGGTACCATTCCCAACATTCACTGAAAGTTTAGTGAAAATCCAGCCTGATCTTTTTTAGTTATTTTGCTAATAACCGGTAGTTATATAACCGGTATAACACAGTTGTTAAGTGACATTCGACCTTACTGTCAAACTGTAGAAAACTATTGAGCTCATGACATTGTAATGAAAAGCACATTTATTACAATCAGCTTATGTCAAAAAGAACCATATATGACAGTTTATTGTCAACGTAATAAATCAACAACTGTTATAAGTATTTATTATTGTTCATGACAGGTGTCATGTCATGATTTTGACTATGATAAACCCTGATTCAAGTAAAGTGTTAGCGGTTAGCATTTCACCAGGGTTTGATGCTTTTTTGAGGGTTTTTTTTCTCTCAAATACAACTTTTCTTCACATAACTGCAAAGGTAAGACAGGATTTCTGTTAGTTGCTGTAAATAAGTGTTTTTCTGACTTTGTATTCTTTTTGTCAGAGAAATAATAGTGGGATTCTTGACCTTGCCAGCTTCTTAGCTTCCATATGAGATGCTATTTGTTTGTGTACCATGAAGTATGAGAGAGGCAGCAATGAAAGCGTGGAAAGCAGGCTGACTTTCTGATGCTATTCAGATTTTCAGGGTTTGACATATGTACAAATGTAATAAATGTGATAAATAATTAGGGCATCATTGAGGGAACTTGGAGTTTAACAGGTTAAAGTACATGTGAACATTTTATCTGGACTGAAATCAAAGTTTTAAAATTGGACTAACACGCCTAGATCGAATGTGATCATCTTTGTATGATGCACATTTTGACCTATGCTATGTCATGTTTGGTGTCTTATGAAACGATCTTCATGTAAAGTGTTACCAGTTATGTTTTTGCCGGCGTTACTCTCTCTCATTGTTAGCAAGATAATTAAAAAAGTTCAGGCCAGATTTTCATCAATCTTTCAGCGAATGTTAAGATTAGTACCATGAACAGACAATTAAATTTTGGAAATGATCCAGAAGAAATCATGGTTTCTGGATAGCTTTGTTGTTTGGTAGCATTACTACTAAATAGTCCTTCAAAACCAGGTGCCATCATTTTGGGGATATCTTGCTATATATCTCCTATGAGGCTAATCTTTTCTGATTGGTTGGTGTCTTGGAGAAGTCCTTCATACACTAAACAAACCTCTACCATCCTCCTCCCTTCCTGCCTCCCCTCAGGACCCTAAATCCATCCCTCACCACACCACCTAGCTCTACTCCTTCCATAGTATTCATTAAGCTGTTGCAAATCCATAATTTATTGCTGTGTTCTTTGTTAGTGAAGCAGAGGTTTTGATTATGGAACAGGTTGCAGCTGTCGGGTCTCTGCTCTGACTCCAACACACCTGTCTGTCAGGAAGAGAGACAGGTGTGGTTAAGGTTTAAAAAACACATTTTTCTCATATTGTAAACCTTATCCAACCTGCTTTTCAAATACTACGCCTATATGACAGTATTACCAGTGAATCCAGTTTGAATTTGAGTGAGGATTGAGAGACGTTTTAACACTGGCTGTGTTCTTTAACGTACTGTGTGTGTGTGTGTGTGTGTGTGTGTGTGTGTGTGTGTGTGTGTGTGTGTGTGCGCGTGCGCATCCACTGTGGCTCATTGAGATTCACCGACAGTTGACTAGCTCATGGAAAAAAAAACAGCTGAACTGCCATATCATCAATTAAGTGTATGCTGAGTCTTCGTCCCTGAACACACAGGCAGTAATAATATACATTAAGACCAGCCTGTCTGGGATGAGAACATTAGCATCCCCGCCCGGCCCGGTGGCATTAGCAATAGCTTAGCCGGGAGGGCTCGGTTCCACCATGCAGACCCTGTGCCGGGTAGATAAGGACGGTACAGACGGCACACAGCAAAGGTCTGCTCGGTCCTCCCTCCCCACATGCTAATATTCTCCCCCTCTCGCATCCTGCTGACTCTGAAATATCCAGCCGGCCCGCGGAGAGGAGGCATTAAAAATATCTCAATTACAAGCAATATAAAACATGCACAGGTGGGTAGTTGCATTTTCAAATGTGTGTCTACACACACACACACACACACACACACACACTCAGCCAAACACCATTACTCTGCATAATGACTGTGAATCGATTGCAGAAAAGGGGCTGCAGGAATCCGTCTTAATAGAGCTTATTACTGTGTTTGACAGGCTGCGAGGGGCACATACTTTAACAGTTATGGCATCGGATCTTCATTAGTTTCTTCTTTACAAGGAAATTAGCATTGTTATTTGGGGACATTTGGATAACTACAGTTCTGATTAATATACAGAATGTTAATTCATTATGTTGACAATGTTTTTCCCCAAAAAAGAAGGTGGGTTGTGTGAGTTGTCATAATAAACATATCTGGAAATTATTCACTGCCTTAATTTTGGAGGGTTTTTTTTTGGTTCAGATACTAAAAATATGCATAATGCAAAATCTTCACCATTCAGTTTATCTTATCAGTTTTTCACCTTCAATGATTAATTGTTTTCATTGCCATTTCACAGGATTATGGAAAAAACTTCTGGGCCAGTTTTCATGTAAATTGGTGGTAGGGTGTAGACAAACCTATTAAGTTGTGGGATGGATCCTACTTACAGATTTTTTACAATAATGGTTTTATTATTTTTAAATCTGATCCAGATAAGTAGCTGGGTACAAGCTCTTGAAAATATTTCAAAGATGGACCCAAAGAGTAGAATGTACAGAAAATAAGATGTGCAGGTATTTGAGAGATTGTCCATTGTGCCAGTTTACCTTTGGGTTGCTAACTCGCTAGTTTACCAGTCTTATAACTGTTACCTTTACCCACCTCCCATAGAAAAGGCGACATGAACTTATCAATACATTGATTTCATTGCATGTTCACTGGGACAAAGTCAGTAGTCCAAGTACTGACTGATCAGCATAAAGAAATGGTCAACTCATCACTTTGGAAACCAAAGTGCTACCTGAGGTTTTCAAATGTAAATATCAAAGTAAACAACTCAAAGACCAACATCAGACGAAGCACCGGGGGAAACATTAAAAAAAGATTAAACATCAGACGTGTTAAAGACCACATGGATCTGCAATCATCCTGTGAGGCAATGTACAGGCAATGGGGGATGGGAGCCTGAGTTCCTATAGACCAGTTCTCTGCAGTCTCTGATTGACATTCCTTTGCTAGCTACTGACTGTGCCACAAAGGGAACAGGCACTCACTGTAATGATCATGTTTTCACAATTTTCATGAAGGAATCAGTGGGAAAAATGACCATGTGGCCATCTTGCTGAAGTCCATAAAGTCCAGCCAATCAAAGGCCCTCATGACATGGTTTAGAGAATGTTCCAGGAAACCACCCTCAATGTCACAAATAACAATGGATTCACTGAGTTCGTTATGGGTTTAATTTGTCAAACAACAGAAACAACTGTACCCAAAACTACAGATAAAACACTCAGAAACCATGGATTACCAGAGACAGGCACTGCAGCCAAAGAAGAAAGCTGCAGTCAGAAAGGTTTTTCATTTTTCTTGCCACATGGACCCCCAACACTTTCCTCTAGGGTCACCACAAAGCTTAAGGATCTAAGATTGAACACCTCACCATGCGTGTGTATCCTTGACTTCTGACTCAGTGGTGAAGAAGGCAGGATAAAGACTGTTTCATCTCAGACACTTGAGAAATTCCAGGTATCATCTCAAACCTCAGGAATTTCTACACCTGTACCATCGAGAGTATTCTGATTGGGAACATTACAACCTAGAAACAGTGCAAAGGTTCTGCAAAGAGTGGTTTGTTCAGCTAAACATACACTTAGGACTTAGCAAAGACACAAGACTACCGATAGGTGCAAAACATACTTGACAGCAATGGAATATACTATTCATAAGTATGTTTTAATTATCATAATGTGTTTTATTTCCTTAGATTAAGACATTTTACCCACATGCGGAGCGAGTCCCACCATGTTTCAGTAGCCCACAATGAACAAACTAAACGATGCTGATGATTTTGTGTTTTCCATATTTTTTGCAGCAATTCGATTGGTTGACGTCCCCAACTTCGCTTTAAAGATGTCACCAGAAACTATACAATGTACTTTTAAGGTATGCACAAGGTTAGGAAGGCAGGTTAGGTTAAAGAACCATTGACGTCATCGCTATAGAGTGAAATAAATTGACATGGATCACAACAAAGCCTCAAGCCTACACCATAAATGTTAACAGTGTCATATAACCACTTTCTACATTTGAAAAAATGGTATAATAGAATATAAAAGTGAAATGTGGTTTTAGCCAGTTCAGAGTGAACGTATGGCATATGTTCCGTACATATGAGACAAGTCAATTTAAGAACATTTTCTACTTCAAACATGAAAACTGACTGTTGAATTCAGAGTAGATGATATGCAGCCCCTTGACAGTGCAGAGGTTTCTACTAATTTTTAGAAAACTATGTTTTTTCAACAGAATTTTACCTTTTAACGAGCTCTTTGACATGTTTGATCACCCGACAGGTCGGTCTGATAATTTGGCAGACATATGGTTCTAATATCCATCTGTCGTCGCTGCACATATCTGGCTCATAGAGTTCAAAGGATTTCTGTTTCTCTGCTGGTAATACCTGTCAGGGATGACACTGTGGGTGTTCAGCCAACTTAAACCCCCGCTGAGCCTTTAACACGACTTTAACACAGGTGGATGCTAATTCATAATTGAACATATGCAGTGCATAATAATAACTCAGAGCAATTATGTTTCCTGTCAAGCTTTTACAAATAAAACAAAAAAGCACATTTTGTCAGTTTGTTTTGTTCAGTCTCATTAATAACAGCATCATTTCAAAGCAAATAACAGTTTTAAAGATATAATTGTTACCCGTGTCACGTTCTCACATATTAATGATTGCCGAACTTCCAAACAATGGTTACCATGGAGTCCTGGACTAATTTAAAATGGACATATATAATAGTGTGACAGTTCCCCACCAGGTTGAATCTAATTAGACAGCAGCAGGGGGAGTGACAGTTGGATTAGTTAAGGTGAACTTTTTAAAGGTTTGCTGTGCAAAACCAGGGGGAGCTTGTTTTTCCCATGTCATTTAAAAACATTTTTATTTAAAAAAAGACAATATAAATACATTCTATTGCATTCTATTCTATATCAATAGTCCATAGTCCAAAGTGGTTCCATGCTGCTTTTCCAACATTGAAGTCTAATTGTCAGAGTAGCAGCATTAACAGTATTTTTCAAGCGTCCCACTACTTCAACCTAATATTAATGTGATAGCCCATTATTCTTTACGCTCCATACATTATACACATGATTTATCAGAGAAGATTTTGGCTACATAGGATATGAGACACTGGGAAAATGTCCTGATACCCATGGGAAACCATCATGAATTTAAAATAAAGAGTATAGGCTAGCAGCCTTTGTTGAAATGATCTAATCTAAAGAGGAGGCTGGGCCCTTTATGTCTGATTCACGTCATCATGTAGGCCAGGGATTCCCAAACAGTGGTGACCTGGGCATGAAATGAAAAGGGCAATGGTAGATCTACGGTGTAATAATCTTTTTTACAGTGCATGGTTATTAATAAACTTGTGATTAATTATGTGTTGAAATGAGGTCATTTTTTTAAGGTAATAACACCCGAGTGCCCATATGATTAGAACCTTTTCAAGCTAAAGTAGCTACTACCAAGTGTAATGTAGTGATCTTCAGTGTGGAGTCTCATTTATCAAAGGAACATATGCACAAGTTTAATCGCAGGAATTATCTGATAATAACGATTGTGTGTGATTCATAAAGCTGTTCATGCTGGTCAAATATCAGTAAGAACCAGAGTTGGTGAATGAGGAAGAACAAGCAAAAATTAAATCTTAAAAGTTTCTATTCACTTATCTATACCTACTTACCCATCTAGCTACCTACACCTACCTATCTATCTACCTATCTATCTATCTATCTATCTATCTACCTACCGATACCTATCTAGATACCTTCCTATCTATCTATCCATCTATCTATCTACCCATCTATCTACCCATCTATCTACCCATCTATCTACCCATCTATATCTATCTATCTATCTACCCATCTATCTATCCATCTATCCATCTATCCATCTACCCTTATCTAGATACTTTCCTATCTATCTATCTATCTATCTATCTATCTATCTATCTATCTATCTATCTATCCATCTACCTATACCTCTACCTATACCTATACCTATCTATCTACCCATCTTATCTCATCTATCTTTCTAGCTTCCTACCCGTCTATACCTATATATCTATCCATTATACTTACCTACCTATCTATACATATCTACCCATTTATACCTATATATCTACCTACCTACCTATTTATACCAGTCTCTCTGCCTATCTATACCTACCCACCCATCTATCCATCCATCTGCTGCATTCAGTACCATGGACATGGTAGAATGTCCTTGTTGCTGAATAGGGTAGACGATCACAAAAAAAGAAAAAAGAGGATGTGTCAGAACAGCAATACTAAAAAAGTATCATGAAAAACAGCATATATAAATAGAGCCTCATCCAAGGTGGAACATTTATACAGGCCTGAGATTCTTTAGAATTATGCATATGCAGATAAGAGATTAGAAAAGAAACATGTACAAACAGAAAATCTAAGACAATATTTACTGTCTGTTGTTGTTTTCTCAGAAATAATTAGTACTAACAACTAATTACTAACAACAACTGTGTCTTTTTGTCTTCAACATAGTTATAAAGGTATTTTTAACATTCTTATTTGGACCACGGCTCAGTTTGACAACTTTAAATGCAGTTGTTATTCATTTACTCTTTTCATGAGCCGATTCCTCATCCCTTCCACTGTCTTTTTGGTTCCAGAGTGACATATTTGTTGTGTGTAGTTAATAGTGGCTTTGATCCAGTGTTTGTGTTGAGTCAGACTACAGACAGATCCTGCTGTGGTCAGATAGGGCTGTTGAGGAATCGTCTGCACCCTGAAGTCTTTTTAATCTGTGTCTGTTGCATTGTAATTTGTGTTCCTGTCAAATGTGCAGTTGTGATCTCTTTCAACGTAAATCTCCCAGATGAGTCCTGTCTCGTTCTACCGCTACACCATCCAGCCCAGGCTGCATGCTGCTTTAAAACAAGCTGCAAAACCAGTGAAAATCTTTGCTGTCAAAGGTGCAACAGCGTTGATTTCGGACCCTGTGAGAACTTATTCCTGCACCAAAATACAGATGGACTTCCAACAGAGAAACACAGCTTATTTATCAAAGAAACAGTCAAACAGGTTAAATGAAGGTGGAGAGAAATGTTCTACAAGAACTACAAAATCTGTAGGAAGTAGAAAAAGGTTTGTTAAGGGTTAGGTTAACTTTATCTGAGCTGGGAGAAGCATATAGATAACAGAAAATAAGAACATTTATAACTAGAGGTATACAGTTTTTCCTCTATTGTTTTCAGTCTCATTGGTGTCACAAGTAAGGATTTGATTTTAGTTGATTTATTTAATTATCATTGATAAATGTAATTTGTGATTCAGGACCAGCTGCATAGAAAATAAATAAATAAAACATGTAAATAATAATAATACTACACAGACACTAGTACCACCAATAAAACAACAATACTATTACTACTAAAATATTAATACCACTAATACTACTACTACTACTATTGTCAGACTCATTTTATCAAAACCTGACACCTACATTACTGATGATGTCTTTGTTCACAATAATGGGCTAATAAAAGTCCGACCTACTGTCCTTAAGCAGAGATCTGGTAAATTAAATATTAAACTAATAGAACAGATTTCATGGACTTTTATGGGTTTTCATCTATTTACTCCCCAAGTCCTGTTAATGGACTTGAAAATTGTGTTGATTTGGTCGTAGTGTTCCTCTTTAGAGGATGAATAAAGGAAGTGGCATCATTACTTTCTGTATGATTTAATTCCTATTAAAATTGGACTGGAAGGTAAGACATGTTAAAGACATATATGGAAACCAATCAATCAAATAAAGGAAGGAAAACGAAAGGACTGTGTTGCCTTCCTTGGTTCCAGCTTGGTCCAATCCACTGAAATTAATTTATAAAGGCAAAGCAACAAGTGTAGAGTCTTCAGGTATAAACTGGACATTGGTGACAATGGTGTTGGCTTCACCTAGACACATGAAACTAGAATTCTGGTGCTTCAGGTGCATCTTTCTACTCTCAAAAACAGAAAGAAATGGAATCAATGTGTTCCGATAACATAATAACATCAGATATCGGCCATTTTTACATTATTGGCTGTTACAAACTCTTTAATTTAGGCCTAATTAGGTGCAGACGATTCCTCAACAACACTACAACTGATGTAAATAGTCGTTCTCTACCTAAAAGAAGTTGATTGTCAGTTCAACAAATACAAATACAGGAGAGCAAAGGACACCTCCTCCAGTCGGTGGTGAGCTCTTAAGCCCAATTACGCTTTTGAAACGTCTCCAAAACCAACGAGGGCTCAGTTCACTCTTTTAAGCGTCTGCTATCAAGAGAAGATTCTCGTGTCGCCGACCACGTGGCCGAGTGTTGTGTCAACGTTTGGATAAATCCACTTCACGCCTGCTGACTTCCTTGTTTGGGGTTTTTTTGGCATTGAGTGGAGGAGGCTGTTCACTGAAGCATAAACGCTTTTTTGTTGGGGACCATATGCCGAGCGCCACTTTCCAATATGTGTTAATTAAGCTTTACTGTGTTTGCTGCTGCAGCCCCTGTCAAGTGTCTTTTTAAACGTTATGGCTTCCCACACTTGAAAAAAGGAGGATTTCACTCCCTCTCTGGTTTATTAACCCAGGGACAAGGTTATGGACAATGAAGGTGAAAGACCTTTAAACACTAAAAAGAATTAAATGAAAGTAGAATTCGGCGTTTCAATAAACAAGGTAAGAGCGTTTAACCCTCCTGCTGTTATGGGTCAAATTGACCTGTTTTAAAGTTTGAAGATCTATCTTCAACAAAAGAAATAACTCGTAATGGAGTTATTAATGAAATATTAACAATGCTTGTTGGGGTTTTATTTTGGTTTTAGACATTTTTCGGATAATTAAACACACACCAGGTCAAAATGGCCCAAAAACACCATTGCAGGAGAGTTCATTTATATTTAAGTATATATAACTTAGTTCTACGTTTAGAACATTTACTTTTAAATTAACTAATTTTAATTTCTATATTTTATACATTTTCAATCATACAGACTTTAGACAGTACATCTGTAACTAAACACACATTCAAACTGATGTTTATACTGATTTTTACAACCTTTTTTAACAGATATAGATGAATTAAATGCAGTTTCAAAAGAATTCATCAAGTTGGTTTCATGTCATTTATCTATTTGTAACATTTGAGCACATTTTTGTCTAATTGTGTACCTAAAAAAGAAGAAATGTTAAACATTTAATCCACTTGGAAAATAAAAACTAGTGTTTTTATTTGTTTTTTCTACCGGACGATACATAACATTGACGAATCATCAATTGGACCAATTTTGGTTGGTTTATCAATATGCTAATTAGTAAATGTTTATAATCTAATTGCCTTGAATAAAGCAAAATTCACTGTACTTTGAATAGCAGCCTAGCAGTCTTTAGCAAAAATAATTAGCCACAATTTGCTCTTCAATTTAAATGCTAATGCTAATTAGCAACTATAAAATGGTAATGCTAAAAAATGCTAAGGCTGATTCACATCAAATAAGGTAACAAAGAACTGAAATAAGCAGAAAGTAAATAGCAATAATATTTTAGCTAATTACAATGAAAACTGCTAACATTCAAATCTACTTATAACAAATAAGCTAATTTAAAGAGCTTCACATGAAACCACTGGATGAAAGCTACACTTTACAGACAATTTACCTGTTTTACCTGCAGATTTCCAACCTCAAACACCATCCACGGTGAATCCTTCCACCTCTGGACATTAGCATATAGACGCACTTTCTAAATGTTTAAGTGCAGCTTGTTGTCGGTCCTTTAATTATCTCTCAGAGCAGCCGCTGCACATCCTTCAGCAGCAAATGTATATGAGACATATGCTAATGTGTGACTGATATCACATTACACCTTTACACTCGGCTTAATTGCCCGTTAATATAATCCTACAACATGAGATATAAAAGGCACCAATGGAAGGTAAGAAGGGTGAAGAGCTTTGATTTTAACTCAACAGTTCTTCAGCCGGTTCATTTAGACGTAATCTAAGCAGCAGCAGGTTCTACATGTGTTATTTGCTTAAAAATAGAAAAGAACAAGTGTTTCTAATATAAAATTCTATATGTGACCATTCACTGTCTCCATTTATCATCACAGTTAAATCAGAGACCATTTATAGAAAACTTAATACCCAATGATAAAGAATTAGTTTATTTCTATTATTCCTATTGTTTATTTCATTCATTATTAGTAATATCAAAGGGAAGGAAAAGCATTCATGTAAATTACAGTTATTGTGAGTAGTGTAAGATTTTTTTAATATGTAATTATGAATATGATGAATTACAGCAAGTAGAATATTAAATTATAAAAGGTATTAATGTTTTTGTGTGATTTTTTTTGACAAAAAATGAAGTCGAATGATAAAATTTAAATATTCAATCCACCTAGAATATAAAACTAGTTGATAGGATGATGTTTTTAAATATTTAAAACCTTTTTAATAGAGGTAAACTTATCATAGCAGGTTTTTTGGGTTTCACATTTTTGCCATTTACTATAAATACCATAGGAAGGAATGCACAATCAAAAAATGTCACTAAAACCTGTAGTTAAAAGTTATTTAGTTTATTGTAGGTGAACATTTTCCATCAATTAATTCATCCTGAACAAGTAGAAGCTGCTGGACACATTTTAAAGACCCAAATATCAAAATTCAACTCTTTTTAAGCTGTAATTTCCAAATTTAATTCAATTTAAATCATGTGACCTTCATTGTTTCACATTAAATCAGTCCATTAGTAAGTTTTATATCTTGTTTTATGCTTGTACAGTAGCAGAGGTGGAGAGTTAAGTTAATTTTGACATAGACAATAGCATCAAATTAATATAATGCACAGACACCAGATGGACTTAATGTTTATAATAAAACATTAATTTACAAAACCTGTCTAAGGAAGATCTTTAAAAAAGTAAGACGTTAATAAAGAAAAATTATTAGAAAGAATAAAACACATAAAAGTAAATCTATAAAAGGAAATGGGAATCGTATAGAAAGAAGAGTAAATTCATGCAGATTGTTTTAAAATCAAAATACCATATGAAGAAAAACATAGATAATTTAGACCCATATAAGACAGAGAAGGACATAATGCATGTAGGAAATTAAATCATTATACTGTAAAACAGATTGAGTTAATGCATATCAATTACCTTTTCATAAGCTGTATAATTATGGGAATTTAGCCTCTCACTTTTCTTAGCCTTCACTTCAACAACCACTTAGCTCAATATACAGTATATCCACAGTCAAGTGACTGTAAGAACTCAAACAAATGACATCACAGGGAAACTGGCCTAAAATAAATATACTCTCGTCTCTTTATCTTTCAGAGCAAAGGAATTTCTAGGCAGAATTTCTAAAAAAGACGTTTTTGGAGCAAAAACAAGTGACTGTGTCGGCCTTTAGTAAATTACTTCTTTATCAGACTCGTCCTTTAGGGAAAAAGTTTCCTTTTATGCTGTTTCTTCATGAAATCCATGAAGTATATGTGATGAAATACTTTAAAGTTTAATGTCAATCAATTGTGCTATTATTAGTTTTTTTTCTCCAGGTCATCTTTGGTTAAAACTAAAACCCGTTTTTAAACTTATAGATGGATGCTCCAACTTATTATGAGGTTAAGTTTTCACCAGCGTTTGTTTGGTTTTCAGCCAGATAACTCCAAAAGTTCTGGGCAGATTTTCATCTAATTTTCAGCAAATGTTGGGATTTGTACCACGAACAGATGATGCAATTTTGGTAATGATCCAGAAGAAATCCTGGTTTCTGGATCACTTTGAATTCACTGATATTGCAGTAAATGGACTTTCAAACAGACGCCATTGTTTTGGGCCACCTGGTGGTGATATCTGTGACGTCCAGATGGAATTTTTTAAAGTTTTAAAGTTAACCATCCTGAAAACTAAACTATGATTCTAGAACAAGACACATTTTGGGGCCTAGACCAGGGGTCTTCAACCTTTTTTAGCCCAGGGACCCCTTGGGTGTCAGAAGAACAGAGCAGGGACCCCCACTTAAAATTCTTATTTTATTATTATAATTAGTAGTAGTAGTAGCAGTAAAGGTAGTAGTAATAGTATGTTTAGTAATTAGGAATTTATCCATTAGGTCTTTAAAACCAACAACAACTATGGTAGCTAACTAGCTTGGTAGCTAACTAGCTTGTTTTTCGGCTCTGAAGTTGACGTTACCTGACATGTTGGAAATCATGTCTATGTTAATAGACCAAAATAGTTTTTGTCAAAAGTAGATTATTATCACCTGTTAATGAAGTTTTCCATCAGTCAAAAATCATTTCTTTTGCATTTGGAGGACCCCCTGCAGTACCTCCACGGACCCCCTAGGGGTCCCAGACCCCCTGTTGAATATCACTGGCCAAGACCATTCCTCCACTTTCCTGAATGTTACGTACTGCACACATTTCTAAGACCCAGATATCAACATTGAAGACTTTTCCAAGTCTTTTTAAGCTTTTCTTTACAAATTCATGAATTCAATGCTTTTAATTGGCTCTGAGCCTCCAATAACAACTGATTGAATGGTTCCCAGAATGAATATCAATCTACATTGAGATGAGTTCTACCATTAGTCAGGTTATAGTAAAAAAAACAACCTAGTTCAGACTAGCATCACAACATTTGGTTCCTATAATAGATATAAAAGCGCAGAGACTCCAACACACCGACATCCTCCCCTGAACATGATGAAAACGTCTAAAACACCCACTAGTATTAGTAGCATAGCGGTAGCATGACTGGATGAAAAGCAAAAAACTGTCAGAAAAAAAGAAGAAGGATGCATCACAAATTACTGTTTAATCTTCAAACAGAAGCACAGGCAGAACCTGAGTGCTGACAGTCAGAAGAAGAGGAAGCGAAAGTGATTAAATACTTTGAAGCATAATGTAAATCAATTGTGCTGCTTGAATTATTTTTCATTCAGTTCATCAGTCACATGCTCGCACTCTCCCCGCTCTCCTGTCGGATTCTTGAAAAGAATTACTTTCTCTGGCTATTAGGGATTTTCAGTCCAGACTGAATTTATTCCCACTCGAGTGTGGCTGTTAGGGACAACTAACAGGTGAGCTCTGCTTTCTGTTCAATCTGTCTCAGACTGGACTTCTATTCTGTTGAAAACAATTTCAAGAAAGTGGAAGGTCCACCAATCAGGTGCTGTGTGGTCAGTAATAGCAGTAAATTTAGCATGTTTGTCACATTTAAAGGTTTCAGATCATCACACAAATTTAAATATTAGTTGCATTAAATGCAGAAAAAAACATCCAAACCTACATGGACCTGTGTGAACAGGTGATTTCTCCCTAAACTGAAGTTTTGTCCCACTCATCTTTGCAAAATTGTTGTAATTCAGCTACATTGGAGGGTTTTGGAGCATGGACCTTCGGCCTTTTAAGGTCCTGCCACAGCATCTCAACAGGACCCAGGTCAGGACTTTGACTCCAAAGTCTTCATTTAGTTCTTCTTCCATTCAGACGTGGACTTGCTGCTGTGTTTTTGGATCTGGTTCATGAACAGACAGCTGGACATTCTCCTTCAGGGATTTTTGGGTAGTGAACAGAATTCATGGTTCCATTTATCGCAGCAAGTCTTCCAGCTCCTGAAGCAGCAAAACCATCGTCACCACCATGTTTTACTGTTGGTACGAGGTTCTTTTTCTGAAATGCAGTGGTACTTTTCCACCAAACGTAATGAGACACACACCTTCCAAAAAGTTAAACTTTTGTCTCACCCCAAAGGTCTTGGTGATCATCGAGGTGTTTTCTGGAAAAGTTGAGACAAGACTTAATGTTCTTTTTTAGCCCAAACTCCCTGATGGTGGAGTCATGACCTCTGACCTCAACTGAGGCAAGTGAGGCCTGCAGTTCCGGATGTTGTTGTAGGGTCTTTTGTGACTCTTGGTTTAATTTTGGTTGGCGAGCCACCAAATGCTTAGAAGCGGTTTTGTAACCTTTTTCCAGACTGATAGATATCAATTACTTCTTTTTGAGGATCTTTTGGTCGACTTCACTTTGTCATGCTGGACCCAGTTAGGTGATTTCTTGATGATCTGAAACATTTAATATGACAAGCATGCAAAAAATAAGAAATCAGAAATGGGGAAAACCCTTTCTACACAACTGTAAATGTATAGTTTTGTAGAAAAAGACTCAATGACCACAATTAAACCAAGTTTCAGCCTGTTCCTGACGAGATTTGGCAGGACATTGATTTTAACTTGCTCTGCTGATTGACCGTTAACTCAGTGCTTCCACCCACTAAAAGCATTTGCAATGGAGAGAAGTCCAGACCCGTAGAGCAGAAATGAAACGTGAGCTCACACAATCAGGATGGTTTTAACCAGGCTGGTACACAATCACATCAGAAACGCATCTCAACGGAGAAAAAACAGAAGACGAATGCATCTCAAACGCCTGTTAAAACTTCAAACGGGAGCACAGGTGCTGCCCCGAGCTCCGAGAGCCAACAGGACGAGAACGGCGGCTATCCAGGAAAACATCAAAGTCAGGAGAACCTCCTGATGTCTGAGAGAGGTGGCGCGAAGAGAGCCGCCGCCGGTTTGTAGCAGCAAGTAGGTCATCGGCGTATCCTTCGTTAATTAACACAACATTTCACACGCAGCCTTCTCATTTATCCTGTCTGCATGTGGCACTACAGACGCTCTTCACCGGCTTCACAGACGAAGATAGACGCAGATCTGTTTTGACGCCCGCTGTGATTTACCTCCTCAGCTGAAGCGTTCCTCTCCATTTGTGTTTCACGAAGATAATTAGCTGGCCTTTCATGTCAGTTGAGTGAGAATCCTTCCTAACACATCAAAAAAGGAGAATTCAGAGCGGTTCTTGTCCTCTTTGTGACCTTTTCATCACATTAAAGACAATGGATGAAGCCTAATGTCCAGTGGAGATGATTCACTCTCGTTTTTACCTAATAGACTTTCACTCTGATGTGTTTATTCACAATAAAAGCTTCTCTCATCAATATATTCATATAAACAATGTATGAAATATAGACAGACGCATCAATAATGCAACTCTTTTTTTAAGTCCATTCTGGGCTGCGGTACAAGCATAGATAGCATAGCAAGATAAAAACAATTCAGTCTAAGGTAATAAAAACACAACAATTCTAATATTATTAAATATTTACAGTCTTCCATCAATTCATGACACCATTCCAGCTCCACTGGCACCATAATTGTGGGCCGACACCAATGGTTCCATGCATTTTTGGAATTGCTGCACTTTACTATTTTTCAGACATTCCATTTTTCCAACATGAAGAGGCCTGATATTGATGCGATAGCCTACTATACTTTGTACTGCGATATGCTTCAAATTATCTAATCTAAAATGGAGGTTGGGCCCTTTGTGCTTCATTCATGTGAACATGACCTGGGTTTAGAAGGTGCATGAGATGAAAAGGCCAATGGTGAATCTACAGTGTAATAATCTTCTTTACAGGGTATGGTTATTAATAAACTCATGATTAACTATCTGTTAAAATGAGGTCATTTTTTCAGGTAATAACACTCATATGATTAGAACCATTGCAAGCAAAAGTATCTGGTACCGATTGTAATGTAGTGATCTTCAGTGTGGAGTCGGCCCTCATTTATCAAACTATCGTGGACACCGATGCAAGTTTAATTGCAGGAATTATCTGATAATAACGATCATGTGTGATTTATAAAGCTGTTCATACTGGTCAAATATCAGAGTGAGAACCGGTGTTGGTGAATGAGGTGGAACGAGCGTAATTTAAAGGTCACAAATTACATTCACAACCTACCTACATGTCGATGGATGCTGCATTTAGCACCATGGAAGCAGCCTGAGAGAGACCAGAGACGTAGATGGGTAGACTATCACAACTCAGTTTACCCTATTACATACCAAGTGCCCATCTACCTACCTATAAACCTACCACTCTAACTACCCATCTGCCTATAACTACCTATATATGTACCTACCCTACATACCAACCACCTACCTACCATCTATCTACCTACACCTACCTACCTACACCTACCACCTACCTACCTATAACTACCTACATACCTACCTACCTGTACCCATCTTTCTCCACCTACCACCCTAACTATCCATCTGCCTAGAACTACTTATATATCAACCTACCCTACATATCACCTACCTACCTACAACTACCTACATACCTACCTACCTGTACCTATCTACACCTACCACCCTAACTACCTGCCTATAACTACCTATACCTACCCATCTACTAAATACCTACACCTACCTACCCATCTGCCTATAACTACCTATATACCTACCTACCTCTACATACCACCTACCTACCCATCTACCTACACCTACCAACTAACTACCTATAACTACCTACATACCTGTACCTATCTACACCTACCACCCTAACTATCTATACCTACATATCTGCTAACTACCTACACCTACCTACCCATCTGTCTATAACTACCTATGTACCTACCTACCCCTACCCATCTACCTACCCACACCTATACCTACTTACAAATATACACCTACATACTACCTACCTACCCATCTGCCTATACCTACCTACCTACCCCACTACTCTACCCATCTATCTAATTCAGGACCATTGACAGCAGACTGAAGATGCACAGTTAGTCTAATGCAGGGAATAATGACATAATGCACCATTCATGTGACATAGTCCTAAGAGTAACACATATCCCATTATAGCAAATGTCATTGGGGAGGACGCAACATGCAACGAGTACTTAGTTAACAGACGTACCAATCAAGCACACACACAGGATACTAGCACTAATAATAATAATTATAATAATATTAACCACAAATATGGGGATAAATGAAATGTCAGAAAACTGACGTGTCAAAAAGATGGCGTCACAACTCTCACAAAGAAAGATGTTGTGTTAGAACAGTGATAAGAAACATTGTCAGAAAATAGAGACATGTTGTATAGACATCTTTGATCAAGCATATGATGAAAAGCCAAAGGTCTCATGTATCTATGTACTAGTCCTGGACACTAAAGCCCAGGAATCTGTCCGACTTTCCCTTGTAGGTCTCCTAGTAGCTGTGTTGGTACCACCTTGGTGGTCCTGCTCCTTCCTCAGTGATTCCAGCCTGGCTGCAGGTCCACTAGAGGTAATCACTCCACTTAGAGTTTCTAGGAGAGTTGTTTTTTTGTGAGGTCGGCTGCTAGTGTAAACCTGCCTCTGGCATTTGGCAAACACTGCGGTCCCAGTGTTTTGTTGTTCAGAGACTGAAGTGCCGGAGCCCTCCGGCTCCCTCTCTGTGATTTAAGACCGCTGCTTTGTCCTATTTGGCTCATCATCTGCATAATCCTCATCCTCCTCAGATTAAGATTAACTCTGGGCTACACTCCTGCCCTTTTCTTTCTCCTCTTTCTTTCAAATTGTTTCATTTTGCATTTGAGATTCCTCATAATTTGAATTAGTGGTAGGATTTAGTTTGATTTACATTTTATTTTTGCAAAGTATTATTCATTTATTCTTCAGGGTTGCTTGTTTTCCTGAGTTTCTTTCTTTTGCTGTGAGGTGTGTTTTTGTGTGTGATTAAGAGCAGTTGGCTGATAAATTGCAGTGTTGCTGCCGGTGCCTTGTACCGGGCCTGTTTTACCATTAGTTTCTCTCTTTTTTCTTTCCTAGACAGCTGCCGTCGGCCTAGCGAGCGGCATCCCTTATCCCCGGTGCTGCCGGTGTCCTTTCACCATTCCCTTTTGCATTGGTTGCAGAGTCACAGTTGGTGCATTAATTTCTCTCTGTCCCTGCCAACATATTACTGCTCTGAATATCTTGAGTGTCTGCTACAAAGTTTTATTCGTCTTTCTTAAATAAAATCTGAAAGTAAGTGTAAACGGCCTCGGGTTTGAGTCTGTTCCCTGTTCTCTTACCGATGGTTAAACCTCCTCTGTCATTTCCTCAGGTGGTTTAGTTGATGCCACAGTTAATATTATATTAATATTAAGTCTGTAACACTGAATATTACTGTTAGTGTTTCTGCGTTTTCAACCAACAATGAAGGGTTATGAAGAAAATGAACCATCCAGCAGCTGCATGGAGGGAGATGTTAGTCTTTAAAAGTTAATTAACAATTAAAAATAAAATAAAAACTGTTTCAATCAAAGAAAAAAAGTGTTTGAATTTCGACACTTTTACTTTGATTGTAAATGCTTTCTCTGAAAGAAGTGAAAGGATTTTTGATTGAAGCTTTGTTGTTGAACCATCACAAAAAAACACTTAAAATTTTAAAAAACGCTAAATAAAAACACATTCGGTTCTATTTTTTGCATTTGAACATTTATTTGATTGAATAATAAAGAAGCAGATATCTTACCCATAATATGACCATCACTTCTATCAAAAAAACATTTTTAATTTATTAAAAATCTATTTTCAGATGAACATAGATGTAATATAGTATAGAAACTATCTACTTGCATACATGCACTGATCATGTGGTTTTTACTGTGTTTCATATGTTAAATACTCCAGTGATGATGTTCACATCCTGTTAACATTTTCTTCCTCAGCCTCAAATAGTGGAGGGAAAAAATAACCAAATAAAAAGTGGTCACCAGCACAGAGAGGCTAAAGTCTAATAATAGAGACCTGGATATTCTAAAGTCTAATACAGGTGACCTGTGCAGTCTACAAAAAAAAAAAAACGTACTTGAGGAAAATCCTTTTCAAACTGCTGAGACTCAACGGCCATTTGTCTTTGTTTGGAGGTTTTACTTGGACCAGACGTTGGTTACGATGTGCAGCAGCGTATAAAATGCTGCTGTGATGGGTCTGAGCTGAGTTCATTAGCTAAAAGAACTTTAGTTTGATGGATTATGGGCCGTTAACACATGTAGACTCAAAAGCTGAGGCAGCAATAGTCTGGTATTTATGGTGAATGAGACTTATTTCAGGCAGAAAGGCTGTTGCAGCTGGATCCAACAAACTGGGTTTGATTCCAATGGGAATTTAAGTTATTTAGAACTATAATAGACTATGAATGATGTGTTGGAGTCTATCACATTAGTACAATGATATTAAAGTCGATTTATATGTAAGGTTATTAAATAAAAACATGCAAACACCAATTAATCTGAAAATAAAAGCATTGAAAATGAATAAAAACAGAGTTAAACTTCTTATATGAAAAGAAAAGGATTGTTTATTTGTCTAGTTTGGTAAAAACAAAATTGCTCCAATGCAAAAAATAAAGTATCCTGGTTTGGGTAAATTATGTCTAAGGCTTGGTTTTAAGAAAACAAGACTACAATTTTCTTGTAAAAATGACTAAAATCAAGAAAAATACTTGAAATAAGATAAATTATCTGCTACTGGAAGAAGATAATTCTACTCAATGTTGGACTAATTGTACCAAAAACAAGATATTTTCCCCAGTTTTTTCCAAGTAGATCAATTGGATTTTTGGAACATTTTAGTATTAGTCAAGAAAAACTTGGAATAAAGTAAATTATCTGCCAGTGGAATAAATAAGATCATTCTACTCAATGTTGGACTAATTGAACCAATACTTAAGAGACTTTTTAGACACTTTTTGCACTTTTTCCTTCTCATAAAACTAAATATTTCTACCTTTGTACTTGTGCAGCGTGTTTAATCAGATGATTTGACCGATCCTGGGTAAATAAAGAGGAATAAGTTCTGTTCTGCCATCGCTCTGCTGCTTGTTTTCCGCTCCTTTGTTGAGGAAATGTCGTGTTTTAGTTGTTTGTGTGTCTCGGGGGTGGGCGACTCATTACTGCAGCTGTGTTTTCCATGTTTGTGTGTATAATGTCACGCCAGCCACCCGTGTCTCATTAGCTGCAGAGCTAATACCTGCATGGTGTTTCTAGTCGGATAACTCCTGTTTGTTCATGGTGGAGGACACAAAGAAACACCAAAAGCAGCAGCAGCAGCAGCAGTAACAGCAGCAGCAGCAGCAGCAGCAGCAGCAGCAGCAGCAACAGCAGCAGCAGCAGCAGCAGCAGCAGCAACAGCAGCAGCAGCAGCAGCAGCAGCAGCAGCAGCAGCAGCAGCAGTAGCAGCAGCAGCAGCAGCAGCAGCAGCAGCAGCAGCAGCAGCAGTAACAGCAGCAGCAGCAGCAGCACAGTCCTGACCTGAACCTATTAAATACAAGTCAGTTTATAATAAACACAGAATGTTCTTCTAAGTTATGTCACATTAAAAAGAATCACAACGTGTAAAAAATGCTTCAGGATGTTAAAAACAGTGTAAAACTGTTTCATTCATTCATAGTAACTGGCAGCAATTATCCAGAAAGTCATTTTTACAGTATTTACACTATTTTTACAGTAGAATTACTGTACTTATATTAATACTGATGAACTGTGCAGTAAAAAAATATTAAATACTGTGATTTCAGGTGTATTTACAGTATAAGGTCATTCATTTTATAGGAAAAAACAATTAAATAAGGTGATTTCAGTCGTATTTACAGAATTAGATAATGAATCGAATAGTAAAAATCAATTAAATACTATGATTTCGGTTGAATTTACACTATTAGATGATAAATTGAAGAATAAAAATCAGTTAAATACTGATATCAGTTGTTATTACAGTATTGGGTGATTAATTATAAAATTATAAACTATAAATACTATGATTCAGTTGTATTTACAGTATTAGGTCATTCATTTTATAGTAAAAATCAATTAAATACTATGATTTCGGTTGTATTTACTGTGTTAGGTGATTAATCGAAGGTAAAAATCTATTAAATATTATGATTTCAGTTCAATTTACAGTATTAAAAATTAAATACTGAAATTTCAGCTGTATTTACAGTATTATGTGATTAACTGTGTCGTACTATAGTAAATCTTTGACTACTGTAATACTCTGAATACTGTGATTTATTGTAAAATCTACATCAATCTACTGTAATAATCATTTAAAGTAACGTTACTGTGTTTAACTGCAGCAACTTTTATGTTTTTAAGGTTTTTTAGAGTCAAAATCCCTGAATTAGTCCTGAATTACTGCTGCAAAACCTTCCAAACAAAAACATCCGCTTATGTTTGTGTCCAAAATGTCAACTTCTGCAGGTTGTTAAATTATTAAATATGCAGGAAACATTTAACCACTGACCTGCATGAAGCAGTGTGATTATCCCCAGACAGAAGTGGGAACATGGGAAGTATTTAAAGAAATGGAAAAACTCACAAAATAGTGTTTGTGTCAAAAACCTGCTGAATCCAGAGAATCTCTAGATCGACTTATTTGCTCATGTGCACTTTGGATTACCGTAATTACATGACGGTTTGCTCCATCTGCAAAATTCAAACGGTTTCTCAAAGCTGAGACTTTGCACTTTACGGAAAATTTAGTGTCATTACGGTAACGTCACTTGGGACTTTCCCAGAAGACCACGAATCAGCCCCTTTATTCACTGGGAGAACAGCGGAGAACGAGCAGTGAAAAGGTGTTGAAAGAGCAGATCAGAGGATTTTGTTGAGGTTCAGAGATGGATTATTAAAAATCTCCAGGTGGAAATTTTGAAGCATAGATCTTAAAGTGTTTTAAGTTCAGTGTGGGTCTGTGTGTGCAGCCTGTACATATGGTTTTTGACAATAAAGCTGAGTAATTTTTGAGTAACATGGGATTTTTTTTGTTGCAGTACCACGAGTGGCCACTGGGAAAAATCTGCACTGTATCTAGGTCTATAATACACCCATGAGTCTAATTGTCAATTGCTCTTTTATAAAGTCTGATTGGTCTGACATTCACAATTGGTTAATAAAATGATAAAATTCCGTTTTTACTTACATTGGTGTTATTTATTTTATGGATAATCTGGATTCTAAATATTCAGACATTATCAACCTGGTGATAATTTGGGGTAAATAATCACCAAAAAACTCCCTCATTCATTATATTTTTAAAATTTCTTCACCAACTACTTTAAATCCATGAAAACGATTGACCATATGAATCTGTTGTCTGTGCTTTTTGTTTTGTTTCTTATGTGAATCTGTTATTTTCACCATTGTTTCTGTAATTAATTCCTCATTTCATACCGTTTTCACCCTGCCTTGATCTGTACATTCTTTGTGTTAAATAAAGTAAAAAAACAACATCCAGGGGTCAGAGGCGTCCATTGTTGCGGCTGCTGTTCTCTGATGCAGCTTCAGCAGCGTGGGTGCTCCCCCTTCTTCTTCTTCTTCCTCAGAATCAGCATCCTTCCTGCTGAAGCTGCATCGGCTGCTGAGTGAAATGATAATGAAGACGAGCTGAGAGTCCCCCCCCCCCCCCCAGCACGTTTTCCTCAGTAAATCTGTCCAAATACTCCGGCTGTAACCTTCGGACGCTCAAGAACACTGACTCAATCTGTATACATGAATCCCTTATTGTTACAGAGAAATCAAATCATTCTGCCGGCTGCTGACAGGAAAATTGCCACCTTGAACGCTAGACACACACACACAAATACACACTCAAACACACACACATACACACACACGGTGCATTTTCACCTGCAGCCTCCTCCTCCTCCTCCACCTCCTCAGTTCTTTCACTCTCACAATTCTTCTTCTTCTTCTTCTGTCTCTCGGCAGCTTTTCACTCCTACTTTTAAAAAAAATGCTTATTATAAAGGAAGAGCCGGCTCCTTCACCTGAGCCCGGCTCGTATTAATGCTCCAATCGTCCAAGGTCAAGTGACTCAGGCGGCTGCCAAAACACAACGGCGGCATGCTGAACGGCAGCCATGGCGACCAAATACCATTATCGCTATGTCTCCATCTTTAAACAGAATCTCAAGCATTGGAACTCATGGAGGCCGTTGGTGTTCAGGGTTCCCACCTTTATTTTCCAGCTGCTACAGAGACACGTTATCATAAACTAATACATTCCCCTTTAATAGGTGGTTATTTATTAACCCCTTGACCTCCAGCCCTTTTTCAGGTTTAGGACATCCCCATAGTCAGTAGCGTATGTGTCTGCCAACACAAAATGACCATTTATTGATCTAAAAAAAAAACACATTTTTTGTTCGTCGCTTCAAACAAGCGACTTTTTACTGTAGTGTTTTTTGGCTGCTAGTTTACTGAGTTTTTGTCATAAAGCTACACTGATGGTACCGTTGGACTCGTCACAGTCTCAGCTTTCATATGAGATGTCATTTGTTTGTGTAACATGAAGTATCAGAGCGCTAGTTATCAAAATGTGGCGAGTGGGTTGGCTTTATGATCGTATAGCGATTTTCATATTTGTTAATTAATTAGCTTGGTGTTGGAGTTGTGTTTGGTGTGTGTAAATATGACTTATATGTGCTTGTAGTGGAGTTTCTCCTGTTTAATTTGATGTATAGCTTCACTATATTTGTACATGATTAGTGGAGCAATCTCACGGGGAAACCCTGGAGTTTAACGGGTTATCTTTACTTTATTTGCCAAATATCAATATAATACACTATAGGGGATATTTTTAACACTATTAACAAGTTAGTGGACAAATGAGGACAAATGAGAAACAATGAGAAATGTCTCAATTACTGACTGATTTAAATAATCATCTACTTTCATGTGTATATGTATATGATGTGTATGACAACGATGAGGCTATTATTATTATTATATTTGTTTTATTGTGTGAAGTTGTATAAAAAGGATTTAATTGAATTCAAACATCATTTTATTTATAACCTGGCAACTGGCACTTTCTATGTTGAATCAATGAATCAGCTGTGACTTTTATCTTTCTAACATGAATATAGTAGAAATGTATAGTATCATCAGATCAAAGTGTAAAAACACTTGTTAAAAAGCGACAAAATACATGAAATGTAACGTTTCTATTATATTCTATATATCTATTATAATACCACACATTTCATATTCTTGCTACTTCCTTGTAATCAGAATGGATTTGATCATTTTACCAGACCTGGCAGCATTTCAGCACAAAATACAATTAATAAGAAGAATAATAATATGACTGTTATTGAGCAGGAAGCTCAGGATGAGACTTTATGTTTAATAAAAGCTGAGAACCAGTGATTATATGTGTTATAGTGCAGCAGTGGGCTGGTGTTTTGGTTATGGTGATAATTTCCAATAGTATGATAATGGTATATTTCCCACCTGGCAACGTTGTGGCCATGTTAATAAAAATGACTATATAATTATTATAATTGAATCCTAATTAAATCATATTTAAGACTGTTATATGCCAAGAATTAGGTACTGTACCTTTAAAAAATTAGCTTATTGAAGTTTTTAATAATATAGAATCAATATAAAAGTATTATAGATTAGATGTTTAAGAGCAACGTTCATCCATTCTTGTCTAATGTTGTATCATCCAGGGAGTAGAAACAACTTTCATTTACTTTTGTGACTCTGATTAATTATCAGTACAAAACTAAATTAACCACTTTGTGATAAATATTAGGTCCTTTGATAAATAAAGTCAACGGTTTCCACTGGAATCCAACCAGCAAACCTCTGGATTCTTAATTTAGCATCTTCACAAACTGGAGGAACTAAAAGACATATTCACACATGAATGAAGTCTCTGCAACCTGGTGATACATTCAGCTGTTTAAAGGCGCCGCAGTCACTCATCCTCTGATTTATTTCATGTTGTGAATCGTACCAAAAATCATTTCAATAAAGTTTTACATCTCTGTCAGGCTTCTGTGTGGAGCTGCAGGAAGAGCTCGGCGGTTTGTGTCTGCGTCTCGTTAGAATTAACGAGCCTCTCCTCCTCTGATTGTGTGATTTGAGAGGGGGCGGCCACGACTGTTTAGTTGTGACATTACAACACCTGACGGCTCGTTTTAGGGTTTGTACGTCCTGAATATGAGCCGTTGAGTTTAGACTCAATAAAACACACTCATCAGACTTTAATGGAAGGATTTGTCAAATGTTTTAGTGATTTATGTCAAAAAAAACATATTTTGTTAACACTTAAATGTCACATAAAATCTACAATATTCTTCATAAAGGTCTGAATATAAGTGATATTAAGTGAAATGACAAGTATCAGTGGCTAAAGTGATGAAGCAATGCTATTAGCATTTTATGAAAGTATAATAGTTATATAAAAGATGATTTATTTTATGCAAAAACATCATTTCTGGACTTTGAACTGTAAATCTCACTTCCTACAACCTGAGATGTTTAAAAATCAGTAGAATTTTAGTTTCTTGGTGTTGAATCAGAAACTTTACGATGGAACATCTGTTGCATCTTTGCTAACAAACATTTCATTGCATGACTTTCAAGATCAGTTTAAATATTTCATTCTCATTTTAACGCATTAATTCGATTAATTAAGTACGTCACAATTTAACACAAATTACACGCAATTAATTATGAGCATCAACGGTTGCACATTTGAATTTTGGCCCATTGAAGTACCCGTAGTCCAAATTACCAACAATAACAGACATGGAACAGACTCAGGAGGATGAGGCAAGTGCGTCTTCAGTCACTGAACGACAACTTTATTTACAAAAAGAGCAGAGACGGGACGATAAATAACAACAAGGAGTTCTCTGACCACCGCAGCAACTCCAGCCTCCAAACATGTTGAGGCAAGTTAGATCCTGTGGGTTTTTGATTTCAGAGGTTGATACTGAAACCACAGATCCTCTTTAGGGGTTGAGGTGTTGTTCCTCTGACCTTTAACCTCTGGTAAACTATGTCATGTTCTCCTGACTTACCTGCTGTGTCAGCAGCAGATGTGGCCTCAGAAATATGCCTGTTGGCGTCTTGTTCTATTCATTTTTTAATTGCTATATTGAGCTTAAGTGCCTATTTTTAACAGCCTTATTTTATTTATTTAATCAATACATATTAAATTAACACACCAATTAACTGGATAACTCAATTAAAATGGTTTTAATGGGCTGATGCTTACACCTGCAATGATGAAGCTTCTTCTTGCTGAGGCTCATGGGTATTGTAGTACTTTCTAGCAACATCCAAACTCCATATAACCCATCTTTGCACCGGTTTTACTGCCATTTTTGACTCCTTCACAAGGCTTTTTCTTTTTTTAATGGAGCTTTTATGCCTTTGACATTTCTGAGTGTTTGACATGAACGCAGAGGTCACGGATGATCCATCATCATCCTGCTTAGACTGACCCGACATAAGGAAAAGCAAATGTCACATATGAAAGCTGAGCTGGGGTCAGGGGTCATGTGATCTGTTTTCATGTCACGCCTCATGACAGATGATCGGTCAGCTTTAATATCATGTAAATATTACTGCTTTTATATAGAATACAATGGGATTATATGTGTGACATGGTTTAGTCTGTGCACGGCAAAAACTGAAATACTGACAGGTGAAAATCTTGTTTCTGGTGAAATTAGCCCAATATTGATTAGAATTATCCACTTAAATATTCCCAGCAGATAATTTAGCTTATTTTAAGTTATTTACTTGATTTTAGTCAATTTTATCTTTTGTTTTTTTAGAAAATGTTAGTGTTTTTTTCTTAAAACAAGACCAACTTGAACCAAATCAGCTGTAAATATCTTGTTTTTGTCACAGTTCGTCCAACGTTGGGTAGAATTATTTTATTCCACTGGCAGATAATTTTATGTATTTCAGTTTTCTTCTCCTGATTTAGGTGAATTTGGTCTTGATTAAGGAAAACAATACATTAAAAAAAGGAGAAAACAACTTGAAATAAGCTAAACTGAAGAATTTTGTCCTGTTAAAATTTCAATTCTCACAGTGTAAAACCACTATGATGCTCTTACTGATGAGCCAAAGTTGAATTATTGAATGGGAAGTTTGATTTTTTTTATTTTTTTAAATTAAATATATAATTTTTGCTGATTTCCTGAGGCTGTTTCTGATTAAAAATGTTTTTTCTTGACTTTGAGATCTTAGAAAAATGAAATATGATTCATTCTCAGTAAAAATGTCCAGTGTTATACAACAAATTTAAAGAGTTAATTAGTTAATTTGCTAACACTAGTAGTGTTAAAATGAACTTTTTAGGTGTTTTATATATATACTAGACAGTAAAATCACTGGAGATTTTACTGTGTAGTTTCCAAAAATCAACCAATGCTGAGTCTTTTGTCTATAATTCCATAACCAACATATTAGTTGAATATGTATAAATCCAACTGGGAGCCTCACTGATCCCACAAACAGCCAGAACATTTCTAAGAAATCAAACAAACTAGGGATCGTTAACTGTAAAAAATGCATTTAACACCTCTTTAAGCAGGAGGATGTTTTCAGACTAATGCTCAACGCCTGACGAGTTTCATGAATTCATAAAACTCTTAAAACACATCGTGCATTTGATTGAAAAACGGAAAACGTAGAAATGTGTTTTCTGTAACGTATCTGAGACCAGTGGTTTCCAACATTGACCCTTTAAGATGAAGCAAAGTCGCGCATATGTAGACAAAGTTAATGAATATTAATACGTCTGTTTTTGTCTATTAAATGTCAGGAAATAGTGGAAATTACCTGTTAAAACCAAAGTTACAACTTTAAATGTCTGAAAGAAACCTTGAAAAATCTTTTGTGTACTTCAATAATCAAGGGACGCCTTGTTGGTCCTAGAGTTTGGTGATTATTATAATTTTAATATTTAAAGTCAGTGTGGATGAATCTGTAATTCAGTTTAGCCAAAAAGAACATTTCAGATCTCCACAACTATCTTCTACCTCGGCCAAATGACGTCACCTTTACCATTCATGTGTATAGGGTTTGTCATTACAGATCTACCAATACTAGTTTGAGATATCTACAGTTTGATTCTGATTAATCCAAATTCCAAATCGAGAAACATCATGCATGGCATATGAGATATCTATTTTATTTTATTCTATTTCATTATGTCTACAGTCAAAACTGAATTACAGATATCTGCAATTGTCATTTAAGATGTGAGGACGTGCAAGATGTAAGATGTGCAATGACGTTTCAGTGATGTCACTGCAAATATGAATAATTCCATTGTGTCTATAGTTAAAACCTAATTCCAGATATCCCTATAGCTTGTTACCACTAGTCACTATTACAGATATCCCTATAGCTTGTTACCACTAGTCACTATTACAGATATCCCTATAGCTTGTTACCACTAGTCACTATTACAGATATCCCTATAGCTTGTTACCACTAGTCACTATTACAGATATCCCTATAGCTTGTTACCACTAGTCACTATTACAGATATCCCTATAGCTTGTTACCACTAGTCACTATTACAGATATCCCTATAGCTTGTTACCACTAGTCACTATTACAGATATCCCTATAGCTTGTTTCCACCAGTCACTATTACAGATATCCCTATAGCTTGTTACCACTAGTCACTATTACAGATATCCCTATAGCTTGTTACCACTAGTCACTATTACAGATATCCCTATAGCTTGTTACCACTAGTCACTATTACAGATATCCCTATAGCTTGTTACCACTAGTCACTATTACAGATATCCCTATAGCTTGTTACCACTAGTCACTATTACAGATATCCCTATAGCTTGTTACCACTAGTCACTATTACAGATATCCCTATAGCTTGTTACCACTAGTCACTATTACAGATATCCCTATAGCTTGTTACCACTAGTCACTATTACAGATATCCCTATAGCTTGTTACCACTAGTCACTATTACAGATATCCCTATAGCTTGTTACCACTAGTCACTATTACAGATATCCCTATAGCTTGTTACCACTAGTCACTAATGCAGATATTTGGAATGAAAGACCCAACTGTTCAAAATGTAATTATGTAATTATGTAACATCCACAATGTTAATTTAGCCTTTAAGTGTTAAAATGACTCGACATAAACTGAATCGTTGTGTGTTACAATCATAAATGAGATTAAAGTGAGAAAGAGGTGATGGAGGAGACTGAAAAGAGGGAAGGTTCAGGCAGTAGTGAAGTGACTTGCAGAGTGCAGACTGTTTGTCTAATGGCTGGAACTGTGACTCTTTAGCTGCTGGAGGTGTCGGGACGGCTGATTTAGAGGCCAGGCCTTAGTAAATGAAGCGCGGCATTAATGGTCCTTCCTGTCACAGCTTTAATGGACACCGCACACTGGGCACAGAGCATGAACCTGCCAACATGCCGGGGGCAGGGGGTGGACCGTGGCAAACAGGAGGAGGAGGTGATAGCGAGGCTCGAGGAGGGGGAATACAATCAAATTAATAGCAGGAAAGATGATTGAGAAGAGGTGATCTGCAGAACAGAAAGTCACGCGGTTCCTCAGAAGACGCTAAGTCCATCCCGTCTGTCAAACGGGAGAATGATGCCACCAATCGTTTGTCCTTACTCAGCATTTATCTAGTTACTCCACTCCTCACCAGTGACCTCTAGGAAATAGTTTTTCTTCGACAGAAACCATTAATCCTCAATCATGATTTAATTCAACTCTGAGTCTTACCTTCAGCGCTAGGTGGCTATCCCGAATACATTTAATTAAAGATGATCAATTAATGCTTGATTACTCGTGAGCTGGTTTCCTTGCATAGACTGCGGGCTTCTTCAAGGAGACGACTTTAGAAAGTCATGCACAAATTTAGACACTTTAAATGCTGCAAAACTTTCTAAGTGGAAAATCTATTTTCCTTTAGCCACAGATCTACACAGCAGTGAAAGAGCACACCTGCATCAGTCATGTTTGTCATAATTAACCCATTTATACTGAATGCTGCCGCACAATTCATCTGAATATTAACTTCAATCGATGACTGTGATTGATTGACGTTATTGTTGATGAGTCACATGATATTTTCCCACCTCTGTCTGTGTTAGATCAACTGGTCATGTTTTAAAAAATATTCATTAAATGAATTAATTTTCCTTATAAAATCTGACTTCTTTTAAAAACGTGTTGGTATGTTAATGCTACAGCAGCAT
The DNA here is from genome assembly GCA_030544235.1 of Lepturacanthus savala. Taxonomy (NCBI): domain Eukaryota; kingdom Metazoa; phylum Chordata; class Actinopteri; order Scombriformes; family Trichiuridae; genus Lepturacanthus; species Lepturacanthus savala. Next base: position 1,647,554 of record CM060478.1, read on the forward strand.
GATTTAATAACACCTGAGAGTTTTACCTTTTAAATGCAATTTATGTCATGTTTTTGTGCTTCAGAGGCTTAAATATAAAGGTTTTCATAGACGTTGACAGTTTCTAGTATTTTTTGGGGTTTTTTTTAGAAAACCCTCAGGAGATATGGACATTTATCCTGGAACAGCAGAGGTTTTTAGAGGCGTGTTTTGCAGGTATTTTAGGTCTAAATGGGTTTATCTGAATACGATGACTTTGGAGACTGGAGGAAAAAAATCATATGCAAACGGTTTTTGGTTGCAGTGTATTTTATAAGGTTTTTGTTGTGTGTTTGGTTGGTTTTACTGTTATTGTGTTCTTTTGTTCTCTGCTTAACTTTGCTTTAACTTTTTATGGGGGGCATTTGACAAAATCTGCTCTAAAATGTCTGGAAACCAGTTAAAGACATGAAAGATTTAGCTCAATGTAGACTGAGATGAGGTCTGGGAACCATCCATTCATTGTTCATATTGGACGTGTGGTATATAAAAGGCCATGAGCCATTTATTGGGGGCTATGACTGTCTATCAAATGCATCTGTATGAAGCTTATAGCCAATCATATCCAACATACCGATGAAATAGTTTAGCACTGAAAGTTGCTCATTTTCAAACTAAATTTGCAGTTTAAATGACTTAGAACACTTTCGAAAAGTAAATTACTGTCTGCTGCCATGTTGGATCTGTAGTTATCAATTAAATTATGCAGAATAATTCTCTAGTAAGACACAAACCTGGGCAAATATACAAGTAACAACTAGTTAGTGCATTATCAATCGAGATTGAGATACTTAGGACAGTTACGAGTAACTTGGGATACCACAGAATAATAGAAAACCACAGGGATGATGCAGGGAAGTCGACCACAACCAAATACCTCTAGAGGTTAAGGCAGGTCCTGAAAAGTTTGGTAAGAACAAGGTCTGAGCCATCGACGTGGACTACCAGATACCCCACTGGGATCATAAGCTGGTCAAAGGAGGGGATTGAAGCCACATATATCAAGGCAAGAAAGCTCCTCACAAGTCATGACTTGTGAGCATCAGAGTCACCGTCTGGGATGAAATATTGAAATGGAATATATCAAGATGACCCCAAGGGATGAAGTCCTCAGTGGATGCCTCAGACAGCTGAAACCTGATGAGAGCGAAGGGTAAGGTAAGAAAACATGGAGGGACAAGCCTAAACATGACATGTACCACCACTGGATAGAGGAAGTGGCTGAAATCATGAAGCTAATGGCTAGAAAACACTGGACTAATAGCATAGAGACACTAATCATGGCTGAACAAGAACAAGCCCTAAGCAGATGATCCATAGAGACCAGGATCTACCAGAGTAGATCAAACCCAAGATGGAATCTGTGCAAAGATGCCTGAGAGACATTCTAGCACAGAGTATTAGTGTGTAACATGCTAGCTGGGAAATCATACACTACTAAGTGGCCAGACTAGTACAAATAAAGGTAGAAATAACACCTATGAATATATATCCTCCTTTTTATGTAAAGAAATACACCATCAATATTTACACAGTTAAATCACCTTCTATTTGCAAAACAGATGAATTCACATAAGAAAAAAAGGTGTAATTTTAACAATATGATGTCTCCACATGATGTTATTCCACATTCAGTCAGACTAAGCAGCAGGTGAAGTTATTATTTCCTGCTTTGCAAAACACTTACAAATCAAAACTGTTAATATTTTATCATTGAGTCCTGGAAGATTCTTTAAATGTCTGTGAAGAAACAGGAAATGGTCCATTTATGTCAAGTTTTGTACACCAGTGTGCTGGATTAGACCATTTAGCGGTTCTGTTCTGGATCCTGGGCCACATGTTTGACACCCCTGGTGTACAGGAACATGTGTATGTCAGGATCTGTAGCCCTAATATGTTTCCTGTTTTATTTTGTAGTTTCTGTGCTGTGGTGTTGCTGTTTGTTTTACTTCCTGTTTGTTTCCCTCCACTGTGATAGCTGTCTCCGCCCTAATGTCTTCACCTCTGTATTTAAACCTTCTTTTCCCCCCAAGTCTTTGTCAGATTGTCTTTGTCATCCTGTGTCCAGAATTTTATTTTTGATTGTTTCACATTTACGACCCATTTTTGGATTTCAATGACCTTGGATTTTGTTTATTCCCTGTCTGCTTTTATGGATTTTCAACACCTATTATATCTAGTATTAAAGAGCTTGTTTTATGGATGCATTACTTTGGCTTGGATTCTCTTTTTGCACTTGAGTCCTCACAAACTAGCTCCTTTACACTTTACCCAATATGGACTAGAGGTACCTAAATCCCAATGGGATGTACCATGAAATTGGTTAAGAACAACATGGCTAAAATGATTCCAGACTGACAAACAGCTGCTGGCTAACCAACCGGACACAGAAGCTGTGGATAAAGTGGTGCTAGTGATAGATGTGGTGATGCCAGCTGACGGCAACATCAGGTACCATGAACCATGGGTTAGAAGAACAGCTGGAACAGATGTAGAAGGTCAAAGCTGACATGGTTCCTGTTCTCGTAGAAGCACATGGGCAGTGACCCACCAAACTGGGAGTGTAGCTCTAGAAGGTTCCAAGAAGACCATGTGAGGCCCAGTCCAGAAGAAATGCAGTTCTAAGAACAGCCAAGATACTGGCCAAAATCCTCAAACTCCCAGGTCTCTGGTAGAAGGCCCAAGCTTGATGATGGGTTGAGAGAGAGCAATAGATGCCTCTCAATCCAACAAAAGAATCCATATTACATTTTAGTCATATTATCCAAACATCTGCTGTAAATATATTTCTTTAAAGTGCTCGATTTCTGAAAAACACAAATCTAAAAAAAGACTTAACCACTTTGTAAAGATTCTACAATTCTCATCATGAAACGCTGCACAAAACCTTGTTCTCTTTTCTCAAAAATTGATTCTTTCACCCAAAACAATACACAGAGCTACGAAATGAATTTATCTTTTAGAGCATCAATTACAGTGTTTCTCGAGTGGTTAAACACATTTTTTGAAAGCGTACCTCATTTTCCACAAAAAACTCTGAATACAAAACCAAATCCCCACATGTCTCATTCAAAATGGTACTTTTATATCTTCTGAAAATTGTATTTTGTGATCAAAAGACACAGATTAGAGGTTTCAAAGAACCAACAGAACACTGATGTGCTGACAACACTAACCAGCATGGAGGCCTTATCAGGAGCATTCTAGCTTTTCATGATTAGTGTCTCTGTAAAGGACTGTGGGAGGTAGATTACTAGATCAGGGTCTAGATCAGGGTCTAGATCCGGGTCTAGATCCGGGTCTAGATCAGGGTCTAGATCCGGGTCTAGGAGTGTGACTATCTACTCTGGTTGTTAGGACACGGTAGGCAGGTATATGTTTGATGACGTTTGACTTATTTCATTTCACTGAAATTAAATAAAGCAATGGGATATCATTACCCTGTAAAAATATATGGGTTGTGAATGAATTGAACCACAATTTGACTGAACTACTCTAAATGTCACAGACTATTTACTATAATTGTTGTTGCAGGCATACTACTGTACTCCAGGCATAGCATCTGGTGGTGAAACACCACCAGATGCTAACATTTTTAGGCGTGTGGTACTGGAAAGAACATATTAAAAGGGTTAATATAGTTCATTATGATGATTTGCAAGTTACCTAGAATCTCAGGGATTCAGAGTGCATCCTGCACCTGTGTACCATTATAACTGTTTAAAACTAATTAGGTATGTTCACTAAAAATAATAAAGTGCACACAGCGAGACCAACTGTCATGTAATTCACTTCCTTTAAAAAGTGATGTGGAAAAGAGTTGAGTTCATCCACGGGATGTTTTACCATAAAAGGAGAAGAGTCAAGTTTACAGATCTAATTATGAATGTAAAACAGGGATTCATGATTACATTTTGTATTAATTAAGTCTTATTTAGACAATTCAAGTAAAGTGGAGGAGCATTTTCTTTTCATCAACCAGGACCATCTTTGTGAGCTTGAACTCACCTCAGGCTAACTTAGCTTGCTAAGCTAACATGCTACAAACATTATGAACGGACAAAATCCAAAAGGTGTATCGCCCATATTTGAAGTCAACTGAGCTGCTAGCCAAATTCAGCTAATGTGTATATGCTATGCTTGTTAGCATCTAAGGTCAATTAACAACAATCAAATTTTTGTTTTTAGTCAAAAATCTTCCAAGTAGAAGAAACAGAAATATATAGTAATAGAATATAGATATTTATAACTCACACTCTTCATGCACAGCGACACGGTGGCTATGAGGTAGTGCTATGGCCTCATAGCAAGAAGGTCTCAGGTTCTCCAGGTTCTCCAGGTTCTCCAGGTTCTCCGGCTTCCTCCCACAGTCCAATTGGAGACACTAAATTGGCAATAGGTATCGGTAAATTGCCCACAATTGACTGGCGACTTGTCTGGGAAGAATTCCTGCCTCTATGCTGGAATTGGTTCTAGAAGACCTCCTTGACCCTCTAGAAAGAGGGTATAGAAACTGGCTGACTGACTCTTTATGCACACATACACACTGCTGGTCTATCAATTAGAGTGTCAAAACTGACTCCTATGGAGCACATGTTGGATTAAGCCCCTCTCGCTCAAGGTGACTGAACTATGCCTGAGTAAAATAGAAAATAATCCAAAAAGCAGCCTCCAGAGGGCACTGAAGAAAACCTATAGTCATTGTTTTTTGTCAAAAGTGCTGTACCTATACATCACAGCAAAAACAACAGGATATGCAAATGATTTGCACAGAATAAAACAAAAAAAAGTAAAATACTAAAGGACAAACCAAAGAAGCCCTTTATATTGCAGAAGCTTTGATTGCAAATTGCAGCAACAGCCTTGAAAGTGGATGTTTTGCATGGCGTTTGAATGGCAGTGTTTTCTTTGTGAACACAGACATTTGTCATTGATGGAGAGTTTGCAAACTGGAAAGAATTGAAGTGTGTAGTGTTTTGAAGAAAGTGATGGTTTAGGATTGAAATCTGGGTCTAAAGCAGGAAATGAGTTTAGAGTTCAGCAGAAATATTATAATAGTGAAATAAATATTATTTAGACATGGTAAAAAAAAAAATTGGAATGTTTTTATTACTTGCAATGGCCTAAATCAGAGATATATTAAAACATGTAAGTTTGTAAACAGTCTCAGGATAGCTGCATGCTATATAAGTCAATGGGACTCCATTAGGTTGTTACACTAGGGTTAGGGTGAATAAAAATGAATAAAAAACAATCTTCGGTTATGAGACAGTGATGCCCACATGTATCCTGATCATGTGATCTCATAAATTGTATGTCCTTCAAAATAAAAGCCCCATTTTCACACCTAACTCTAAAAACATAGATTTCATATCACAGCTTAAAGGGACAATTCAACATTTTTAAAAAACGCATCAATGTCATGATTCCAGGAGTCATAACAATAGGTGGTTCACCCATTGAGCGTAGAGCTATAGAGCCAATAGAGGGTTAACCATTAATTAGTTGACCCAACTTGCAAATATATATATATCTATATATATACTTGACTCTATCCTTTATGGTAGAGTCGAGTGGCCCTCGCTGGCTGCAAGTCATCCAACACATTGGCACAGTTTTATCTACAAAGCCATCTTGGCCAATATTTATGTAGCTATATCTCAGAACCCAGAGAGCTCGCTCCCTATGCTCCCATGAATACTACAAACTTAATGTCCCCAAAGTTCCCACTGTACTCGGCAAGCACTCCTTCATACACTCTGCACCTGCTGCCTGGAATCTGAAACTCAAAGAACGGATCTCACTCGGTGCATTTTAAAATCTTGTCAGGAACTTGGAATCAGACACTTTTCGTTCCTGCTCCTGCCATTGTCTGACTCCTGATCTGATTGGTTGATTTATTGATTGATAGACTGGTGTTTTACACCGGTTTGTAGCTACAATTACTTTAACCTATTTGTTTTTTACAGTTGGGTGTGAAAAGGGGGGCTTTTATTTTGAAGGCAAACAATTTATGAGGTCACATGACCAGGATATCCCTATTGTTCATGGACATTTGACATGTGAGCATCAAGGTTGTCTTTTTTTAGAATTTGGGCAAATTTTTCCATTTCCAAGTTGTTTTTTTTCTAATATGCTACAATAGATTTGTAGCTATATGACAACGATATGCAAATTCTAATGTATAAACCTAATGGAGTCCCATTGACTTATATAGCATGAAACTATCCTGAGACTATGTTCTAAACATTTTTATCATGTATATAGGGCGTAACAGAGAACCTGAAGTTTAGTCTTTATATTTGTTAGTAGCATGCTACTCTTTGTTTGCTACAATTATTGTATTTTCCTCTAATTAGATTTACTTTACTTTAAACAAGAAAATGTCTAAAACATTCTTTCAATTAATTCCAATAGGAAAAGATAAACCTTTAAATGCTCTAGTGCATTTTATTTTTTAGACAAATGTCAAAACATTATTATTACAAACTTATCATCAGGTCAACATCAGCAACCTGAAATGATTCATCTGAAAAACATACGTTCATTTCAAATAACTGAAACAATTATGCATATGGGTGTTAAATAAATTAAAAAACTTACCGACAACACTTTTTGTTGCTGTTGTTTTTTTGTTTTAACATTTTCCATCTTCTATAAGGTGAGATAAAAAGTAAAAAATGAAAAGTACCTTCATATTTCCCATGTGGGAAGTTTCTGTGCTGACAACTTTAGGATCTATGAATTATGCATTCAGCCAACTTGACTAATTAATGTTCTGCAACATGCTCATGTGTTTGATTCGTTTTCAGAACTGATTGTCCTTTTTTCATAAATATATATATATTGAAGTGAGAACTGTGAGGTTTTATCAGTCAGCTTCTCTCTAACAAAAAACCCAAGGTAGCTCCACAGCCGACATGTCACACTGAGAAGCTGCTGGCAGCTCAGCAGGCGAGCGGATGAAAATGGAAAAATAAGAATAATAATAATGTCCTCCCAGCATCACAGCTGCAATGAATATGCTTTATTTTCTTTATATTGTTGTTTTAGAACCGTAGTAAAACAGGACACTGGATGGTTTTAATGATTTTAGGGTGTGAAAACAACACTAACAATGAAATGTTTGATAAAATCCTGTATAATTTAAACTTTCTGAACTTTCATTGCTCCCTCGTTTTATGTTTACAACACTATGCAATAGAGAGTGAAATATGTGACATTTCATGAATATTCTTTAATCCAAGATGGCTCCTGCCCTTTGATGTCATAATATGCAAATTCCCTACATAAATTTTGGATCAATCCTAAAATATCTCTAATTTACAGGAAGTCTCTAACTCTTATCATTTCTAAATTTTGAAATTAAAACATCAAAATCGGACTTTAACACAACTCTGGCACCTTAAGGGTTAAGTGATACAAGCTGTTGGAAGTCAACACAAGAAGGAAAACAGATGCTTTAATTGACAGATGTTGATTAACCTCAACCCTCAACAGCTGTTTATTTAGGTTAAAAGCAGAGGTCGATAACAGCCATTAACCTAAACTTCATTTGACATTTCTAACACTTTTCCAGCCTGTTCTTTACATCCTCAACATCAGTGGCGTTCTTTAGAAGGATATTGAGTTTCAGACAATGGATTAACTCCTTTTACACATCATCAGACCTGTACTTGGCTGGACAAGTTCCCTAATCAATGGTTTTAACACTGAACCTGAGGTAGAATGACATCAAAAAGGTGTGCTGGCCAATCCAAGTTCTTGTTTCCATTGGTTAAATGGCTGCTCTAATTTACGCTGCTTCATGTGTTTATTTTGTTTTACCTTATCTCAATACATTATTCATTGTTATTTGTTAATTGTGCTGTAATTTCCATCAACTTTTTCATTGTGTATGTACAGCAGGTCTCTTTTGGAAATAAAATGATCTTTCAACGGAACTCACATGAATAAGTAAATTAAAAGAAAAATAAATTGAAACATTAATCCTGCAAAATTTTGTGCCTCACTTAAAGGCTGAAAGTCCCTGAAGCCTGGAAGTTTAGAGGCTGTAAAGTAAATTTGGTTTTAATGTGTTTTTGCTCAGAGCCCCGACTGAAATGGAGCAAAACCAGTGTAAAGAAAACAAAAAGAAGTAACGCACTGTTCCTGCAGAAAGAAATAATGGGTTTTTGGCAGTGAGCTCTAATACTGTTATGGCCTTTTCAGCAGTTCACTTATCTTTTCTGCCATCTTCCGTTGGGTATCTGCATTGTCTGAATATTTCTGTTTTCTGTCTTTTATCACCACCGTGTCCTTGATGGTATTCAGCTGTCTCCCTATACAGTGAAGAGACATGTTCAACCTTGACAGCTTCATGCTTGGCTTTTATTTTATTTCCAATATCATGCAAATGGTCATTTCAGCTTTTTTCTTACTCTAGACATGGTCTAAGGGTTCTGTAAAACTCTCTCATCCATCAAACACTCCAAAGGATGGGGAATCCACACAGACTGGAATTAGAAACTTCGCCATTTCACCAGCATGGCCACCACCGAAACCATGGCCAAGACCAGAGAGTATCAAGACCACGTCCAGGATAAAGGGCACATTTACACCACTACTTTGATTATTTGGTCCATTCCAGGCAATAAGAATATTTATTAATTAGCATATAGACTCAATGTGTAATGCAGCTGTTTCCTGGGATCATGCCCTTTTTTCTTTTCATAGGACTCTGACTCTCAACTACTGTTCTCATGTTTGTCTTTATGTGCTATCTGCATGTTTGTTGTTTTATCACCACCATATTGGTTAGGCCTGGTTAAAGTGGTCCACTTTCACACCTCCAAATCCAACAAAAACTGGTCCGATTGATGTTTCATCAGTGTTTTATCTTTGCACGAATTCTAACTTTGCTACTTGCTTTTATCTTTGTGTATTACATCCTCTGTATTGGCCATTTTTGGCAAAATACCCAATTCTATATCTGCAGATGGACTGAAGTCATTGAAGATGCATAGTTTGTCATTTCAGGCAGAGGAGACGCTATTTTCAGGAATGAATGTCGTCATATGGGACGAACTTTGTTCCAAAGACCCACAAGGTAGCTATGAAATAATTAGTATCTCCTCATTTGGACCTGAGTTCACATTCTCACCAAAGGGACCACACCAAAGTTTGTCATTTGCGAGTCAAGTGGACCGAGACCACCTCGTTTTGGAGGTCTCGGTCCACTTGAAAATGAGATTGGTACCACTCAAACCGGGCATGTAATAATGATATCCAGGGAAAGCAAAACCCTCAGAGACACTGTGAGACAGAGACCCAAGACCAAAAGACGGTTGACAAAAGCAGTGAGAACCATAGAGAAAATCAATAATAAAAAAAACTACCAATAATGAGAAGAAATTCTTATGAACGAAACAGGAATGTCTTAAAATGATAGAATGCAGAAAGCACCTAGAGCAGTTTTTACTAGCGAAACCAATCATTAGTGCATCCAGGGGGGATGGACCACATTTATTATTGATGATGTTTTCTTTTTAAAATATTGTTATATGTTGAAGTTGTAGCTAATCTGAACTCCAAAATAAAGTATATAGAAGATTATCCTCCTTGCACGTCATCTATCTATCTATCTATCTATCTATCTATCTCATTTAGTTTGTAGAACTTGTTGGTTTTTCTTGTTGTTGGACAAACATTCCTGTCTCCTGACTTGTCGACAGCAGTTTCCCTGTTTCCTCCTCAGCTCCTCAGTAATCCTCCAGTAGTCTGCTGACTTCATTATATTCAGTCACGATTAGTGTAACATTAATAACGACTTGGAAATGAGAAATTTGTATTATTATGTTTCCACACTCGCTCCCAACTGGAAAAAAAACTGCAGCTAATTGGCTGTTAGTTTGATTACCTCATGGAAAAACAGAGGAGACAAGCAAGACTAAAAAACACTCGCTAATTAAATGAATACCAGCAGTTTGAATTTAAAGATGTCCACAGCCTTTTTATTATGTATTTATTATATTTCTTTCTTTGTTTCTGGGTACACGACTTCCTGAGTACCAACGGATCCATTCATGGTATTAGAAACTGGGCCCAGACCAAACCTTCTTGCAGTGGAATAAATTAAATTATTTCATTTCGTCAATGTAGCCATGAGATTTGTATTGACGAGACGCCTCAGTGCTCGGCCTGTTATTCAGAAATCAGTAACTGGCAGCTCCCCAGGCTGCAGCCGGTGGCTTCTCTGACTCCGACCTGCGGTTCTGTCTGTGGAGACGAGTGGAAGGGAACAACAGTGCATGTCAGCGCTTCAGTCAAATTAACACATTGATATCTGATAGAGTTCTTACAGAGTCCTTACACAACTAGATCTGCACAGCCCTGTACAACACTACACAACTCAATTAGATTGGAAACAAGCACGTCTTTTATCTATCTATCCTTTGTTCCACGCAACCCTCCTCCTCCTAATATGGAAATTTGTCAATGTATCATCTGAACCAGTGGCTTGCAGGCCCAAATGTTGACAAATGTTTGCCCCATGGGAGCCAAAGTGTGTGCTAAAGTGCTCTCTTGGGATCTAAAATGGGTGTTAAAGTGCCCTCTTTGGAGCAAAAATGTGTTAAGTGCCCTCTTGGGGATGAACAAGCATGTTAAAGTGCCCTTTTGAGAGCTAAAACTTGCTGAAGTGCCCTGTAGGGAGCTAAAATGTGTGTTAAATCATCTTCTTGGTAACTAAAAAGAATGTTAAAGTGTCTATTGTATAACATCCAACATGTCTATTATAACCTTTTCAGTGGTGAGGACTTAGAAACTTAGTTAAAACTAAAGTGAAATTGAGAACCCTGTTCTATTCTGGGTTGTAACTATAGAACGACTTGATGGCATCAGTCAAACGTAATTGTAGGACGTTTCTGAGTAAATTCTCTGCCCTTGTCATATTTCTTGGCCGCCCCATAAGCAACTAACACTTCTACAAATACAGCCGACAAATACAGCCATCTTTTCACAGAATAACTCAAGGCGAGCCGCTGTCCAGGCCTTTCAAAACCCAGCTCCCCCAAAAACATTCCATTAGATGAACGATTCCCTGGGTCTGCTTCAGAGGAGCCATTCATAGCACCTGGCCAAGGTGAGAGCAGGCTCTGGATTTATAGACGAGTACGCATCACCTCAAGGTGAACCAGCTAGTAATGAAACTATCTCTGCCCTCAAAGAGTCTCTCTACCTCATTTTCACATCGACTATAAAACCGAAATACGTCCGGAATCAAGGATGCTGCCGGCTCCCGCTTCTATTTTCTACGGGAACGAGGCTGGGAGACGTCGAAGGGGCCTGGGCGACGTCGTCGGATCGTTCCGCGAGTCTTTTAGACGCCTTTAAATCTCACTGAGGAGAGGCGAGCCCGGAGCATTTGGGACGTAATGAGGGTGAGTTATTGAAAAGACAAAATCACATAAAACGGACAGATGACTGGTCATCAAAGTGCGCCAAAAGATAAAGGGGAACATAAAATACATTTTGTGGATTGTAGGACACGGGCTTTAAAGTTGTTTGTGGAGCTGTGTGTGTGTGTGGACAGGGATGCATGTCGCTGTGCATATTTATGGCCATTTGTGTAATCATATAGCCGCAGGGTGATAAACTTTAGATGTTGAAGGAGTTTGGTTCACTTCAGATCTTCATCATCTCTTGATGGGACATTTGATTTAGAGAGGAGGGCGAAAATACAGTGTTAAATACATTTTATCAAAAAAAGACCAGGACCAATTTCACAACAGCAGTAATATCAGAAGTGGACATTAGTTTACTGCAGCTGGATGACATAAAAAAAAAGCCTTGCATGAAATGAAGAGTATAAAAGTAAAGAGAAGCCTTCTGATCATCCTCAGTACTGTTTTGACGACATTGACGTCTAATTGTTGTAATAGAAGCATTAACATTATTTTTCAAGCATCCCACTTCTTAGATATGTTTTGTTTAGTAGTGGTTCTTCACTATTATTCAAACATGCCACTTTCATGCTCCCATACATCATAACATGCCTGATCAGAGAATACTTCAGCCACATAGGATATGAGACACTGGGGAAATGTCCAAACTGTTAGCCATCAGAAACTGTCGTTTTAAAAAAAAGCATATGCTAGCCTTCAGTTATCTGATACCAATGCTCATGTGTGATTTATAAAGCTGTTTGTACTGCTCAAATATCAGTGTAAGAACCAGTGTTGATAAATGAGGTAGAATAAGAGTCATTTAAATGTCACTAAAATGTTCACAGTTTACCTGCCTATCTATCTACCTGGTTATCTACCTAGGTAGCAACTTACCTCCATCTATCTAGCTATCTACTTACTTTTCTTTACCTACCTACCTCCCTACCTACCTACCTACCTACCTACCTACCTAGCTAGCTATATCTACCTAGCTACCTACTTACTTTTCTTTACCTCCCTACCTACCTACCTACCTACCTACCTACCTACCTACCTAGCTAGCTAGCTAGCTAGCTATATCTACCTAGCTACCTACTTACTTTTCTCTACCTACCTAGCTATCTACCTATACCTAGCTATACGTACCTACATAACCTCCCTAGCTGTATCTACCTATAGCTACCTACCTACTGACCTACCTAGCTACCTACCTACCTATACCTACCTAGGTACCTACTTACTTTTCTCTACCTACCTACCTACTTATCTGCCTATGCCTACCTATACCTACCTACCTACCTACCTACCTACCTACCTAGCTAGCTAGCTATATCTACCTATCTAGCTACCTACTTACTTTTCTCTACCTGCCTAGCTATCTACCTATACCTAGCTATACATATCTAGCTACCTAGCTGTATCTACCTATCTGGCTATGTCTACCTCTACGTACCTACCTACCTACCTACCTACTTATCTACCTACCTACCTATACGTACCTACCTACGTACCTACCTACCTACCCACCTACTTACCCACCTACCTACCTACCTACCTACCTACCTATTTACCTATACCTACCTATCTACCTACCTACCTACCTACCTACCTACTTATCTACCTACCTACCTATACGTACCTACCTACCTACCTACCTACCTACCCACCTACTTACCCACCTACCTACCTATCTACCTACCTACCTACCTACCTACTTATCTACCTACCTACCTATACGTACCTACCTACCTATCTACCTACCTACCTACCCACCTACTTACCCACCTACCTACCTACCTATACGTACCTACCTACCTACCTACCCACCTACTTACCCACCTACCTACCTACCTATACGTACCTACCTACCTACCTACCTACCTACCTACCTACCTACCCACCTACTTACCCACCTACCTACCTATTTACCTATCTTCTACATCCAGCCCCATGGACGGCAGCCAGAGATGACAGAGACCAGACACATGTCTGGGTAGACTATCACAACTCTCACAAAACAAGATGCTCTGTCGGAATATTGACACTAAAAAAGTGTTGGAAATCCAGCATGTCTAAATAGAGACTTATAAAGTATAAAGGTATCATATAAAGGGATGTCAGAAATAAGCCGGAGGGCCTCAAATGTGTTATAGGGTGGTTCAGTTTTTATGTTTTTACATTTCAATATTTCAATGTGTATTTGCACTGTCTTTACCTTTAATACTGACAGAAAATGTTAGAACCCACCTTCAAATCTCCACTGCAAGGACAACAGATCATATAATATAGACACTGTCAAATTTTAAATACTATGTCTATTTCTGTGTGTGCAGGACTATTTTCTACTTCTACTTAAAAATGAAAAGATGTAACTGTGGTATAATGGTTGAAGTTATTGGTAAGAAAAGACAAATAACAATGCTGAATATGTCATGGCACAAACTCTGTGTAGTGATGCAGCACAAACAGCCAAACACAGCAGTGACAACATAATACATTACAGCATCTAACCAGAGGCTGACATTTACAGCTACGCTGCTGTTTAGACTTAGAGAAAGAGAAAATGGTCGGTACAGCTGTGTCCTTCAGGCACGTCCTTCCATAATAAAAATGACAAGAAACAAAATACAAAAAAACGTTTTTGTAGAGTAAGTGGCTGTTATTCATAAGAGGAGAGGCGTTTAAACCCTAGTTATTCAACTTTATATTCAAATGTGGTGAGAAATGTAACACCAGGAGTATGAATGTACGATATATAGGTCAACTGGTGGTATTCAGGGAAAAAAGTTGTAGCATTAACAAATTTTCAATAATACATTGAAATGAGTTGTCATGTTGCTTGATTGGTTAAATCTTTTATATCAGGAGAACATTAAATATCCCAGTTCTACTGTTCAAGTGTTTAGTGATGTATATGTATAGTTAATTGTTGCATTGTCCAGTCTTGTGTTTGTCTGTTTAATACACGTTTTGATGATTTATTATGTGACAAAGACAGTTTGAGACCCTTCTAGTGACTCTTTTTTTCAAATCAACCAAAAAAAGGAAAGAGTACCGATAGCATTACTGAACAGAGAAAAGTCTGGAATTACCTTCTTTAAATTTGGGATACACCAGTTTGTTGGAGGCGAGCGAGGCACTAGCTCGTTGATGGTGTGACGACTTCGTGGAAGGAGGCAGTTGATGAAAATGTGTGAAAACTTGTCACTTTAAGTGATGAACTCAGACTTTACATCGAGGGTGAAACACATGATTTTGTATCACAGATTTCCCCCAAAAACAGTCGTTTAAATGTGGAATAAAAGGTGAAGACCCAACACCACGTTTACGTCGTTTGTTCAGACCGTCGTCATATCAACAAAAACTAAACAACTGGAGATGTTTGCTCCTACATGTCCATTCTGTTGGGGTTTAAATGTTAAATTGTTAGACAAAAACACATAAAATAAACATATTTAAGGTGTTTTTGCTAACTTTTTTGGAAGCAAATGCAATTACATGCACAATACAGATTAAGCAAATTAGGTAATGGCTTTATTTCTCGACTTCTAGCAGCCTTTAGAACAGTCCATAGCTAGTTTCCTTACTTCCTTACACAAAAAGATGGGCAGCGTAGCTGGATTCATTTTGACTTGTCGGCTCAGCAAACACTCATGTGAGCTGCCCAAAGGCTAATTCATTAGCTAGCTAAGTTAATGAACCAGACACCGATATATATGCTGAGCCCTGCTAACATACGACGTTAATTAAAATAATAGAAATTCACACACTGAAACACTGGAGCGTAGAATCTTTCTTCACTCGTTTGGCACAATCACAGCACAGCGAAGCATATTTGTCAGATATCAGCATAAAAAATGATTCAAAAGGAAGAACAGCCGAGGGGGGAAGTTGACTCATAAAGCTGAGGTGT
This sequence comes from Lepturacanthus savala, assembly GCA_030544235.1. Lineage (NCBI taxonomy): Eukaryota > Metazoa > Chordata > Actinopteri > Scombriformes > Trichiuridae > Lepturacanthus > Lepturacanthus savala. The sequence goes on from CM060478.1 coordinate 1,662,911, forward strand.
GAACCCACCTATTTTTTTTTTAAACACAATTAATCATTCGACCAATCACTGCGATTCAGAATGAAACGCAGCAAACATCCATCTTGATCTTTTCACTCAGACGCTGCATTGATGTTCAGGGAATTGTTGCTATGATTAAAACTGTACAGCACCTGAATACATGTGATTAGGACTCACTTCCCACTATTGATTTTCGTTGACCACCAACGTTTCCAGGACAGCATCAGTATTAATGTTCGTCTGCTCACAATCAAACGGTGGCCAATGATTTGAGCAGTGATCAACCACCTCCTGGTGGCTTGAAAGGCCACTTTAACATGTTCCTTCATGGGAAATGGCAGCTGTTCCAATACTTCTACGACAGAGCCCAATAACGACCAAAGACACAGGAATAAAGGTCTCAACCTTAGCCAGAAATCCCATTCTTCAGATGCTAGTAGCTAGCTCCATGGAAGAAACCAATTGAACTAATATAAGGAAGCCGGGAAGTCATTTATTACAACACTTTTACAATTATAGTTTTTTTCCCTCATTGATTCATGATCTTATCTGCCTGACTTATATTTACAAATAAATATGGAACTTTACTACGACTACTATTTCTTTTTATACCATTGTTTAAAACAATGGGGGGCTCAAAACCTGCAAGGCAACTTGCAAAAGAGAAAGATTATTATAGTAGTATTATAGGATCGTATTGTTTTCATGTCCCATCCAGTAAAATGAAAAATGAAAATGTATTGTTTATTGTCCCCCCATTTTTATATGTTTATATTTGCTTTTGCTCATTTGTAACTAACATAACACGTAATAAACAACCAACCACAACAACCTCAACAAGCTCAGAGGTTTTCAAACGCCGTAAAACACGAGTATCACCAAGCACCAACCACAACAATAGCTCTGACTCTTTATTGTTTTGTGTATTACCATAAATTCTGATCATTGCAAATTCACCAGAGCATTAAAATATATATTTAATGTCTAGAAAACTGAAGAAATACAGATGCACAAGTGAATGGACAATTTTTGGTTGGACTAAAGTGATGCAAATAGCTAATTTTAGCCAGAAAATGCTATGAGGCTAACGATATGCTAGTTCCCATGTACTTTTACTTACACTAAACTACAGTGTGAGTGTGTGAGTTCACACCTACAGTGTTTACTCTCTAAACAATTAGAATAAATGCACATAAGTTCCCACAGAGGTTTAGAGCAGCAGGAAGCAGCAGGAAGCAGCAGGAAGCAGCAGGAAGCAGCAGGAAGCAGCATGGTTCCCCCTCTCCCACTCACAAACCTCCCAAAACACATCTGCAAGATGTTTTTTGTTGTTCTTTTGTTTTTTTTAGCTTTACTCTCGCAGCTGAATCCCATCATGAATAAACACAACTGTAGCGTCTAACTCAGAATGAACCAAAAAACTCCCTGTCAGCGTTTAACCCTCTACTGCAACAGTTACTTTATCTTTGTTTTTTTGGCTTTTATTTTGGAAGGACATATTTATCAGGTCACATGACCAGGATATCCCTATTGCTCATGGATTTTTGACGTGAGCATCATTGAATCATTGAAAGTTGCCTTTTATTCCAAATTTTTGAAAGTTTTCACCAAATAAAAAACACTATCCAGGGTAAATAAACTTTATTTTTGTTTTTACATTTCATTATTTCTTGATGTTATAGGTCGTTTCTTTCTAATATGCTAAGAAAGATTCGTTTCCATATGGCAACAATATGAAAATATGGAAAATGCATATTGCATACAACCTAAATGCCTTTGATAATAAAGTTTGATGATTGATTTTTTTTGTAAATGTGAGCCCAAACACAGCAGTAAACCAGCAGCATCTTGGTTCCACACCAATAAAGTTAAAGTTGTGGAGCGGCCGACCCAATCCCCAAACCTTAATCCTATTAAAAACATGTGCACTGACACCAAAAATGCTGTTTCCGAAGTAAAAACAAGAAATTCGGAGGAATTCTGAGGCTGAAACACCTTCCATGCAGCACAGATGTGAAGCAGGAATGTTAAATCCTGAAGATGTTTCGGTTTATTCAGTAAATATTGGAGTCTGTAAAGAAAAATGCTAAGCTATATTTCGTACAACATAGGGTTAACCATCCAGTCACAGTGGTCATAAACAATCTTTTTATTTCATTTATCCCTCCCATCCCCTACAGATCCAATCCTGTGTGAGTGAAGTCCAGCCCATGCTGCCAAATAAGAGAGAGCATGGAAAAAAAAAAGAGAAAACAGTGAGTGACTCGATAAAAGCGAGATAGAAGGTAATGAGAGGAGGATTTCATTAAATCGGAGGCATTTTTCACCCAAATGTAGAAGGACAACGGCTCCGTTCTTATCGTCTAATAACATCAAAAGAGCTTTTTCGTGGTGCAGCCGCTGATTTGCTGTGTGCATTTCTCCTCCGTTTCTAACCACTTGACACTGTGTACCTTCAGCGGTGATAAGAGGAAAACAATTACAATTCATGTGCTTTCTCTACACACACACACACACACACACACATTCTGCAGTTTTCTATCACAAATTTAAAGCTCAATCAAAGAGTTATGAGCTAAACGTGGGTTCCCTGTTTTTTGGATTTATGGATTGTTTGCATTTTGATAAGAGGGGAGGTGTGTGTGTGTGTGTGTGTGTGTGTGTGTGTGTGTGTGTGTGTGTGTGTGTGTGTTTTGTGTTTTGCAGCGATGCCAGAGCAGAGTGACAATGAAGGGGAGGAAAAAGAGAACATGATTGAGTGGGACATTTTGTCAGCCAGAGACGTGAGCTGGAGCCTGGAGTGTGTGTGTGCGTGTGCACGTGCATGTGCACGCGTATGTGTGTGTGTGTGTGTGTATTGGTGTCTATACAAAAGTCTGAGTCACCCTGGACCTGTTCTTTACTTTATTAGCATTCTAATGCTAACCAGAGCAATGACACAGCTGTTGATACTGAGACACGTTTTAACCCTTGCATTGTAATTATATCATTTATTTCCTATTATGTACCGTTTTCTTTGCAGAAAGTAGCATTTTCATAGCTAAACATATGTGGTTTCAATCTATTTTTCTATTTCTCATAGTGATAAAACACAGAAAATACATATAAAACAAATGCAGGAGATGTAAGTTTCTTAAATTGTGAGATGTTTTCTTTTTCTTCGTAAAAGTTTTTTGACTCTAAACTCTGAATTTCTGCCTGCAGGCAACGTCTCGGTAGAATTTTAATACTATTCAGCTTAAAGTGATGCAAAGCAATAAATTCAGGTGTTTTTCTTGTGACTTTTTACACTAAAACCATTAAATAACATTGACTTGAGACGTAAAGACGTCTCAGTTATCAGAACCTGCAATAATAACAATGAAATAATGACGATTATCAGTGTTTTACACTCAAAAAACAGAAATGTGAACCAACTTCATGACATTTTTATCAAGTAGGTAACAAATCTAATTGAAAATGAATATGTTCAATGAAATTAAATTAATAAGTTGGACCAATTCATTTATTTAAACATGTTACTCCAACTTATTAATTAATATTAATTCAACTCAACTCTAACTCAAATCTAAATGCTGCAGGTGAGAAGATAAATTTCATGTTTTTAGTTCAAATTCACTCCCTGAAGTAGCAAAAACACAAATGTCAATTTAAAGTGATCAGATAAAAATCAAAGACCTGAATCATGTTTTGCATCACTTGAAGCTGAATAGTGTTAAAATTCTACCCAGACATTGTTTTTCTACCAAGACATCGCCTGCAGGCAGAAATTCTGAGTTTAGAAAGAAAAAATCTAAATGGCAGAAAATCTACTTAGTCAAAAGTGGGAGGTCCCAATTGGATAAATTTATATAAAGGTTGAGTTTTGGAGCTAAAAGTTGCATTTATCACTTGGTTCATTCTGTTTCCAACTAAGATCATTATTTTCTCTGTGAATAAAGATTTTTTTTCTGTTTGACTTAGTATAGAACATTTCAACAGCATGAAAATTCACAGTGTTTTACATTAAACATCAAAAGCATCAAGATTCAATTTAAACAGTTGATTAAAAGGGGAAACATTTCAAATTAATTCAAATTAAAAACAAAGAAAAATGTAAAACAGTTGATGATGAGCAGAATAATCAAAACAGTGCAGATCTGCAGTTCTCTGGAAGTTTTTTCCAGATTTCTAGGAGTCTGTTCCAGATATCTGGGAATTTTTTGTCAGTTCTCTGGGAGTTTGTTCCATATCTCTGGAAGTTATTTCCAGATTTCTATGAGTTTGTTCCAGATCTCTGGGAGTTTGTTCCAGTTCTCTGGGAGTTTGTTCCAGTTCTCTAGGAGTTTTTTTGTAGTTCTCTGGGAGTTTGTTCCATATCTCTGGAAGTTATTTCCAGATTTCTAGGAGTTTGTTCCAGTTCTCTGGGAGTTTCTTCTAGTTCTCTGGGAGTTTGTTCCAGTTCTCTGAGAGTTTGTTCCAGTTCTCTTGAAGTTTTTTCCAGATTTCTAGGAGTTTATTCCAGTTCTCAGAGAGTTTGTTTTATTTCCTTTGGAGTTTGTTCCAGTTCTCTGGGAGTTTGATCCAGATCTCTGTGAGTTTGTTACATATATGTGGGTCATATAAAATGAATGCTGCTTCTCCATGTTTCATCCTGACTCTGGGAACAGAGAGCAGACCATCTAAGAGGTCTGGATGGTTCATAAAGGAGTTCTACTTAGACCCCAGACCATTCAGTGCTAAATAAACCAGTAAAAGTATTTTAAAGTTGAACCACCAGTGCAACACCAATGCTAAGACCTCAGTAAACTAGTTATTAACAACCAATATCCCCCTGGTCCATGTTCATCCGGGTTTTGCTGTGATTTCATCGATTGTGAGCGAGTCTGAGGCGTCACGTTCACATTTTTCACAGATTTGCAGAGATGTGGTTGTAGCAGGGACATCACGCTGTTATTGATCATGGTGCACGGGTAAAACATAGAGCTGCATATAAAGTAATTGTTGGGATGATGTTTCTTCTCTTTATTTATCAGTTGCACAAAGAGAAATCCGCAGAATTTTACGAGAACTCCTTGTTCCTCTTGTTGACTCCCTAAAGCCTCATTTATTTTTAAGAGTCAATGATTAATTTGTGATTTTTCGTGTGTTTTGCAGCGTTTCATGCTGATTATTTCTAAGTGTTACATACATAGAGTTTGATTTACAACTTGTTTGTGTTTGTAAGATTAACTAAAAGTGACTTGTGCATATTTGATGAGCCACTGAAGTGCTTATATCTGGATGTTTTTGGTTTGTTTTTCAGATCCTGCTGCATCTGAACCATTGAAATTAGTGAGGGGGCGGCTTTTATCCCTCAGTGATGATGATAGAACTCAGCTTTAGTGTTGTTGTGCTCAGTCATTTCATTGAGTTTCAGCCTGCTAGCGTAGCTCTGAAAGCGAAGTGGACATGAACCAGCGGTTAATCTAATGGTGTTTGACGGGAAACAAAGATGTTTTTTTCCGCTAAACTGTGCCACTTAGGCTCCAGAATCAAAAGGATTACAGTATGAAAGGGATTAGAGGCCTTTTGTGATGACAAATTAAACATCACGCATGGATGTTGGGAAACAAGTTTCCATGTGTATGCAAGCTAACGTCCAAAAACACAAATATATACGAGGCCTCAGGCTGGAACACACAGCTGGTCCAAAACTGGACAGCTGTGCTGCCCAAAGTCAATCCATGGCTCTGATTTCCATTCATATCACCAACAGGGCGAATGAACCCACTCTGAAGTCTAAACTACTGCATTTTTGTTAATTTAGTGGTGAATATTGTGGATTTTGAGGCTGATGTGTTAATCTCTGGTACTTCTAAAGCCACATTCATTAACTGTTGGACACAGGCATTGGAACACTAAACCATTACCCAGCTCCCAAACAAAATATGTTTTTTTGATTTAGCTGCTAATTGTGTATAGTGGATTTTAAAAGTTTACACACCCTTGTTAAAATGCCGGGTTTTTGTGATGTAAAACACCAACCAAGATAAATGATTTCACAGCTTTTTCCACCTTTGATGTGACCTATAACTTGTACGACAGGAATCTTTCATGGAGGTGAAGTAAATTAGTAAATTTTGTTCTTAAATAAATAGAATCATATATTTACATCCAAATATAGAATCACCTACAGGCGTCCCACAAGGATCTATCCCAGGCCCATGACTACTCATGTTATATATCAATGAGTCCCTCCATACCTATCATATGTACACCAATATCCAAATATATGCAGATATGACTTAATTATATAATAATAATACATTAGACGTATATATATAAATATTACTTATATATAGACACTCAAAAAAAAGAAAGAGAAAAAAAAGGGCCAGTCTGAACAAGTATCAATAGTATTGTTAAAGTCTATAATCACTACTAGATACTACTATAAAACCATTAAAGTCTATAATATCACTACAAGATACTACTATAAAACCATTAAATTCTATAATATCACTACTAGATACTACTATAAAACCATTAAAGCCTATAATATCACTACAAGATACTACTATAAAACCATTAAATTCTATAATATCACTACTAGATACTACTATAAAACCATTAAAATCTATATCACTACTAGATACTACTATAAAACCATTAAAGTTTATAATATCACTACTAGATACTACTATAAAACCATTAAAGTTTATAATATCACTACTAGATACTACTATAAAACCATTAAAGTCTATAATATCACTACTAGATACTACTATAAAACCATTAAAGTCTATTTAAGTATATTTAAGATATATAATAAGATACTAATTCTAATAAATAGGCATAGGCAATTCATATTGTATATATAATGTTATTATAATGGTGCTGCTTATGAAAAACTTTGTATATTCTGCTAGTTTTTTATTAATGTGCACATTTCCTGTTAATAAATAAATAATAAACACACATATTAAAGTGTGTAGGTGTTGAGATGCTTAGAAACACTCAGGTTTGGAACATATACCACATATAGCCACATATACGTCTCACACACACACACACACACACACACACACACACACACACACAAGAGAAATTCCTGGTGTTTCCATGTGCAGAACTAACAGATGGACACTTCATTACCTTTATGTCCTCCATTAGTGAAAGCTCAAGTTCTCTGTGGATATACAGCTTAGAATCAGCAGTTACCAGGAGCTGAGAACTGACCTCAACCACATCAAACATATTCTAATTATTTTAATATCTGACTCCATGAGGTGAAGCAGCAGCTGAATGAAAACATCCACCACCCAATCCATCATTTATGGATTTTAGGGCGATTCAAGGACTTTATTTCACCTTTCCACAAGTGTTAATTTCTATAAATATGAGGGAAATATGTTTATTCACAATGAAAACAAGAAAAAAACTAAATTATAAGAACTGACTTAACCTGCTGAGACCCAGCTACTAGTTTTATTTGTTTAGTGCGTGTTTTTCTGTGCTAATATCTCCCGTATGTGGCTAAAAAGTGATGTCATATTTAGGGGGCGTGGCCTTTGCCACTTCTTTCTTTCCTTCCAAATAATCTTTATTTATAATTCATTTTATACACAATAACAGTAAGTAAGTTCAATTAAAAGTCCAAATGATATGCAACCACAATAACTACAAGCGAGAGTAGGTAAGCAATAACAAATAAACAAAAAAATACAAAAAAATACAAAAAAATAATAAGAAAAATAAAAAAAATAATAATATGAAAAAAACAAAAACAATTTTAAATTAAAAAAAATTATAATTAAATTAATAAAATAAATAAAAAATAAAATTATTATATTTAAAAAAATGTAAAAGTTCCAGCTCTTAAAATATTTTTTTTTAAAACACAAAGTAGCTGGCAAATTTACATTTATGGCTAGAAAATTATTTGCATAATTTATTTTTCAAATAAAATGTCATATTCCAAAAGAAAAATCACTTTCCACAAAAAGAGTTTAAAGTCACAGAAGAAATTATCTAAAATAAATTTTATCTGAATGGTCTTTGCAACTTCCTTCTTCCAAGGAATAAAAAGCAGAATTTCTATGTAAGAAAAATGAGACTGATTGACTGAATTCAAATGTATTTTTTATTTACTTTAATATTCATTAGACATACACAAAATGACCTGTTCTCTTCACAGCTCCAGAGAAAAGCTTGAGAGAGACATAAAAACTATATTCAGATGATTTCTGGCTCCTACAAAGACAAATATATCTTATTAGAGATGGCAGAACTTCAAATAACATCCAGGAAAAAAAGTGTATAGTATGTCAGTTTTAATATTTGGCAAAAAAGTCAACTTTAACTTGTTTTAAATGTCATTTTACAACCTGGAATTAATATAGAAAGAAGTGTCTGTGAATGACTCAGAGGCAAATTTATGAAATGTCAGAGAAAAGCAAACTAAATACTATAAAAACATGGAGCATCATGCATTCGTTACCAATTCAGATGTTAATGTTTTGAAATCAATGTAAAAATAAAACACAACCACTCACACACTTGTGAATTCTGAGCATTTCCATTTCACTTCATTCGAGCGGGAGATAATACAATGTCATTTCCAGGGATGTGAGTGAAAGACTTAATCTTAAAACAACGTTTTAATGCATGGTGAAGTATCTCTTCAAACGGCACCACCGGTTATAATGAGAAGCCTTTTTTTTCCCCCCGACTCCTCTAACCATGGCGGGAAATTGTCTACCTCTGCATTACAGTGATGAGAATGTAATGAGGAAAAGGCGTCAGATTAGACTTCAAACCGACCGTGCGTCCACCGCTGATGAAATGGGAAAAGAAACAGTAATAAATAAATAATGGTAAACGCTGTTTTGATCAGCTGAAGCCGAGCGTTTGTCATGTAATGAATTCAGTCACATCCTATAGCTGAGCTCTGGTTTCATCACCAGATGTTGGTTTTCCTGTTGGAGCAGTGAAAATGAAATGGAACTGAGGTTTTGATTTATTTCATTTAATTCATTTAAAGGCTCAAACAGCACATTGTTTTTTATTGGAGCCAACAGAGCTCATAGTCAATGGCCATAGAACCGTCAAAAGTGTTAAGAAATGGTAAAGTTTTGGCGTATTGATTGGGAACAGTAGTCTGATTGATGTCACCAAGGTTCATGTCAACACCTCCAACTCTCTAGCGCCACCAACTGGTTAAAGTTTCTGGATGTCATTTTTGAACCGTGCATCTGATTTTCAAAAAGAAATCTTTGGAGCAACGATAGCATTTTCCACCTCAATAGATTTTCCACCATTTTGGATTGTAGCGGCCAATAACGTCTTTAAAATGTAATAGTAAATAAAAGTCCTGCTTTCAGCACTTTTATTACATTATTGACCTATTACATCAATGTGAAAACCCATACTATCTTCAGGCATTGGAATTCTGTTCCTAAATCAAATGCATCATGAGGTATGAGCCAATTAAAGCACCCCCTAGGGGTCAAAGGTCACTTATTCATTATTGGCCTGGTGAACAAAAACACATTTTCTGATAATAAGCTAATTAAATTATTGGCAAAGAGTTATTACTTCAACACTTTTACTATGTAATTGGACAGTTATTACATTATTGGCCTATTACGTAAAAAAAAAAACACCATCTGAAGGAAACTCAATAAATCTGGTGACCTTTGACCTCTAGGGGGCACTGTAATTGGCAAAAATGTCTCATGATGTGTTGGGTTATGATTTGCTTTGTCACATTAATGGTTGTCGCCCATTTTTAAGGTTTCGGCCGCCATCTTGGATTATATTAAAATCAACAAACATATTCCATTGACCACATATTTTCGCTACCAAACTTGACACAGATGATGTTTAGAGTCTGACACACGTTATAATGATGTGATTTTATTGTCTGTCAAAGCTTTCAGCCAATCAGAGCCAATCAGATTTGATGGAGAAGCTGCCAAACAGGAAGTGGACTTATATCTCAGCCAAACAGCCAAAATCTAGGCCTTATTCACAGTTTGGCCTATTTTTTTTTACCATTAAAATCACCCAGTAACACTTATCATAATCTAAACCCAGATTTACTCTAAAATGAACCTTTTCAAACCTCAAACTGGCTGATAATTGTCATGCACATCTTTAAATTGTTAAGCAAATAATATAGGCCTGGTGTTGTGCTCACTGAAAGGCTGTTTCTGCCATTTGAAACAACGGACTAATTATAGTGCTGTAGGATTAATGAGGCGGTAATTTATCTAAACTGATAGCTAGTTTCCTAGCTACAGAACAATTGTGGTAAACAACATGAACTGCTCCTTCAGCAGCAACCACAACCACAGCTTCTGTGTTAACTGAGGACGACGGCGTGGCAGATGCATCACTTGACACAGATTGGTTGCAAAGCAAAACAAAATACAGCCCTCCCAAAAAAATATTGGCAGACATGAACAGGATGATCTACTGAATTAATGAATTTAAATGAAATGGAAATTCACTCTGGTTGTATTCTGACAGCCTCTAAAAGCCTGAGAGTCAGACAATAATCCCACAAACGTCTTCAACTAGTGAAATAGTCACTGTCAACGTGTAAAGTAGGTTCATGCATACCGTAAATTCTCTAATATAGAGCCAAGCCTTTACTGGAGCAAGACCAAGCAACATGGACTTCCAATAGAATACAGAAAAACAAGATTTTGGTCCATTTGAACCTATAATATTCAAGGTTGAATTATTGAAAATGTACATTTACCATAAAAATTAACAACAAATATCAGTAACTTAGTGTTCAGCATAAATTCCAGTGTAGAAATAAAGAATATAGTGCAACTGTTAGATAATTTACATTGTAAGATAAAGCAAATTTAACTGAGGGATGGCAATGATGCTAAATGCTAAAAGTCTAATAAAGTATATAAACTTTACCATAGGCCATTGTAGCCATGGTTGATATTTTACTTCTCTGGTGTCTTTCTAATGAGATAAAAAACTCTCATCTGTATATTTTTGCGTTCAATTAGACATTTAAAAATGTTGATTCTAATAAGAGCCTGGGCCTGTATTAGAGACCAGCTTTTAGTTACCCACCAACAGCTAGTTGCTAATAGAATACCGACCTATATTAGAGAATTTACGGTACATAAATACAACTGTTTACACACATAAAACCTAATGTTTCTCCTTGTAATGGCTGCAGTATTTTAGCACAGCAGTAGTAAATAAACCTGAGCCTCTAAATGTAGAATCTCACAACTAAAAGGGAAAAGTAGATAAAAAAAATTGTAGCTCTGGAGAGAATTTGAAGTCATAATGTTCCTGTTGTTTCCAGTGGAAAGGAAATTTGATACGAGTTGTTCTACAGCTGTTTTTTTGGATGAATTGGATTGGATTATTTATCTGTGGTCATCTCATCTTGCTGTTTCAACAGTAATGTCCAACCGAGACGTTCTGGAGCAGTGGTCAAACTTTAATTTGAGATAACGTCTACAGCACCAAGGACAATGTTCTGTTTCTAAAACTAAACGTGAACCACAAAAACATCTTTTCAATTAGGGTTATGAAAATATGGTAATGAAGTCTGAATTCTGCTTCATGCTCTGTTTGTAGCTTATGGCAACAGCCTCATTAGAAAAAACTAATCGTGACAGATGGAAACTAGCTTGATTTTTCAAAATAAATCACTGGTGTATGAGACTTTTTTTGGTTTCATGTAATTCATATATTGGTATTGTACTTACCCCATTACGCCCTAATTTTTCTAAAAAGCTGAGATATAAAATCTATGTTTTCACAGTTAGACATGACAAGGAGGCTTTTATTTTGAAGGACATACAATTTGGGAGGTCACATGACCAGGATATCCCTATTGCTGATGGACATTTGACATGTGAGCATCATTGTCTCACAACTGAAGGTTGACTTTTATTCAGTAAACTGTATTATTATTTTTATTATTTACATTTAATTTAATTTTAATGTTTCTTTTTAATGGTTTGTTGCCATATGTCAACAATACATAAATATGGAGTCCCATTGACTTACATAACTACACTATCCTAATTTTTCAAAAAAAACCTGTGATATAAAATCTATGTTTTCACAGTTAGACATGACAACGGGGCTTTTATTTTGAAAGACATACAATTTAGGAGGTCACATGACCAGGATATCCCTATTGCTGATGGATATTTAACATGTGAGCATTAATGTCTCATAACCAAAGAGACATAGTCTTTTATTCAGAATTTTGGAAAGTTTTCACCAAACAATATGCAAATATGGACAATTCCTAGTGTATACAATCTAATGGAGTCCCATTGACTTACATAGCATGAAACTATCCTGAGACTATATATATATATATATATATATATATATATATATATATATATATCATATGACATTTTCATGCAATAGAGAGTTAAATAAAGGTTTATTTAATTCAACAGTCTTTCCTCCTGTGTGGTTTAGTTTGATCAAAACAAACACACCTTTGCCATATAACCCTCATAGATCATAAAGACTTCTGCAGGATTTATATCCTGTTCTTGTGTTGACTCACTTTTGCTTCATTAATTATTGTTCTAGCTACACACACACACACACACACACACACACAGTGATGAGTGACTGATTACTGCTCTAATCAGCAGATGAGCTGCAGCTGCTTCCCTGGTTTTAGGAGCAGGCAGACAGATGTTAACAGAGCGATAGGGTATTGGGCTTTGACTCTCTCTCAATTCATCTCTCCTGTTCTTTTGTCCTCCATCTCCTCTCTGCTGCTTCCATCCCTGCACTGGCCTCACCTCCACCCATCAATCATCTTTATACGTCACATGATCGCAGCGTGATCACAGTGAAATATGTTCCCGTCAGTACCTTTAATGTAAGTGCAGTAAAACCTAGTAATGATAGTGAATTAATAATAAAACACATTAAAAAAACTGCAATAATAAATGTGTATACTGATGTAATCAGTGTGTGTGTGTGTGGTCTGGTGTGTCCAGTACCTTCTTCCTGACCGCAGCAGAGGGAAAAGGTCATTATACCTTAATAATTATCTTTGCCTTAAATGTCTTTAAAATGTCTAAACTGTCTTTAAAGCAGGGTAGAACAGGGGTTCTCAAAGTGGGGTCCGGGAACCTCCAGGGGACCTTGTGGGGGGGCCAAGGGGTCCACAATATCATTCATGTAAGGAAGACTGCTATATTTAAAATAATTCAAAAATAAAAGCATTTAATATTCCATTATCATATTTATTCTCTATTATTTGTGCATTATTTGCACACAAATGCATTTAATTTCAAATTTTATTTTCCATTTTATATACTGAGGTGGAAATGAAGAGATGCATGAAATATTTCTTATATATAGTAGAGTACAAATTTTTAAAAATGTTTTATTACCTAAAATGGACTAAATAATAAAGAAAAGTTGTAAACAGAGTCTCAGGATAGTTTCATGTTATATAAGTCAATGGGACTTCATTAGGTTGTTACACTAGGAATTTTCCATATTTATATATTGTTGACAATCATTAAAAACAAACATAGAAATTAAACTAAATATAAATAATAATAATACAGTGCTCACATGTCAAATGTCCATCAGCAATAGGGATATCCTGGTCATGTGACCTCATTAATTGTATGTTCTTCAAAATAAAAGCCCCCTTTTCATGCCTAACTGTAAAAACTTTGAATAATTTAAGGAACATGGGATTCCACCAAACCGGAAAAAAAAAATCTCGCTGGACATGGAAAGATAAGAAGGCCAGAACTCCATTGACCTACTTTTTCCTATAACTTTTAGTAGAAACCACTTCAGGCACTTCTTAAATGACAAAATTCAAACAGTATGAGACAGATTTTCTCACCTCTTGGCCTTAAGTGACACAGATTTACCTTTAAACTCAGGAAGGATAGAGACAGAACTATCTAGACTCCTTTTCTTCAATCAACCTTCCTGAACTAACTTCAACAACATTAACTCTTGTCTGTATTTGATTGTCAATACCTCCACATCAAATCAATATATAGAAAGAGTGTCATCTGGTTGAATTGCTATTGTCTGGTTTACTGATATTTCCTGATATGCTGTTGGTGCAGAGGTCATTTATTATCCAAAACCTGTACACTGGCCAGCAGGAAGCTCGGCCTTGATGCAGCCGGTTTGCCCCGGTGCTTCTTCTGATATTGAGATGGACACAGAGATGTTCTTGCTTGTCTATGTGGTCAGCATCTTAGCTGGTTGTTCACAAATATTTCATGAGGTTGGACTTGTTAATGTGATGTCTACATTTGGAAAACTCATGTACAGTAGCAGAAACCACCAGGAGGAGAGTTTCCAAAGTAAGGAGTCGACCATGTGACCATGGTTTTGAGAACAAAGGGGAATAAATCCAAAATGTGCATATACATAAATACATTGTAGCATAAGATGCATGTAGAATTTGATTTATTTGCAAATATTAAATAAAAATGTATTCATACAGCAGCTAGCTAGCTGGTAAATTCGATGCTCAATGTCCAAAATTGCCCATCTTTACTTCCCACGACAAATTCCTGGAAGTTTAATCAGAAATCTTCCGCCCCTTTTCAAACCTAGTAGTGACAGGACAAGAAATAGGCAGGAAACCTTCATAAATACCTCTTCAATTAGCTTCTTTAGGCCAGTTTCTTCAATGAAATGTTGGCAACAGTGGCAGGTTAATGTTAGCTAAGTATGATTACCAAGGAGGTGATGTTTTAGCCAGCGTTTTGTCAGTCTGTCTGTTTGTTAGCAAAATAACTCCGATGATTTTGGACAGATTCTCCTCAAATTTTCAGGGAATGTTGGGAATGGTAGCATAAATAGATGATCAATTTTGGTAATGATCCGGAAAAAATCCTGGTTTCTGGGTTGCTTTGAATATTCTGGTAATGATCCGATAAATGGACTTCAATCTGACACTGAGTGCTTTTCCAGTTTGATATTATATATAATCTCTTCTATTCTTGCTGATCAATGAGCTCACCTCTTCTTTAAAGTGCTTTGTGAACGTTATTTGAGGGTCATATTGCAAAATGTCCCACTTTTTAGCTTGAAGCTTTGAGATGTTTTGTGGATCACCTTGACAACCCTTCTTAAAAAGATTCCGCCGCCTTTGAGAAACAAGGTGATTCACTTGAATCAAAAATCTCCTTTTGAAACGTGGCGTCTCTATTCAGACTGTCTATTGTGCTACGTTTTAGGATGTGACCCCATCAAGGCCAACTCTCTCTGTAAAACTACTACACTGCAGATAGAAATGTGCTTTTTTCACAGGATTTGATGAACAATGATCATTGATCAATGATCATTCCTTTCACATCACAATAAGCAAACAGTTTGAAAACAACAGATAATATTGGGGACTTTTTACACAATAATGATGGTTCCAGGCTCCAATCTTTGCTTTGGAAACCAATCAAAACACCATGATTGCATTGATTGGTTTCTCCTTTCTGTTAAAAGAAACTGTGCTGATCAATAGTTTCCTAATAAACCAAGGTTGTTTTTGTTGGACGCTGAGCTTTTCTGCCTTTTGGCTTTAACAAAACACATTTTAGAATAATTTAATTTCAATTTAACCTATTAATGCCTATGAGCCTTTAAGTCTATGACTCTTATTTTATACTTAAAATAAAAAATCTAAATGTTACTCATACAGGTTTTTCTTTTGACATGATAGTAGACAACTTTCTATGTTTTAAGCAAAAGTTTCCAAATCTCTCCTCTCATATACGTCATCAACTTGTTGCCAAAGACAAACCCTTCCAGAAAGAGGTCATTTTATTTAGATTATCATGATCTTCCACCTTAAAACATACACATCTATTTAACCTATTATGTCTCTAGAATAATCCCACAAAAAAGAATTTTGTACATGGGGAAAAAATAGATAACATTATTGTTAGTGACTTTACTTAAATATATATGCATGAAAAACCTTAATCAACAAACAAAAGCATATATAGAGAGATAATATAGAATTACAGAAAAACCTGCCATCATGATATAACTAAAGACTATAAACTACAAAAAGAAATTCTAATATTACCAAATAACCATTAACTGAGCTCCACTTAAATCCAATTAGGATTTAAGGCTCAATTGGGACAAACCATTACAGAAGGGAAACCAATCCAACAATGTTTTAAAAGGCTATTAAATAAAGGTTATTAGTGTTCAGCATTTAGCACATCATTAAGATATTTATTCATACATTTTAACATTCTTCACTCATACAGTTTACACCACAATCACACATAGATACAAACATTATGATGTCAGCCCATCATTGTCTAGTCATATTTGGTGGGAGGTCTGTTGTGTGTGTGTCTTTCCCAGTTCCAGATGCAAATAGGTGTGTGCCATCCCCGTGCAGCCATTGGTGGAAGGGTTCTACACCCTGGCTTCTGATTGGCTGGCAGAGAACCACCGGATATATAAGAGGCCAAGATGGCAGCTGACAGCAGCAGTTGTACATCACCCTCCTCCTCTTCCAACTGGTCCCATTGGTGTTTATTTTAGTTTTGTTAAGTGAGGGTGGACAGTTTTATTTCTCTTGTGTGATGAGGTAGAGCAATTTAACCCCTCAGTATTATACCTTTTTGTTGTGTTTTCATTTTTGTAAATAAACTATTTTGTTAAATTCAACTACATTCTTGTTCCGTGGCTGCTTGGGACTTGGCGAAGATGAGGCTCCCAGTGGTGTCAAACTGTGGTTGTGGAGGGCTGGTGTGGGTGCAGGTTTTTGTTCCAACCAAGCAGTAACACCTCATTCTACTAATGAAGGTCCTTAGCCAGGGCTCTAGTGGTTGATTAGCAGTAGAATCCGGTGTGTAATTCCTTGGTTGGAACAAAAGCCTGCACCCACTCTGGCCCTCGAGGACTGGAGTTTACACATGTGCTAGACTCACTGGACCGGGGCGTAAAACAAATAAGTCAACATATAAACATTTGGCAGTCCAAAAAACTCACAAAAACCCAGTATGACCAGTTGGGTATAAACCAGGGGTGGGCAATCCTGGTCCTGGAGGGCCGGTGTGGGTGCAGGTTTTTGTTCCAACCAAGAAGTTACACACCTGATTCTACTAATGAAGGCCTTGGCAATGGCTCTAGAGGTTGATTAGTAGAATTAGGTGTGTAACTTCTTGGTTGGAACAAAAACCTGCACCCACACTGGCCCTCCAGGACCAGGATTGCCCACCCCTGGTATAAACTAAAATGAGGAATGCCTGCTGCCATCTTGGCCTCTTATAAATACCCTCCATGTCAGCCAATCACAGGCCAGGGTGTAGAGCCTTCCCACCAATGGCTGCACAGGTATGGCACACACCTGTTTGCATATGAAATTAGGGCAGACTTATCACGAAATTGAATTATTGTGAATTATGTGACTATAGTTGGACTTTTAAAATGCATGAAATCGGAGCTACATGTTGTTTTACTACACGTTATTAGTATAGTAGAAATAGATATTTCCTGCTCTGTCTCGTCAATCTTGCTCAGATTGGACTGGGATTGTCTCGACAGCAACGCCACAGATTTTTAATGGTTTTAAAAGTCTGGGCTTTGGCTGAATGTTTGACTTTCAGAAGCCATCTGTTGATTTGGCTCTAACTCCAGGCTACGGCCCACTTTAAATCTTCACTCGTTCTTAGTGGCACAGCTGAAGCAGGGTTTTCCTAAATGGAAATAACTTTTCTAAATCCTCCGGTCCCTCCCTGCTGGAAACACTCAGACACTGCCACCAGTTTCCTAAAGTGTGGAGCTGGTGTAATGTTTCTCACTTCCAACTCATCAAAGTAGTGAGGAACCGTCAGGATCCCCCCCTGAGTGTCTTTATGACTGTGGGGAGGATATTTGCATCATCATCTCACATAGTGATGAACAGTCGGGATTCTCTTCAGTCATTTTACGATGCAAAGGGGTTTGTACAAATGTTGCTTTGATGGTTGAGGTGAGAAAACGATCGCGATTGGGTTAAAACTGCACTTCAGCAATGACAGACTGGTTTAAGTAGTTCAGGACGTCTTTAAAATGAAGAAGTTAACGTTAATTCTTAAGCTTGAACAAGACAAATTAGAGAGTCAGTTCCAATAATGACAGTGTTTTCAGTTCTACATGCATGCAACACATTACACATGTATTTCTATGGTTTTTATGGTCTTTTTTTAAAGGGATACCATATTGGCAGAGCATCAGTAAATCATCATGTATAACACAGCTTTCTTCTAATAAAACATTTAATAATAATAAATAAATGAATGAAGATTGATTGAAAGTCGTTTTTTTTATATCGGTATGAGTGAAGCAGCATAAAATCATTAAGGGGGATACATGTTAGTCCCGACTGGGGGTAATAACTCAGAAGATGCAGAGATATATGGAGGAGTGGGGGCGGTTTCATGTAGTTTAGGTCTAGGTTAATCAATTCTGTGCTGTATAAACAGCTGCATGTTCTTATATCTGTAGCTATAGTTGGTCAATAAACAGCAGACAAGGGTTAATTCAGTTCAAATTGATTCACTGTTTTCATTATTTCTAAAGATGCATCAATTTTACCCTTCTGTCTCCAATCTGTGATAAATGTAAATCAAATAATTGTACCCGATCTTCTTGCATTTATTATAGTCACTTTATCTTTCTAGGTTTTACCTCAGGACTCTCAGACTTCTGACTTCTGGTATTTTATCATTATTTGAAGATCTGAATAGTTTATTTAAGGATTTATCCCAATAAACCATTTTATCCTGATTATCACTCTGATTTCTTTATGAAAATTCTTGGTGGCTTCTAGTTTTATTGTGATAATGATGGTTGAATGTTGAGAAATAGCCTGATAACAATAAACTGTGCTAGCAGCACTAATTAGCATTTTACGCTAACTCCTGCTAGCATGCTAGGCTAACCTCATTGGCAGTTTGAGCTGGTGATTAGCTAGCTTCCATAAGCATGTGGCTATTGATGTTAGCACTAATGTTAGCTGGTAAACCTGCTATTGTTTGGACATATGAGTCTTTAGAGTGTTTCAATTCATTTATGAAGTACATTTTCATTTTGTATTTAAAAGAATTAACACTTTGTGTATTTAAAGAAATGAATGCAGCTAATAAGTTCCAATTTTTGTAATAATATTATGACCCTTTTTATATTTGGGTTTAATTTCAGGTTTATAACTTGTGCCCACTTTCACTTTCCACTTGCTTTTGCATGAACTTAAACTCCAAATTTTATTATATATTTATTTTCTGCTTTACCAGAAATATCTCTAGTGAGAGATCAATCTGAATTGTAGCCCTGAACAAGAAAACAACCACAAACACATTTTTTCATGGTTTGCAATGAATTATTTTGGTGAAGATATCAGAAGGAGGACGACCTTGAATTTCTCAGTTCCAAATTATAAATGCAAAACCTCTATTTACAAATGTACTATAACCCTGGAGATAAGTTTTTCGGCTTCTGCTTTCAGCTGCACAGAGCCAGCGTGCTCCGAGCATCCACTAAATTCCAGGAAACAACATCTTCGATGCTATAATTTTAAAAGTCAGAAAATGTCACTTTCCATGAGGTCCCACAATAACCCGTTCCATTCATGACCACACGCCGGCAGAATGTCCCCAAACCATTTTAAGACGCATTGTGATTGCTACAAAAGGGCCGACCATACGTTATTTTCTGACAAATCCCTGTTTTTTTTGTTTGATGCCAGAGTAATTTTCTGCTTTTCAAACACTGATGAACAGACAGGAGGGTGGTATCAGCTACCGGGGGGAGGGGGGGGTTCTATCTTGTGGGCACAAAGCATGACAGACGCCATGTGCCACTTTTAAAGGGCTCCGGCAGGTACTTCACATGATGGAGATGAGCTGGAGGCGGCCGATAACGTGTGCACTCGCACATGCATTCGCTCCGAGCTCACAAATCAATGCGCGCCATCGCGAATTCCCCGTGTGTTGACACACATGCTCTCTGAGCCTCCGCCGGAGCTGGGTTTCTACAGAGCGACGGCTTCATTCAACACGTTCTCGTCCCAGAACGCCGACCCTTTTTCCTTTTTTTGGGGGGGGGGATTCGATTGGAAGTGAGATTTCTGAGAAGGTCAGCTAACGTGGAGTGCATTATCACTCAATTCCCCGTGTTCTCTCCTCTCAGTCCTCGCCTCTGGCCTTGGACAAAGATGCGACCCCAGCTCAGAGTGTGTATAATAAAAAAAAAAAAAAGCCAAGCCGGCGTTGTCCATTATAAAGCATTAGCATTTTGATAACTCAGGGCTATAATACTCCTGTGTCACCTCGCTCCCTCGTGTGCATGTGATGGATAGGGGAAGGGGGGTTGTGTGGTTAACCTCATTCTGTCTTTCTGTCTCTTTGTCCCTCTTCCTTTCTCTTCAACAAACCACAGTCTGACAGCTGAGGCAGAAAAATGCTGGGATTCTTTGCTGCGTCACACTTCTTGAGGCATGTCACGGCATTTCACTTCCTTTAAGGAGAGATTCACAATTTTTATTTATTTATCTATTTTTTTTTTTACAAGGCTGTCTGGAAACCGTCTGTCTATCCCTGTTTCCCTGTCTTGCAGTTACATAATCATGAAAAAGCTGATTTATTGACTTGTGTATTATATTCAGTAATATTATGTTGTGTTCCTGCTCTAAAACTTCCTGGTGCACGGTTGGATTGACCTTTGACTTATTAAACCCGGTGAACGTGGATTCTGAGCCTCTCTTCTCTTCCTGCAGACTCTAAGACCTTGATTTCCAAAGGACATGAGAAATTTGCTTTGATCAGAGAATATAACATCAGACTCAGCAGCAGTTCAGACCTTTTAGTCTTTTTTTTCTGATGCTGTCTCTTGTTCCAGAGAAGTTTGACACCAGGAATGTGACAGCTCAACCCCATGACTTCATATGTCTCTAGAAGCATTGATTCTAGCTACAATCTCCCCCACATTTTTAATGGGGTTTGTTTCACAATCCTCTCCAGGGTGTGGGTATCCCTATTGCTTGTACACTTCCTTTTTCTACCACATCTTTTACCTTCTCTATTAATGTTCTTGGACTCAGAGCTCTGTGAACAGCCTCTTTAGTAATGACCTTTATGTCTTGTTCTGCTTGTTCTATGTGTCAATGGTCGTCTTTTGGACAAAGGTCAGGTTTTTGCTATGATTGTGTCGCCTACAGAACTAGACTGAGAGACCATTTAAAGGCCTTTGCAGTTGTTTTAAGTTAATTCACTGATTAGAGTTTAGCACCAGGTGTCTTCAATATCGAACCTTTCCACAATTCTAATTCTCTGAGATACCCAATTTGGGGTTTTCATTACTTGTCAGTTGTAATCATCAATATTATTTCAGGCAAAGAGAACACAAGTGAACATCAAATGCAGCATATAATTAGCTAGAATGTTATAATTTCACCACGTTTTTTAGATCATGCCACATCATCTCAATAGGATTCAGGTCAGGATTTAGACTGGACCCCTCCAAAGTCTTCATTTAGCATTTCCTGAGGCATTCAGAGGTGGACTTCCTGGTGTGTTCTGGATCATTGTGCTGCTGCGGAACTTAGGAATTCTCTTGGAAATGGGGAGATAAAAGAAATCTTTCTGATTGGTTGGAAAGTTTCTGGTTTCTTACATTTCTGGTTCCTAAATGACTCTTTGACCACAGTTGCTTTTTTTTGTCCATCCCTGCCTGAACTGGATGAAATGCAGGCTACTAGACCCAGTAGAGCAGGTTCTACCTTTACAATACAAATATAATGAAAAATAACACATCAGTGAGAGCAGCTACAATATTTCCTTCATTATTATGTGTTGAAAATTGGAATATACCATCTAATTTGAAAAAAGACAATCAGCTTTTTTTTTGGCTTTGCTTCAGGGACGTGATTGGTACAACACATGATTCACGCTGCAAAATTAAAATCGCTCACAACAAAAAAGCAATTATTTCTTAAGGAATGCTCGACTAATACCTTTCCAAGTCTCTTAAATTTGAGTTAATTTCTCCAGGGGCAGAGAAGTCTGTCCAAAAGTGATCCCAGCAAAATCACAGAGGTTAACAAGCCCTGGTGTTTGGAAGAAGAAACGTCCCCATTAAGAGAATGTGCCTTTAACAGCATTAATATAATGAGCAGGATGAGAACAGCAATTAGAGCCTTGGGGATCATCAGGAAAATGAAGGACACTTCCAGCTGATGTCTTCTTACCACGTAGGTTTTAAGGTGAAATAATTCCTGTATAATAAACATATGAAATAATTCATTTTAATAGTATTTATTTCCTAATCCTGCATTTGTGTAATTTTCCCTTGCAGATGAATTTATTAAATTAATTAATTAAAATATATTTGCCATTTTATACATTGGGGTAAAAATAAATGGGTGAAACAAATAAATAAATATAATTTTAAAAAATAATAAATTTAATATATTATCAAATAATAATATACAAATAAATTAATTCAATGGAAAATTAATTAATTATGGACATTTACTTGTATAATAAAACAGGAACAATATGAAAAATCTCATCAGATGGGCTCTGAAGTGAGTTTAAGTCTCGACTGTCCTTGACTTTAAATGATTGAGAAGCGCAGGTTTAGATGTTGATAAGTCATAGTGATATGAGTCATAAAATGTCAACACTTATTCAACAAAATAAATGAAGGCCAAAGAAACTTGATGACTTCGACGTACTTGGTTTCCAGTAGATTTACAGAGTCTTTTAAAAGGCTTAAATATCCACATGGAATAAATGGATGAATAAAAACAGCATTCTCTTCATCTTTTCAATCAAATTCTTTGATTTATTAATATATCCAAGTTATATCTCTTTCTGAGATGGGCGCTTCCTGGTCCTTCGGTATCTTAACGCAGCTGGTCAGTGGTTGCCTAGCAACCACAGTAAACTATGGCTATCTCCAAGAAAGAAAAGGTAATCTCAGGTAAAAAAGCACATAAAATGGTAAATTTGTTAATGTTGCTTTTAATGGACAAGAACCGTCATTTTACGTTGAGTTCTATGATTATTTAGACAAATGAATGAATGTTTTTATTACTTAAAATGGCCTTAATAATAGATATATATTGGAACAATTAGAAAAAAAAGTTGCAAACATAGTCTCAGGATAGTTTTATGCTATATAAGTCAATGGGACTTCCATTAGGTTGTATATATATTGTTGCCATATGGAAATAAATCGATTTTATTAAATTAAATCAAACTTCCATTTTTTATTTGGTGAAACTTTCCCAAATTCTTAATAAAAGACATTGGTTGTGAGACATTTTAAATGTCATGTGACCTCATAAATTGCATGTCCTTCAAAATAAAAGCCCCCTTTTCTCACCTAACTGGTAAAACTTAGGTTTTATATCACAGCTTTTTAGAAAAATTAAGATAAAGTAATTGTTGCCACAATAGTAATGTTCTCAACTCTTCCAACTTCCACTATCAACAGGTCTTCATTCAGGGGTCATGATCATGATGATTTAATTTATATCCCTGACTCTTCCTGGTCTGGGAAAGTCCACCAGAACCTGGAGACAAGTCAAAGCCAGAGGTTTGATGAATGCCCGCCCATTGCTCATAACATTGCCACAAAACCAATTTGAAACCCCCAGCATGGCGCCATGATACATCAGGTTAATTTGACGTAACCAATTTAAAGTGTCATTGTGGTGGAGTGATGGATGACTTCCTGTCTGACGTGGCGGCGAAAACGGTGAAATACTCACATCGTTTATCTCCGCGCCGCGGAACGCCCTGCCCTTTACGCCCTGGGAAACTCCCCCATCACAAGTGGTGGAAGATACTGGATGAATATTCTCTACGCCTCAATAAAACCAATTCAAATCAATGGGTTTTGTTCCTGTAATAAGTTCTGTTTAATATTTACTGAAGTGATCTGGATTTTTTTGGAATAAAGTCAAAAAAACTTGGGTCCAGATAGTTTAACTCTCTTAAAAAGACGTTTACACACATTTACTTTTACATCAAAGCAAACATTTGTGTTAAAAACAGCTTTTTTTCTTCCTTAACTTAAAACAACAATAAATAAAAGGTAGAAAAATAAAAGGTAAAAATCTAATTTAACATCTATTTACACATATTTAATCCTATCCCTCTATCACTCATACCAATATGCAAATAATAATGTAACTTTAATTCATATCAAGAATATTAATGCCAATAATAATAATGTAATACTTATATTGATAATAGCATATGGGATAAAGTCCAACTATGTCAAAACTTGGTACCAGATAGTTTAACTCTCTTAAAAAGGTTTTTAAAATGTAAAAAAACAACATGATATTGACTAGTTTTATATTCTAGGTGGATTAAATATTTAAAATCTTCCATTTTATATTTTTCACTTACACCGTTTGTCATTTTGTGTAAAAAAAAATCACATAAAATCGTGATTTTTGTAAAAAACAACAACAATTTAACCACTTAATTCTCTTTTTTTTTACTTTTCCTGCTCTAAATGGTAATAAATGTTGATTTATTAATATATAGAGATTTATTCATCTCTATAAACACAAAGGTTATGGACTAAAACCTGGAATCTAAATAAATCTACAACATGTGAGGTGACTACAGAAGAGTCAGAATCTATTTATGTAGCAAATATAGTTAGAATATTACATTCAGATACAGATAAAATACTTCATTTGAAACTTAAAACAAGACCAAACTGACCAGAATCAGGAAAAAACCTGAAAGAAGCTAAATTATCTGCAATGAAGAGTTTAATGATTAATGAAATAAGAGTTCAAAGATCTATTCTATAGAATTATTGGCCCATAAAATCATAGAAATCACACTGAGGATCATTACAGAACATGAAGAATAGATATAATCCTGACAGATTCTGAAGGTTGTTGATGTTTTATTGTGAATTATAAGTAAGATGCTACAGGATGGTCTAAAATCAGCCTGAGGCCTTCAGTTCTTTCCTTTTTCTGTTGCTGTCTGATAAATTCTCTTGTATAAATATGATTTTATTTTTAATAAAGCATCCATTCATTCAGTTTGTTTTTCCAGTGGAATAAAATCTGCTGTTTGTTGATGTTTCTCAGGCAGAGATCGATACTCGGTGAGTAGGAGGTTGACAGGAGGCGGCTCACCTACAGAGAAAACACAAAAAAACACACGATTAACCAAGAAAAACTCAAAAATAACCAAACAACAGTAAACACTGATGATCAGAAGTGAAGGATAGAGCTCAAACATCCAACAGAACATCAAACAAGAGTCAACCTGACCAGAAGCAGCACTACCTGGAGCGTTTTAGGAACTTTACTTCACGACAAAGCCTCATAGAGTGATATCACATAAATGGGGCCCCTTTTTGGTAAATCACTTGGGACAATAACACAAATACCAAATATGCCTTTTCCATGTATATTTAGGATTAAGAACAACTGTTTCTGATCATTTTGTGTTGGAATTATGTGTGAAAATATAATTATTTAGGCCCTAAGAATGTTGAAACATCTGCTGTGCCATGTTTTTTTCAGGTAAAATGGGCCATCTCATCAGGTAAAATGGGCCATCTCATCAGGTGAATAAAAAAAAATAAAAATTAATTATCCATCAATTTTAATACAACACAATTGATTAGAACCACATGGTTTTTAAAATGCATAAAACAAGAACACATCAGTTATTTGTTGTACACAAACACGCTAGCAATCTAAGCTAGCAAGTGCTTCACGTAAAACAATAAAAGCATCAAGATACAATTTTTTGATGCATTTACTCAGTGTAAATGTATGTATCATCATACATAATTATGGTAATTTATTATTTCAATCATTTTAGCTAGTGGGAGCATGTAAATGTTGAATAGTAGAGGCCCCAGGATTGAACCTTGGGGGACTCCACAGATTATTTCAGGATTCAAACCACAAACAGCAAAAGTAGTGACTACTTTGAGTTGCACTAATTTCACATGACAATCAACATACTGTTCATGTTTTAGTTGAACCAAATGTCATACACATGTGTGTTTGTGGCCCATTTTAGCTGAAAACATGTAGTTCTTTATGTGCTTGTTAGTTTTTTCAATAGATTTATCATCGTTGTAATAGTTTAGCTAGATTTGTCTTGCTAAGCTACTTACCATGCACATTTCTGGTTCAGTCTTTTAACCCACCATAGAAACTATAAACTAAAACAAACTCTTTTATAGTCATTGGCTCTAACGTCCAGAGGGGCTGGGACCTCCAAACCTTAAATGGCCCATTTTACTTGATATCATCCTATAACAGGACACCTTCACATACCAGCAACTGCCTTTTATTTTATGCCCCAACAACAACTCTCAGATCTTCTGCTTCCTTTCTTGTAATTCCAGGAGTGTCCCAGTAGAGCCCCAGTGAAGCTTCTTTCTGTTTCTAATCGCCATAAACTGCTGAACATCCTCCCCTTGGATCTCACAGCAGCCAACTCCCTCTGTATTTAAAACCAAATTAACAACCTATCGTCTTTAATTTGGGGTTAACGTTACTCGCTCGTTGCTATTTCACTATTTTTCTTTCATTTATTGCTTTTTTAATTGAATTTACATTTGTTTTTTTTAATTATTTATCATTTGAACTTGTGTTGTAAAACACTTTGGGCTTTCAGGGTGTTTAACAACAATAATTCACCGTGATCCACCTACACTTCCATATTAAACCTGCAATAACTTGTTGTTTTATCCACTTCACCTGCTATAAAAGCCCCTAAAGCCGAGAGGAGCGATAATTTTACCAACAACATCAACTCTTACCTGTTCTCACATGCCAACAGCTGTTTTCTTTTATTAAATTTGGATCATTGTCATGATCACCAATGGAAATAAGATAAATCTGATCACACCATTGAATTGCCCATGTTTGAATACATATGAAAGCACATTAACTCAAGGATTTTACCTTCTTCAGCAGCCATATTGGATTTCTCCATTTTTAAGCCATTATGGGACATTTTTTAACCTGGAACACAGGAGATTTGAATTCAGCTGCCTTCAAAACTCCTAAAAATGTCAAAAATTAACATGAAATGACTTTGGAGTTCATCTTTTTATCAAAACTAAACATGATTATAATGAATTTCATAAATAAAGAGGATTTATTTAGTAAATTATCTAATAATTTAATAATTTTAGCAATTTATTTATTATTCAATGCCTGATTTCTCCATTTTGAGGCATTATGGGACATTTTTTGAGCCTGGAATACAGAAGATTTGAATTCAGCATCCTTCAAAACCCCCTAAAAATGTTATATGGCCCAAAATTAAAATGGAATAAGCACATTGTTCAAAATCCTGCCTCGTCTATTATTCAAGACCACAATTCTAACCATTTACATTAAAGCATTTTCTTTATATCTTGATCTTTAATTCTTGAATTCCCCATGTGTGAAAACACATTTGATTTCTCCATTTTTAAGCCATTATGGGACATTTTTGAGCCTGGATTATGGAAGATTTGAATTCAGCGCCTTTCAAAACCCCTAAAAACGCCTAGAAATTAACATGAAATGCCTTTTGAAACCTGAACCCGACTATTTGTAGGTGCAAAATAAACCTGCTGTAACATCCTCAGTTGAGTCATCGCTGCCTCAGAACTCTGTAAATCATCAAACACACACCTTCCTCATCACATTCACCGGCACTTTTCGTCCTTTATTTCCACCCTTTCCTGTCGCCGGTAAAGTAACCATATTTATTCTGTGCTGCCCTCGGTGAGCAGCCAATGTCAGCACCTATTACACAGCCCCACAAAGGCTTTACCACAGGAAAAGTGATTAATTAAAGCAATTAAGGCAATGACGGTTTCAATTAAGGCAGTTATGATCTCCGAGTTGGGTAGTATAGGAAGGGCCTCTGGGTCGGAGAGGTGGCAGAATGAGAGAGTATGACCGGCACAACGTAATGAAAGCGACGAGGACGGCTACCTGAGGAGCGATAGGGAGGAACCGGGAATTAATTACTCCTCAGTTCATCTGTTACCGTCTCCCTGCAGCTGCGATCGTGATCGTTCTGTCAAATAACTTATTTATTCCGGCCATAGAGACTGTTTGTGCGGTTACTCGTGGATCTGTTTGCACAAACACACATTTATGTGTGTGTGTGCCCACAACTAATGCCCAGATTTCTGTTGGAGGACAGTGAAACTCTATGAAACTTTCTTTTATCAAGTTTTAGCTCCGGTTTTCAACCATTAGTTGATTAAAACCAAAAGGAAAATGTCAAACATGTGGCTCAGGGACCAGAACCGGCCCACTAAAGGGTTCAATCTGGCTCATTGATTGACTTAGAGAGTAGAGCTGTTCCAATTAGTTGATTAATTAATTGATTTCAAGTTTGCTCGCATGCAAACAAATGCAGTTGATGGCATTTTAAAAACACAATTTGTCCATTTATGGTGCAAATCAATCAAATTTCCAACTAGAGCTGCAAATGATTAGTTGATTAATCAATTAGTTGCCAACTATTATGATAATCACCAACTCCTTTGATTTGATTGATTCATTTTTAAGAAGAAAACGTCCAAATTCTCTGGTTCCAGCTTCTCTTCTCTGATTATTTCCTGGTTCCTTTAGTCTCTATAATAGTAAACTGATGATCTTTGGGTTGTGGACTGTTGGTCTGGACAAAAAAAAAGACATTTAGGTTTGATCTTCAGCTT
Organism: Lepturacanthus savala; assembly: GCA_030544235.1. Lineage (NCBI taxonomy): Eukaryota > Metazoa > Chordata > Actinopteri > Scombriformes > Trichiuridae > Lepturacanthus > Lepturacanthus savala. The sequence goes on from CM060478.1 coordinate 1,691,609, forward strand.
TTGTGAAACAGTAATCAACATTTTACACCATTTGTTACAGCTCTACATTGGTCCCAGCACTGAGCCTTGTGGAACTCCACAGGTCAAACTAATGCCAAGATTTCTGCAAGGAGACGAAACGTTGGAAGACATTAAACCACGATAAAAGCTTATTTAATGAAGTTTTAACTACAGTTTTCAGCAATTAGTTGATTAAAACAGCCCCTAAAGCAGGGGTGTCAAACATATGGCTTGGGGGCCAGAACCGGCCCGCTAAAGGGTTCAAAGTAGAGCTGCGCCAATTAGTTAATTAATTGGTGGATTTGGAGTTTGTTCGCATGGAAACAATTCGCAGTTAATGCAAAAAATGGGATTTTAAAAACACTAGTTTTTGTCCTTTTATGGATCAAATCCATCGTCAGGTATTTTGATTATCAATTAATTGATTTGAGTCATTTCTAAGAAGAAAATGTTCAAATTGTCTGGTTCCAGTTTCTCAATTCTGTCTTATTTTATTAGTTTTCTCCAATTAGTCGATTAATCGATTGATTTGAATTTGCCTCACGTTTAAACATATTCAGTTAGTGCAAAAAAAATGGGACAAAAACACAGTTTTAATCATTATTAAAAGCAAATTACCAATTAGAGATGCAACAATTAGTTGATTAATTGATTAATTACCAACTATTACATTAATCACCAACTAACTGATAATCGGTTTGAGTCAAAATGTCCAAATTCTCTGGTTCCAGCTTCTTTTCTCTTTGGGGAACATTGATAGACATTTTATACCATTTTATAAACCAAACAATTAATCATTTTAATAATCTATTGATTAATCGACAATCAAAATAGTTGCAGCTCTACACTGGCCCCAGCAATGAGCCTTGAGGGACTCCACAGGTTACATTAATATCATCAATAGTCACATATTAATTGATTGATTATTTGACTCTAATGGATAATGGACCAGTGAGAATCTTTCAGGGCTCAGGGGATAAAATATTCACAGTTTTGATTAATAAATAGTTTCTAAGGCAGGAGATAACTTCACCTGCTGCTGAAAATGTTAATTAACGGTGTGAACATCTGTAATGTATTTCTTTACAAAAAAGGAGCATATACTGTAAATATGGAAGGGTTGTTAAAAGACTTTTCATGATCTTTTTCTTATGTTTTCCTGTGGGAGACGTAAAGAGATGGCCATTTTGGTCCAGGTTGCTATAGTAACTCCATCCAAGTCAGAAACTCTGACTATGTAATCAGCTAATATATAATGACACCTCTTAATGATAATGATAATGTTTGCATTACCTTTTCTGGCCTAAATTCCATCCACTGCTGCAGAAAAGCTGTTGCTCTTTTTTATTGTAAAACTGAAAATTCTGCTTTTTGTTTTTTTTGGCTCTGACAGTTTCCCACTTTTCTACAACTGTGTCTCATTCTTTGAACTTAAACAGCTTAAATTTAAATGCAAAATGAGGGAAAAAAAACAGGGCGTTCTAAATCTATTGTAGCGTACGACTTCCATTTAAGATCAAGTTCTCAACTGTAACAAAAGCCTGAGTAAGATGTGAAACAGAGGGCTGACCACTGTCAGAACTGGCTCTACTACACAATGCAATTTACAGAAACCATTAGCATTTATGAAAACAATAAATCTTGTCTGCTTCCAATTTCCTTCAGCCAGAAATGGAAGTTTAGACATTTGGCAAAAGTTAAATATGGATATTATGTCTTTGCTGTAACTGCTGGAAAATGTGAAATTACACTGATTTTCTCTCAGTAAATATGCATCTTTAACAAAATGCAAAGCTTTAGGAAGGGGGAGAACTTTTTTTTTTGCAATCTGCAGATTTCTGGAAGTTTCTTACCCAAAGTAGAAGAGAACTTCTAAAGAATTATCATAAAATGCGCTGTTGAAATGAATTTTCCTGTGTTTATTTAGGACATGTAAGTCAAAATCAATTTAATTCATGGGCCACATTCAATGCAATTAGATCTAAACTCAGTCAAATTGAAGGTATTAAATAACCTACATATTTCTCCTCCTCCTTTTTATGTAAAATAAAATAAAATATAAGCATTTAAACCATTAACTAACATCCATTTTATAAAACAGGAGCAATGTCTAAAGAAAAAACAGCAACATGACATCTCAGTTATTCCATATTCTGTTGAATTTCAATTAAAAATATTTACTCAGTGAACAATATTTGGTGAAGTTGGAAACTATTTATTAATCAAAACTGTGAATATTTTATCCCCTGAGCCCTGAAAGATTCTCACTGGTCCATTATCCATTAGAGTCAAATAATCAATCAATTAATATGTGACTATTGATGATATTAATGTAACCTGTGGAGTTCCACAAGGCTCAGTGCTGGGGCCAGTGTAGCGCTGCAACTATTTTAATAGTCGATTAATCAATCGATTATTAAAATGATTAATCGATTAGTTGTTTGGTTTATAAAATGGTATAAAATGTTGATCAATGTTCCCCAAAGAGAAAAGAAGCTGGAACCAGAGAATTTGGACATTTTGACTCAAACCGATTATCAGTTAGTTGGTGATTAATGTAATAGTTGGTAATTAATCAATTAATCGACTAATTGTTGCATCTCTAATTGGTAATTTGCTTTTAATAATGATCAAAACTGTGTTTTTGTCCCATTTTTTTTGCATTAACTGAATATGTTTAAATGTAAGTGATATTCAAATCAATCGATTAATCGACTAATTGGTGAAGACTAATAAAATAAGACAGAATTAAGAAGCTGGAACCAGACAATTTGGACATTTTCTTTTTTAAAAAATGACTCAATCGATTAATCAATTATCAGAATAGCTGTCGATTAACGTAATAGTTGGAAACACATCGATTAATCAACTAATAATTGATTTTCTCCATAAATGGAAAAAATCGCGTTGGTAAAATCCCATTTCTTGCATCAACTGCATTTGCTTAAATGTGATCAAAATTCAAATCATTTGACTATAAACGTCTACTTTATACAGCCATAATATCCGGACTGGACCCTTTAGCGGGCTGGTTCTGGCCCCCGGGCCGTATGTTGGACACCTCTTCTCTAGAAGCTGAGACACTACCACCTAGTTCAGAATTAAATTACTTATTGTGCAGGAGCATTATGCTGCTTTCACAGGATTTAATCAAGGCTTCCTGCTTGGTGTGAGGTGAGCATAATTACACTTAAAAAACCCTCCACATGCATCAATCTAAACGCTGCAAATAGAACTCCAACTGCACGGCTCATGTTAATGTAAATACACTCTACATGCAGCTGTGAAAGTCATCTGTCTATCAGGATAACATAAAATTAACCTGTTAAACGTGTTTGTTTCCCATTAAAAATCATACCGCTGCACATATATTACTGCAATTATGTCAAAGGAAAAATATTCATTTAAGTCAGCGTCATTAGAGCGTTCTACCTGCCTACATGTCGCATTCATTTGGATAATAGAAGGCTATAAATCTATAGCATGTGATCTGCTGCACGTTTCAGGCTGAATGCAAACATCCACTCCCACATGTTCATGAATTCGTTTATAATCTCCTACGCATGGAACACATACAACTGTTATGTTGGAAAGAGACATGACACCATTCACTGCAGAGTCGTGGAGCAGCAACAGGGACGTAATGATGATGGTTTCAGTTTTACCTAAAGGAATGTTAAGGTTTGGTTAATTATACTCCAAAGGGCCCATAGTTATGAATCTGGTTGCTTGTATATGTGTGAGAGAATTTTTTTTACCATTATATCATGTTTATACTACATGCCAATTCCTACAGAAACCATATGTGGATACTAGAAACTGGTAATATTTATGCAGTGTGGTTAAAAGCTGTAATAAACCAATCAACCAAGGCAAGTTTATTTGTATAGAACATTTCAACAACAAGCGCTTTAAAAGCAGTTGATTAAAAGGGGGAACGTTTAAATTAATTAAAATTAAATAAGATTAAAGATTAAGAAATTTAAATTGAAAGGGAAATCGAAATTAAAAACAAGAACAAAGTTACAGTGCGGTGGAAAATAATTAATAAATGACATCAGTAATAGGCAGGAGACTGGGAGTTTGTTTCCAGTTCTCTGGAAGTTTGTCTAGTTCTCTAGGAATTTGTTCCAGTTCTCTGGGTGTTTGCTTCAGTTCTCTGAGAGTTTGTTTGAGAGCTCTGGGAGTTTGTTCCAAATTTCTGGGAGTTTGTTTCAAATTTCTAGGAGTTTGTTCCAGTTCTCTGGGAGTTTGTTCCAGTTTTCTAGGAGTTTGTTGCAGATTTCTGGGAGTGTGTTCTAGTTCCCTGGGAGTTTGTTCCAGTTCTCTGGGAGTTTGTTTCAAATTTCTGGGAGTTTGTTCCAGTTTTCTAGGAGTTTGTTGCAGATTTCGGGGAGTTTGTTCTAGTTCCCTGGGAGTTTGTTCCACTTCTGTAGGAGTTTGTTCCAGTTCTCTAGGAGTTTGTTACAAATTTCTGGGAGTTTGTTCTAGATTTCTAGGCATTTGTTTCAGATCTCTGGGAGTTTGTTTCAGTTCTCTTGGAGTTTGTTCTAGATCTCTAGGCATTTGTTTCAGATCTCTGGGAGTTTGATCCAGATCTCTGGGAGTTTGTTCCAGATTTCTGGGAGTTTGTTCTAGATCTCTAGGCATTTGTTTCAGTTCTCTGGGAGTTTGTTCCAGTTCTGAAGGAGTTTGTTCCAGATCTCTAGGAGTTTGTTTCAGTTCTTTAGGAGTTTGTTCTAGTTCCCCGGGAGTTTGATCAACCATGTAAAACCTTCAAATTTATGGTAGCTACCTGGCAGCAATTACCCAGAAAGTTACTGTAGTATTGTGTCTTTATGGTCAAATAAAACAAAAACAAATACTGTAATTTCAGTTGTATTTTCATTATTAGGTGATTATATGTATTATTATAACAGTCAAACTCTACAGTAAAACTGTTAAATATAATAATTGTATAAACGTTTAAACAGCTAAACCTTTAATAGTGTACAATTCATATATAATATACAGAAAATCAACTGTAAGTGCATTTTTTCTCTGCTAACCACTGATTGACAACACACCTGTCATCAGACGCCCAATTACAAATCAATCAATGTCAAATCTAGGGAGAATCAGCTCGTATAGGTGCCAATGACAGGACAAAGGTATATGATGTGGAGTCCTTACATAAACACAGATAAATTTAGACAATCAAACAAAAACATGAGCTTCGGTTTCCTGATTCTTGACGTGAAAACATCCTTATTCTCTTCAGGGAAACTGCCATTAATGGTTTAACGTCATAACTAGATCGATTCTTCACATACTTAATGACACGCTGTTTTCGCGTAAGATTAAACGCACATCGATCACTCGCGGCCGACAGACTCTGCAGCAGCGTTTGATCCATATGAGCATCACATAACATCCTCATTGGGATGCAAACATTAGCATAGAGCATGAATCACTAATGCATGTATGCACATAATTCACCAGCTACTGATTTCTGCATCTGTACACACGTCACGCTCGGCGGCCGCTACAGTGAGGTGTGGATTCCTGCGACATCCCAACCTGTCTCATCCATAACGGATGTGTTGTCGAATGTCTTAAAATATCCTCAACTGGGACAGTGTGAGGCGTTATTAATGCTGCCTTTGACTGGCCTGAGAAACACAGGAGCTATAACTCCCTGCTGCAGCAGCTGGCTAGCATCTCCCCAGAGTCTTCCTGTTACACACACACACACACACACACACACACACACACACAAAGTCAGAAGGAGGAAGTTAGTCGGAAACTTTACGTTGTAGGGAATGATCTCTGGCGTAGTGTTAAAACAGGCCCTACTTTGCCATTTTTGTCCAGTTTATTTTTTTATTTTAGTGGTTTATCAAAATTAGCTTAGTCTTAATCTTAAATCTAATCAAACCATTGAATTTTACATGTGTGAAAACATATAAAAGCACATTAACATTCAGGGTTTCAAGAAGACGCTGATTGATTGGCGGCCATGTTGGATTTCTCCATTTCTCGAACTCCTGCTGAATATTATCAATTTTACAGTAGAAATACTTTAGTGTTTTTGCTGTAAATTTAAATAATAATAATAATAAAACTAGTTGTGTTTACAGTATTCCATGATTGTGTCTCTCTCTTGTGTCCAGTATTTTTATTTTAGTGGTGTAATTATATATATATATATAAATAAATAGCTGCTTTATTACATGCTAATGGTGGGTGAGAAACAGTGTTGTTACCATGGCAACACAGAGGAAAAGCCATAACCACTTAAAGGTAAATTCAGACCAAAATAAAACAGGAGGTGGAGAGGTGAAACGTGTCGTTACGGACGAGGACAGACATGCTTTTATTTTGAAACGTGTTGCTCTATTTACTTAACATGAATTAGGTGTAAAATAGCCTCATAATTAGATAAAACAGCTGTTGTACGGAGCAGGGAAAGCTACATGATCTGCAGCTGTGAAACGTGACCTCTATGTAACACGTCCTACAACTTGTTGTGACTAATATCTGCTGGAATATTCTGTTGTTTTGCATAAAATCATAACACAACCTAGCAGGTGGTATGAGAAACGCTGCTTTTATATAGTTTTACTGCGTAATCTCTGAGTAAAGACGGTAAAAAGCTGCTAAACTAATCACTTCCTGCTGTGAAACTGAATATCACAGAAAACCTGTGAACCTGGTTTATTTCCTTACACATTTAACCCAATGTTGGGGATAAATATTCTTGAAATATCACATTTGATTGGCAGATAATTTAGCTTATTTCAGCTTTTTAGTCCTTGATTTTAAATCAATTAAAAATCTTAGTTTTCTCAGAGTTGATTCAGTTTTTCAGTGCAATTATTCAAATTAAAAAATACAAAACAAATTGTAGTTTTGGTCAATTTAGTCCAGTCCTGGTCTCTTAAAATAATAATAAACTGTTTAATTTTTTATTATTTATTATTATTACTCATATTTTGGACTTTTTATCTATTTCTTTTTGAAAATCTTGAATAATAATTCAAGATATTTCTACTCAATATTGGTCTAATTGGACTAAATACAAGACATTCATCATATTGTCCTGTTTTGTACATTTGCAAATATTTATTATATAGTATATCTCTATATAAAAAGCATGAAATATATTTGCATGTTCAGTTGAATCTTGAGAATATGTTTCTTTCCAAAAATTCCAATTTTTTTTTAATGCAATGATTCAAATCAAATGTCTTTATTTAGTTTTGTAGATGAGGTTTTCACATGTGATTTATGCATAAAACTCAAAGCTGAATTTGTAAAAATATGCACGCACCAAAAACCCATTTATATGAAACATATGAAACATGGACGTTCAACATCTCTGCAGAAATATAAAGTCAGAACACACACACACACACACACTTCTGCAGTGATGTGATGTTTCCATGAGTTATTCCTCTCCAGATAACTTAATTCCATCCTTAAATTAAAAAAAAAAGCAGGCCGGACCCATTAAAAGCAGAGCACTGGTGCTGAAAACACACATTAAGGCTTACAGCTCAGAGAAAATTGACTCACAATCAAGACACTCCTAATCCATTTAGAAGCTCCGAGGGTTGGACTTCTTATCAGCTGCCGGCTCCTCGGGGATTCAGCGGATGTATGACTATCCCGACGCCTTGTTTCTGCATGTGTATGAACTTAAATTACCCAGGGTGCCCGGCTGTGGCGTGTGACCTTTTCCAGGCAAATCTGATTGATAACCGTTGGGGGAGGGGAACTACCCCGGTCTCTATCATCCATTTTACTTCCCGTTCCCTGATCCCGTCCTGCATATCGATCTCCTCCTCCTTTCCTCTCCATTTGTTCCCTCTCTTTACCATTCCGCCGTTTCCTCCCCTCTGACTGACAGCGTGAGACGTGGTCGGGTAAATTGGGACGTAGCCGCCATGACAGGCCCTTTGTATTGATTTGTTTCGTCTTCATCGTTCATCACGCGCTCCTCCTCGCAGCCAGAGGAAACCTGTCCCGGACCCGGACTTAGCAAACTAATCACATTACCTTGATGGAGTGGAAGCGGCGGACGCCACAAGGCCGTTCGCTGCTGGAAGGAGAGCGAGAAAATCCCAGAGATTCCTGTTGAAACAATAAAACAAGATGAACACACATGAAGATGGACGATGGACGAGTTGGGGTTTGTGATGGTGTCATTTCAGGCGTCTTCCTGTCACAGCTCTGGAATAAAATAAGAGATTACTGCATCAGTTTTATCTGAATTCAGCATCTCTACATGTATTCCAGCCATTTCTGTTGAATCCCAACACATGAATTCTGCTTAAAGAGGAACCAGGATGGAATAAAGTCACCAAGAACAATGGTAACGACTGTGGAGAACATGACAAGACAAATGAAAGGTGGGATCAGTAGGTTTTCAGTAATGTTCATGAAGTTTGAGTAGATTTTCATTAAGTTTCAGGAGATATTCCACCGATTGAAGTTTAGGTTGATTTTCAGCAATTTTCAATAGGTTTCAGTAGATTTTTAGTAAATTTTCAGTCGATTTTCACTAAAAAAGTGTTCATTTGGAACAGATAAAAACCGTTTTGGAAAAGAATGAGTGAATATTACCTATATATATATGTATAAATGATCAACATCTCCATGTATTCCAGCTCATTCTGCTTAAAGAGGAACCAGGATGGAATAAAGTGACCAACAACAATGGTAAAGACTGTGGAGAACATGACAAGACACATGAAAGATGGGATCAGTAGATTTTCAGTAAACCTTCAGTAATTTTCATGAAGTTTGAGTAGATTTTTATTAAGTTTCAGTAGATTTTAACTAAAAAAAGTCTTCATTTGAAGATTTTCAGTAGAGTTTTACTAAGTTTCGGTTGATTTTCAGCAATTTTCAAAAGGTTTCAGTAGATTTTCTGTAAATTTTCAGTCAATATTCACTAAAAAAGTGTAAAAACAGAGAAAGACCTTTTTGGAATGAGCTGAGTATTGTAAAAGACACTGAACATGCTTTGACTGATATCCCCCATATATCTCTATATCTATATATAATCAGCATCTCTACATGTATTCCATTCTAGCTCAAGATCAATGGTAAAGACTGTGGAGAGCATGAAAGCTGGGATTAAAAATACAGGTTATTGCACCAAATATTGATTTCTGAACTCTTCTTAAGTGTAAACATTAGTTTATGTTGTTTTAAAATGAATTTGAGCAAATAAATGATCTAAATGATAATATTCTTATTTGGAATTTGTGGGAAATGTTGTCAGTCGTTTATAGACTCAAACTAAAATGTTCCTTTTGCCCAAACACATATCTAGAAGTAGTAAAATCAGACAAAACTGATCATTTTGCAGTGGTCTCTTGTTTTTTTTTTCCAGAGTTGTACATACTACAGACTCAAAACCTCCTGATCCAGGTTCAGCTTTGAGTTTTATTCATTAATCCCAGTATTAAACCTCAGCTCCAACACTAAATAAACTATTTTATTTGTAGTAAAACACACTGTTACTGTTACAGCATCAATATATATCATCAATATCCACATTTTGCATGTCTGACAAAAAGGAATAATCACTTATTCCAAAAAACATTGACCCAGGTTTTAATAATTCCATCTGTTCACACTAAACCTTAAAATATCCCCAATATATATTTATCTGTAGATAAAAAATGGACATTATCCACAGTAGCTTCAAATCAACTATTATGTGCATTTTGCTTGGATTTCGTCCCCCTCTATTTACCTCCACCAACGTTTTGTTTTAGCTATGTTTGTCTGTTTGTTAGCAAAATATCTCAAAAAGTTTTAGTTGGATTTTCATCAAACTTTCAGCAAATGTCGACAATAAAACCATGAACAGATGATTATATTTTGGTGATGATCCGGACGAAATCCTGGTTTCTGGATCACTTTGAATAAACCAGGCGCCACCTGGGTGTGGATATATTTCGCACCTGCATAGTATAGGACAACAACGCTGGAGCTGAGGTTTTCTCATGTGATTTATGAATAAAACTCAATGCTGCTATCAGGAGGTTTAAGAATTTAGTAGGTTAAACCACTAATATTGTTAGGAAATATCAAAACCAGGTAAAGTAAAAAATATGTAGAAGCAACTTTGTAAAGAAACACCATAAAAGGTTGAATCTATAGCTGTCACAGTGAAATTATAGATAAAGTATATCACAAAATGAATAAGTATAAAATATATGATAGAGTTTATCTCCTCCAGACAGTGATTTCCAGTATAAAGGAACCGTCTGTCTCTAAGCTTTATAACTATTGTGCAGAAAGTGTGTTTAGTGTCACTGTCAAGCCGCTGATTGACATGTATAAAGATCTCAATAAAAAGCAACCTTTGGCAACCCTTCAATTACTTTGAGAGTTTAAAGAGCCTTTCTCTGTGAAAGAAATAAAATAAGGCTTCCAACCACACGACAGCGATACAGGACACCTTTCATCTTCACTCCTTAGAAGACGGGATGAGCAGATCCCAGCCTGAGTGTTTAAAATTACCCCACTCGGAGAAGTCGCGGAAGGTTAGAAACAGAACGTTAGAGCCGGCATCAGAGGGAACGATTTGCATGTGTCATCCGACGAAGTGAAAAGAAGCTTTTTGAGCGACGCGCGAAGACGTCTGGAGCCCGACGTAGGAGGATGGGTCGAGGTTAGAGAAGTCGTGACACTGGGCCGCGGTCCGGAGGAAGAGGTGAGGAGGTAATAACGGAGTAAAGGCGATAAGATTGTCTGAAGCAGATATAGAAACCCATGAAGGACACGATGTGGGAAAAAATCTGATTCATGACAACCTCTGATCTCAGATCTGGTCTGAAAAGATGGAAATAAAACAGGGGAAATATGGGGGTTAAAGAAAAACCTGGATATAAAGTGAGGCTTTGCTGATCTGATCTGTTTATAAAGGACTTTAATCAGTTGATTAATTCAAAACGATTCAAACGAGGTATTGTAGTAGTACTGGGATGGTTTTGGTGGTAGGTGTAGAACTGGCCAAAGACAATCCAATTCATTTTTAGGGCAACGATAAATGTTTTTATTACTTAAAATGGTTATATAGATATAGATTCATGCTATTTAAGTCTCAAGTCAGACATATTAGATTCTATATACTGGGAATTTCCATTCTATTTTATATTTGGTGTAAATAAAAGACAACCTTCCATTGTGCTCACATGTAAAATCCTCATCAGCAATAGGGATATCCTGGTCATGTGACCTCATAAATTGTATGTCCTTCAAAATAAAAGCCCCAAACTGGTAAAACTTAGACTTTATATCACAGCTTTTTTTTAATGAAGGTAAAGTAATTGCTGCCATATGGCAACTCTACGCAATAGAGCGTTAATGGATCGTGAATGGTTTTGAAAACATAACCATACATATTGGTTGTTCTGTAAATTTGCATGTCAGATAGAAGACTGAGTGTTGGCCTTGGCGACAGCATTCACTCTCCTGTGTCCTTGTAGTTGCTGTTGCCATGTGCGTGTGTTTTTCTTGCGAGTATAAAGGTTTATTTTAAATCACAGCCGCCCACTGATTGCAGAAACGCATGCACACAGCTTATAGAACAGCTTAATGACATGCATGACAAACTGCCTGGTTTTAACCCCCTCAGACCACCAGCCAGAGCCAAAGCTGAGAAATGGCCGTTTAGTCACCAAAAGTCCAGGGCGAGAAACACGATGCAGCTGTCGACTGGCAGTTAGCGCGTGACTATAAATAAAAATACGCTCTCGGTGGAGTTGCATAATGATTTGATGGGAAGTATCTGCTTGGAAATTGTTCCAACCTGTGTTTAAGTAAACTGGAACTAGGAGCAGAAGCTTCTCCTGTTTTTTTTTTTTTTTCCTTCTTATATGTCCCGTGAGACAACAGCATACAACAGTGTGCTATTTCCTCATTATGTTTTCTTACAGGATATAAAGTACAGTATTTAAATAACTAGTTTCTGTTTGAAGGTCGCTGTGTTCCCAGTGGATTTCCTCTAGGCGTTCCGGTTTTCTTCCACTTCCACAAAAAACACAATAAAATGTGCCTTATTTTGTGTGTTACTATGTGTGTGTGTCTGTACTTGCATACCTATCATAGAGTGGACCACCAAGCAAAGAGGGGACATTCTTTTACCTTTTGCCAAGAGGGGACATAAAGATGTATGTGTATTTATGTACCTATCTAACAATGGACCTCCTCGTTGTTAGGCATTCACCAAGTGGACCACCAAGCCAACAGGGGACATTTATTTAGGACCCCTTTTGGAATTCTTTTACCAAGAGGGGACCTAAATATGTGTGAGTATATGTGTGTGTGTACTTGTGTATCTATCTAACAGTGGACTTCTGTGTTGTTATGCATTCACCAACAGTGGACACCGAGCCAGGAGGGGACATTTATTTAGGTCCCCACTTGGAAATTCTTCAAATTAGGTTAAAAAAAGCTCTCATAAATTCTCTGAACTTTTGCCAAGAAGGGACCTAAATATGTGTGAGTATAAAATGTGTGTGTGTGTGTACTTGAGTACCTATCTAACAGTGGACTTGCATGTCATTACACTTTCACCAACAGTGGACCACCAAGCCAAGAGAGAGGGGACCTAAATATGACTATATATGTGTGTGTGTACTTGTGTATCTATCTAACTGTGGACCTCTGTGTTGTTACGCATTCACCAACAGTGGACAACCAAGCCAAAAGGGGACATTTATTTAGGTCCCCACTTGGAAATTCTTTACAATTATGTTAAAAAAAGCTCTCATAAATTCTTTTAACTTTTGCCAAGAAGGGACCTAAATGTGTGTGAGTATAAAATGTGTGTGTGTGTACTTGAGTACCTATCTAACAGTGGACTTTCATGTCATTACACTTTCACCAACAGTGGACCACCAAGCCAAGAGAGAGGGGACCTAAATATGACTATATGTGTGTGTGTGTGTACTTGTGTATCTATCTAACAGTGGACCTCTGTGTTGTTACACATTCACCAACAGTGGACAACCGAGCCAAGAGGGGACATTTATTTAGGTCCCCACTTGGAAATTCTTTAAATTATGTTAAAAAAAAAGCTCTCATAAGTTCTTTTAACTTTTGCCAAGAAGGGACCTAAATGTGTGTGAATATAAAATGTGTGTGTGTGTGTGTACTTGAGTACCTATCTAACAGTGGATTTTCATGTTGTTACACATTACATTCACCAACAGTGGACCACCAAGCCAAGAGGGGACATTTATTTAGGTCCCCACTTGGAAATTCTTTAAATTATGTTAAAAAAAAGCTCTCATAAGTTCTTTTAACTTTTCCCAAGAAGGGACCTAAATGTGTGTGAGTATAAAATGTGTGTGTGTACTTGAGTACCTATCTAACAGTGGACTTTCGTGTCATTACACTTTCACCAACAGTGGACCACCAAGCCAAGAGAGAGGGGACCTAAATATGACTATATGTGTGTGTGTGTGTACTTGTGTATCTATCTAACAGTGGACCTCTGTGTTGTTACGCATTCACCAACAGTGGACAACCAAGCCAAGAGGGGACATTTATTTAGGTCCCCACTTGGAAATTCTTCAAATTAGGTTAAAAAAAACACTCATAAATTCTCTGAACTTTTGCCAAGAAGGGACCTAAATATGTGTGAGTATAAAATGTGTGTGTGTGTACTTGAGTACCTATCTAACAGTGGACTTTCATGTCATTACACTTTCACCAACAGTGGACCACCAAGCCAAGAGAGAGGGGACCTAAATATGACTATATATGTGTGTGTGTGTACTTGTGTATCTATCTAACAGTGGACTTCTGTGTTGTTATGCATTCACCAACAGTGGACAACCGAGCCAGGAGGGGACATTTATTTAGGTCCCCACTTGGAAATTCTTCAAATTAGGTTAAAAAAAGCACTCATAAATTCTCCGAACTTTTGCCAAGAAGGGACCTAAATATGTGTGAGTATAAAATGTGTGTGTGTGTGTGTGTGTGTGTGTGTACTTGAGTACCTATCTAACAGTGGACTTTCATGTCATTACACTTTCACCAACAGTGGACCACCAAGCCAAGAGAGAGGGGACCTAAATATGACTATATATGTGTGTGTGTGTGTGTGTGTGTACTTGTGTATCTATCTAACAGTGGACCTCTGTGTTGTTACGCATTCACCAACAGTGGACAACCAAGCCAGGAGGGGACATTTATTTAGGTCCCCACTTGGAAATTCTTTACAATTATGTTAAAAAAACGCTCTCATAAATTCTTTTAACTTTTGCCAAGAAGGGACCTAAATGTGTGTGAGTATAAAATGTGTGTGTGTGTGTGTGTGTGTGTGTACTTGAGTACCTATCTAACAGTGGACTTTCATGTCGTTACACTTTCACCAACAGTGGACCACCAAGCCAAGCGAGGACAATTATTTGGAAATGATTTAAATTATGTTGAAAAGAATTCTTTTTTTTTTCTAGTGAATTATTTTATCTTTTGCCAAGAGGGGACCTAAACGTCTGAGTATATAATGTGTGGGTGTGTGCCTGCACTTGTGTGTAAAAACATCATTTTCTTCTCTCTCTGAATAAATGCTTTTATATAAATGTGTCATTTCCCCAAAGGGATGAATCACATTCACAGATTCTCTGTGGTTTTTGGATCCCAGGGGTTTGTCCTCCTGCTTCAAAAACTATACCTTAACTGATGAACAAGATTCCATATGTGAGAAAAACAGGCACCTGCAACATATAATTACTGTGGAAATGTTTCACATTCTCCTTTGATCAGACGGTTTTAACATAAAAAATATTCGCCTAAGGCTGTAGAATAGTCCAGGAAACGTCTGGTGAAAGTAATTCATACTTTAACACCTTGTTAACCTGCCTATGCAAATCTTTAATAGCTTTTCATAACTTAAATTATATTTATCAGGCTTGATTTTGGGCGACTCATCAGACTGAGTTGTCAGCCGGCTGAGAAAAGTGTGTATTTTAATCTTATTTTAATCAAATGCTCCCAGTGATTTTCATAAAGGTTTTTTTCACATCAATGTGCCGCCAATGTAAATCATTGGCGACTGTTGACATTAATGTGAATGTGACAGTTTTCTCACACAAAAATATGGATTTTTTCTTGTTTCCACAGGTAAAGTTATTAATAATCAGATATTTAACAGCATAGATTGTGAGATCTCAAGGCCAAAATTGATCCGATATTTAATATAATGGAAAATAGAAGACATTTGATGTCCAGCATGAAAGAAATCTTGAAATAAGCTAAATTATCTGCTTATTATTCTATAATATTGAACCAATTTTACCAAAAACAAGATAATTTCACCCAGTTTTTTGCAGAGTTTAAACTACAATCCTTTCCCATATTCCCACAAAAGAACACATGCTGTTAATTTTAATTATTTTTTCCACACTGTGGCCAATATAAAGACATAAAAAACCATCATGAAGAGCTATAAATTATCAGGATTCTCTGAAGAACAACATTTGTAAAGTTTTTTACTGTGTGCATGCTGCGACACGATTTTAAAACCAGTTTAGATTTTAAAACTCCTGTAGCCTGAAAACAGCTTTAATCCATCACTCTGCTGGAAGTTTGATTGTCTGAGGATCCACAGATGTTCACCAAGCTGTGAAGAAACCTTGGATCAGCCAGTTTTTGCCCCATTAGGTATAAAGGCATCTATACTCTTCAGCTACAAGCTACAATAGTCATTTACCACATTAGCAATGTATAGAGTGGATTTCTGGTTAGATTAAAGTTATATTCATTGAAAAAATCAGGAAATTTCAAAGGGAGCCCAAAAGTTTGGGCAAGAAACATGGAATATTGTCACAAATACTGTAATAAAAAATGAATAAATATACCAATAAGCCTCTGAAATAAGCCGTGTAGGGATAAATGGGACGAATTAACACAATGAGATGATTCTACCGTCTTTTATTCTCTCAAGCAGAACAGAACATGCCTCGAATGGCTGTTCATTTTCTGTGTTGGAACAAAAAAAGTACAAATAATCAGCTTATAACATGTTTTATCAGTAAAGAGACACGAAGGAAAAACTGCAATATTGACTGAAGACGTTCGCCTCAATATTTTTGGATCCAAACTCACTCACGTGTGAGAACAAAAAGAGATTTGTGAGTTATTTTGTGTTGTTTCAGATTTGATTTGATAGCATCCAGGAGAAGTGACAGGAAGTGAGGACGAGGCCACGGATGACACGCTAGAAAAGGTCGCGAGCTGGATTCATCCGCATCATCCCCCTGATATCGTGAGTACCTGCTATCTGCCTTATCCTGCTGAGCCACAGTAACACTAGAGAGATGTTTGCTGTGTGTGTGTGTGTGTGTGTGTGTGTGTGTGTGTGTGTGTGTGTGTGTGTGTGTGTGTGTGTGTGTGTGCTGAGGTGTGATGATGACTGGTGTGTTGGAGTGGGCCTTGAGGCTCATTGCTCAGTGTGACTCAGCCTTTGAGTCGGTAGCAGCCTCTCAGACATGGAGGAGTGTGTAGGCCAGCTGTGTGTGCAAATAACTGGAGCTACTGTAGTGTGTGTGTGTGTGTGTGTGTGTGTGTGTGTGTGTGTGTTTGTTTACCTATCTATTTAGCCAAAGATTATTTTGGGTTGAAACTATGTATATTGCATTTAAAAAGGGTGGTCCCCACGATGCAGGTATTTGACAATGGACCCCACAATGTCAGAAAACGTGTGTGTGTGTACGTGCATGTGTGTGTGTGTGTGTGTGTGTTTGTATTGGTTTATCTATTTGTCCAAAGATTATTTGGGTTAAAATGATGTCTATCTCATTTAAATAGGGTGGTCCCCACGATGCCGGTATTTGACGATGGACCCCACGGTGTCAGATAAATGTGTGTGTGTGTGTGTGTGTACGTGCATGTGTGTGTGTGTGTGTGTGTGTGTGTGTGTGTGTGTGTGTGTTTGTTTATCTATTTATCCAAAGATTATTTGGGGTTGAAACTATGTCTATCTGATTAAAAAAAGGGTGGTCCCCATGATGCAGGTATTTGACAATGGACCCCACAGTGTCAGAAAACGAGTGTGTGTGTGCACATGCGTGTGTGTGTGTGTGTGTGTGTGTGTGTGTGTGTGTGTGTGTGTGTGTGTTTGTTTATCTATTTATCCAAAGATTATTTGGGGTTGAAACTATGTCTATCTGATTAAAAAAAGGGTGGTCCCCATGATGCAGGTATTTGACAATGGACCCCACAGTGTCAGATGTGTGTGTGTGTGTGTGTGTGTGTGTGTGTGTGTGTGTGTGTGTGTGTCTGAGCCTGTAACACGACCTCCACCTGCTAATTATCAGATAATTATCATTGTTGTTCACTTAGTCATTTCCTGTCTTGGCTGAAATATAAACTGAAATAACTTAATTCAATCGGTAACATTGAAAATAATCAAGTTGATTGAAATTACACGACTCACAATCAGTTATGGATGTTGTTTGGTATTGATGATGCAGTGTGTACCCGTCTCTATGGCGGTTTTACTAAAAGATCCAGCTGAAGGTCCACAACGGGGGCTGGTCTCAATGTCACCAAATGGAAATGAGAATAATTCATACTAAGACTCTCCTTCACACCAGTGGATGAATAAACCAGCAGCACCTACAGCAGCTACTACTGAAGGTGTCACCCTGAGCCTAATCCCGTTTTAAGCCGATAACTGATAACTTTCAGTGGTATCAGACTCGTTCCCTCCTCCACGTCTACCTCCCTCGCTTCTATCCTCCCACTAGTGGAGCCTTGAATGCATCATCACCAACGCATGACACATTCCAGCTTCTTCTGACCTGCACTCGGAATTATGAGTAATGGTTTACATAAAAGTTAGAGTCGCCATGAGTTAGTCCAGGGTCAGTTTCTATGTTATGTTATGTTATGTTGTTGATATTGTTATTGATTGATCGGGAGATGCTTTTAAGTCATATTTAAACATTCAACCACAGTAGTTTATCCAATTATCCGATAACAACACGTGTGATTTATAAAGCTGTTCATACTGGTCAAATATCAGAGTATGAGCCAGTGTTGGTGAATGAGATGGAACAAATGTAATTTAAATGTAAATGTAAACCTACCTACCTACTACCTAGCTAGCTACCCACATAGCTACTTAGCCACCTATCTACCAACCTTCCTATCTACCTACCAACGCCCCTACGTTCCTACCTATTTAGCTACTGACATACTTAACTACCTAGCTACCTACCTACAAAACTACGTACCTACTACCTAGCTGTCTACCTAGCCACCTATCTAGCAACCTTCCTATCTACCTACCAACCTCCCTACATTTCCTACCTAACTACCTAGCTACCGACATACTTAACTACCTAGCCACCTACCTACCAACTTCCCTACGTTCCTACCTACCTACTTAACTACCTAGCTACCTACCTACAAACCTACCTACCTACTACCTAGCTAGCTACCCACATAGCTACTTAGCCACCTATCTACCAACCTTCCTATCTACCGACATACTTAACTACCTAACTACCTACCTACAAACCTACCTACCTACTACCTAGCTGCCTACCTAGCTACCTATCTACCAACCTTCCTATCTACCTACCAACCACTCTACCTTCCTACCTATCTACCTACTTAACTACCAATCTACCTACCTACAAACCTACCTACCTACTACCTAGCTAGCTAACCACATAGCTACCTAGCCACCTATCTACCAACCTTCCTATCTACCTACCAACCTCCCTACATTTCCTACCTAACTACCTAGCTACCAACATACCTAACTACCTAGCCACCTACCTACCAACCTCCCTACATTCCTACCTACCTACCTACTTAACTACCTAACTACCTACCTACAAACCTACCTACCTACTACCTAGCTAGCTAACCACATAGCTACCTAGCCACCTATCTACCAACCTTCCTACCTACCTACCTACCTACCTACCTACCTACCTACGTTCCTACCTACCTACCTACTTAACTACCTAGCTACCTACCTACTCACCTACCTACCTACTACCTAGCTAGCTACCCACATAGCTCCTTAGCCACCTATCTACCAACCTCCCTACATTCCTATCTACCTACCTACTTAACTACCTAGCTACCTACCTACAAACCTACCTACCTACTAGCTATCTATCTATCTATCTATCTATCTATCTATCGGGATGCCAGAATAGCCGTCGAACCCCCAGAGCACCACAATACAACGTGACAGGGAGTTATTCTTTTCAAAACAATTAAGGAATAAGAGACTTTCAAGACTAAAACTAATTTGATTCTTCAAGGACCAAAGTGCAACTCTAAATGTTGCTCATTGACTCTTACATTGAATGTTAAAGGTTTAAGATTCTCTCCACGCCTCGGTGCTTTCACTTATTTGGCTGATTAGGTATCTCCTCTGTTTGGGTGCGTGAGACTTGACAACTCTCCGACTCAAGATTTAAATGACGGCACTATCTCCTAATCTTGTAAATTGATGGAAATTCAAAGCTTTTAGGGGCCCTGAGTTGGTGCTTAGTGTTTATAGATGGTGATTATATCGGGATTATTACATTTTAGGCCTCATTAAAGAGATGAAATGTATGTTGGTTAGTGGTTTTATGGGTTAGTTGTCTAAATTAAGTCTATATGTACACATCGTACATCGTGCCATTGTATTTATCTGTGTATTTATTGAATTTATTGATAAACACAGCACTTTATGTTAAATTATTAAGTATAACTTGTGAAAATTAGACTAAATTCCTATAAAACATTATAGCATAAAGCTTTTATCACTCACCAGTAGAAATTAATTCAAGAATCATGTTCAGAGCTTCTTCTGCAATTTTTTTTCTTAATTTGGATTTTTTTCCCATTTTTCATAAATTTATTTTCTCTTTATTTAAATATATAATTTGTAAATTTGAAGGAATTTTCATAATTAACATTTATTATTTCTTAATTTTCACCTTTTCTCATATTTTGTTGTTAATGATTTATACCAAGATTTTTTTTTACTTCTTAATTTTGACATTTTTTTAAACATATAATCATTTTTACAAGCATTTTTAAAGCAGGCGGCATCATGAAAACATATTAAATTATCATTTTATCCTGATTTGGACAAAAAAACGTTGACTTTTGACTTCTAGAAAATAAAATGTCCATTGTCCTATAGAACATAAAGAGTGTGATCCTTTAACTCAGGATTAAGGTGATTTTACCAGAAGTGGCAGCGTCATAAGAGGATAATTTAGCCCAAAACCTCACTTTGGAAAAAAAATATATATTAAAAAATGATTTAGCCCATTATTTTAATAGGGTGACAATATATTACACTCAATTATAGTCTTTTATTGGGGAAGTTCAGCTCCAAAGCTGCATTCATCAGTTTCATTTATGCTCCACTACACTACTTATAAACACTTTAAAAGTTTTCATTATGCAAGTCTGATAAAAAGGAAGGAAGCCAAAATAATAGGAAATAATTGGCAATGTGCAGTGTGTGTGTGTGTGTGTGTGTGTGTGTGTGTGTGTGTGTGTGTGTGTGTGTGTGTGTGTATGTATCTTGTTTTTTTAGAGTTTAAACTATGTCTCATTTAGAAAGGGTGGTCCCCATAGTGTAGGTGTTTGACAGAAGGACCTCACAGTGTCAGATAAACAACTATGTGTTTATTCTACTACATCCACCTGATAATTAACATATAATTATCATCGTTGTTCACTTAGTCATTTACATTAGTGCTTTTCCTATTTGGTCTAAAATTTAATGAAATAAGTAAAAGTTCCCTTTGATATTATTAATAATGAATGAGAAAAAACAACATTTTCATTAGTTTAATATTCATTACCCCAAAAATATATGGAATCCACTGAGTCTCTCACAATATCCCTAAGTTATTGTGAGTGGAGTAAGTTAATAAGTGTGTGTGTGTGTGTGTGTGTGTGTGTGTGTGTGTGTGTGTGTGTGTGTGTGTGTGTGTGTGTGTGTGTGTGTGTGTGTGTGTGTGTGTGTGCTTATCCATCTTTTTTTGGAGTTTAAACTATGTCTATCTCATTTAGAAAGGGTTGTCCCTATAGTGTAGGTTCCCATAGTGTAGTGACAGAAGGACCTCACATTGTCAGATAAACAACTGTGTGTGTGTGTGTGTGTGTGTGTGTGTGTGTGTTTATCCATCTTGTTGTTTAGTTTAAACTAAATGAGTTTAAACTATGTCTACCTCATTTAGAAAGAGTGGTCCCCATAGTGTAGGTCCCCGTAGTGTAGGTCCCCATAGTGTAGTGATAGGAAGGACCTCATGGTGTCAGATAGAAAACTGTGTGTGTGTGTGTGTGTGTGTGTGTGTTTAAACTATGTCTATCTCATTTATAAAGAGTGGTCCCCATAGTGTAGGTCCCCATAGTGTCATGACAGAAGGACCTCAGGGTGTCAGATAAACAACTGTGTGTGTGTGTGTTTAATCCATCTTGTTTTTTTTTTAGCTTAAACTATGTCTATCTCATTTAGAAAGGGTTGTCCCCATAGTGTAGGTCCCCATAGTGTAGGTTACCATAGTGTAGGTTCCCATAGTGTAGTGACAGAAGGACCTCACAGTGTCAGATAAACAACTGTGTGTGTGTGTGTGTATGTGTTTATCCATCTTTTTTTTGGAGTTTAAACTATGTCTATCTCATTTAGAAAGGGTGGTCCCCATAGTGTAGGTCCCCATAGTGTAGTGACAGAAGGACCTCACGGTGTCAGATAGAAAACTGTGTGTGTGTCTGTGTGTGTGTGTGTGTGTGTATTTATCCATCTTGGGTTTTTTGGAGTTTAAACTATGTCTATCTCATTTAGAAAGGGTTGTCCCCATAGTGTAGGCCCCCATAGTGTAGTGACAGAAGGACCTCATAGTGTCTGTGTGTGTGTGTGTGTGTGTGTGTGTGTATGAGGGCAGATGAAAACAACATCTGGTGAGGTCACTCGGGGCCGTTTGCATCAATCAACCAATAAAATGCTCGACAATTTGTGTTTATTCAACTTAAACAGCACGATTGAACCAACTGATGACGGAGATGTTATCTGTAATGAATAGGAATTTAGAGACCTCCATGTGTGTGTCAGAAAACCCTCTTGCTCCTCGTGAAAACACCTGAAACACACCTGAAAGTGTACAAACAGAAGCAGAAACCCTGCGGCATCATAAGCAGGAAACGCCGATGGATTTTTCCTTTTAGAGAGTAAGGAGCCGTTCGCCCTTCAGTGTCGCATTTTAAGCATGTAATCAAGTCCGGAGTAATTGAATAGACGACGTGGCGAGCATGGCGAGGCAGGAAGAGAGGGATGAGAGGGGAGAAATGGAAAGAAGATAAGGAGGGAGACTGATGAAAAAGTGGAGAGGTGGAGAGGACAAGCTGCAGCAGTGACGGAGAGGAAACTGCTCGGGACGGAGAGATAAAAGGGGAGAAGGTAGAGGAGGTGGAAACAGATGGAGATGAAAAAAAAGGAGAGGAAGAAAAAGAGGAGAGTGATATCCTGCCCCACATCTACAGCTCTGCATCTTTAGGATAATGAAGAGGAGCAGGTGGGCGAATAGATTCTGTCACAGTCGACAAGACGCGAGGACACAGGAGGAGTGTGTGTACGTGATCACACACACACACACACACACACGCTTGTTTATCAGTGTGTGTGTGTGTGTCTTTATCCTCTTTAAATCCACTCACTTATGTGGTTTTAACCGTCTATTGCACAAAATATTAAACATGTTAAAATAATGCATTTTAAACATAATATTCCTACTTATAGTTTAGAGAGATGGCCCATTTTACATGATGAGATGGCCCATTTTACATGAGGAGATGGCCCATTTTACATGATGCGATGGTCCATTTTACATAATGAGATGGCCCATTTTACATGAGGAGATGGCCCATCTTACATGCTGAGATGGCCCATTTTACATGAGGAGATGGCCCATTTTACATGATGAGATGAATCATTTTACATAATGAGATGGCCCATCTTACATGCTGAGATGGCCCATTTTACATGAGGAGATGGCCCATTTTACATGATGAGATGACCCATTTTACATGCGGAGATGGCCCATTTTACATGAGATGGCCCATTTTACATGAAGAGATGGCCCATTTTACATGAAGAGATGGCCCATTTTACATGAAGAGATGGCCCATTTTACCTGAAAAAAATGCAACAGCAGATATTTCAAGATTTATAGGGCCTAAATAATTATATTTTACACAAAATGATCAGAAACAGTCATTATTAATCATAAATATACATGGAAAAGACAAAAAGTGGCCCCATTTAGCTGATATCACCCTATAGCTGGATGCATTTCCTTCATGTTGTGAATTTGTTTTATTTTATAGTAAATCTTCTGTGTGGTTTTGCTGCTGATTCCATATGCAAATAGGTGTTTGCTGTACCCGAGCTGCCATTGGTGGAAAGGTACGACATCCTGGCCTGTGATTGGCTGACAAGCAGAAACACCTGCTATATGAGGCCAAGATGGCTGCCGCATGCAGCCAGAAGGAACTCCTCAGCTGCATCTGAAAACACTGACTTCCCACTTAGATAGTCAGCAAAAACAAGGAATCCACTTTGTAGAATGTCTGAATAACTGAGTTGACTTTCAACTAGTATAACATGGCCCATTTTACCTGATAAGATGGCCCCTTTTACCCGAAAACACTCATGCAAAAAAAAAAAATTGGCACAGCGGATGTTTGAAGATTCATAGGGCCGAAATAATTATATTTTATCACATAATTCCAACACAAAATGATCATAAACAGTCATTATTAATCATAAATGTACATGAAAAAGGTATATTTGGTGTTGTATTATTGTCCCAAGCGATTTACCAAAAAGTGGCCCCATTTATCTAAAATCACCGCTCAAAAACATAGAAACACTGGTATTTTAACTCCTAAAAAGTATTTTTTAAATAAATAAAAAAAATGTTAAAAATTAAAATAAAAAAACATGATATCAACTAGTTTTATATTCTGTGTATATTAAATATTTAAAATTAATATTGATTTTTTTTTCGGTTATAAACCATTTGACAAAAAATCACACATTCCATGTGATTTTAGTAAAACTAAACTTACAAATGGACTTTTAAATGACATGAAACCAACATGAACAAACAATGTACACTTTCAGAGACATATATATAAACATTTCCCCAACAAATACAAATAAAAAATGTATTTTGGGGGGAGAAATAATGGAATTTACACCTATTAATAAACAATTAAAGTCCTTGTGAAAATATTCTGATACGAATAATCTTAAAATTACATTAACATGTTTATTAATGTTATATTTAATAAAATAATTTTCCTTTGGGATCAATAAAGTATTCATCTATTCATCCTTGATGTAATGGCTGGAAATATTATTATATATAGCAAAATATAGCAAATATA
Organism: Lepturacanthus savala; assembly: GCA_030544235.1. Lineage (NCBI taxonomy): Eukaryota > Metazoa > Chordata > Actinopteri > Scombriformes > Trichiuridae > Lepturacanthus > Lepturacanthus savala. The sequence continues at coordinate 1,716,041 of CM060478.1, forward strand.
GCAAATCCTTCAGAGAGGAACAAGGTCCATAAATTTCAGGCGTGAAAAGGGGGCTTTTATTTTGAAAGGTTATACAATCCATGAGGTCATATGACCAGGATATCGTGTGTAGCTGTGGAGAGTAACTTTATTGATTTTACAGTATTTTATTGGTGCAACAGATGCTTAAATATTAGTTTTTATTAATTGATTTATTGTTGGTTCTCTTTAACCTGTTGAAATAATCATTAATCCCAGTATTAAACCTCAGATCCACTAAATAAAGTATTTTATCTGCAGTAAAACCCAATGTGGAATGATCATCATTGGGATTTCTATGATTTTTATGGACAAATAATTGACCTTTGAACTCTTCTCTTGTACCCAGTAATAGAAGGGTTTTTTCTCATTTTTACTTGACTTCTTCTTGGACACATTTGAGCCTGATTTTCATCCAAAATATGCAAGTTGACAGCAAATTAATCTAAATTTTTCATATAAATGGTCTGAATTGAACTTGAAGAACCCCGGTGTCACTGGAAGGTGCATTAACACACAATAGGAGCAGGATTTGTCCTCATTCTTTACTAGAGATGGAAACTTCTGCACATTTGAGCCTGAATCTCATCCAAAATGTGCAGGTTGACAGTAAATTAGGCTGAAAGACGCCGCTTTAATCTTTTATATAAATGGTCTTGAAGAAACGTGTCAGACAGACAGAAATGTACGAGTAATGAAATGTTGGAAATTACTTCTGACTTATCTGAGGAAGCCTGTGACCTATGAACCTTTGGGTAATTTAAGGGTTTGGCCTTTTGCAATTAAAATAATTAATTCTTTTGGTGTCTTTGGCAAATTTGGCCATTTTTGCATACATTTGATTTTGCATTTACAGTATAGATGCCCATATAAGCACCTGTATCACCTGAAAAAGTCTATATATGGGATAAAGTCAAGATACCAGATAATTTAACTCTATTTAAACGGTTTTAAAAGAGAAAAACACATGATTCTAGGTAGATTATATATTTAAAACTTATCATTTTTGACCCATTTACTTGTATATTTGTCCAGTCACTTATACATTAAAGATTAAAGTGACTTTATTCCAATTTCTGAACATTTTAGTGTGACTTTACTCAACTTTAAACCTGGTTTAAACTCTCCTTTCATTCCATAGTCAAACTCTAAACCTACTGGAGTTAAATTAATCTAATATCAGCTCCTGTTTTTTTTCCAGTTTTGACGACTTTTTAAAACCTGAGGCATCATGAATTTATAATGAAGTGATGACACATGATTAATGGACTAAAGATCCTGGAACTTCCTTTATTTCTTTAGATTTAGCTGCATATTTATTGACATGCACAGCACTTTATATTATTATTATAAAAGTATATTATATATTTAGATAAAATTATAATAAAATATTGTATCCTAAAGCCTTACCACAATCGTTTTTTTCTATTTTTTCTCCTTGTTTAAATATTTAATTTTTTAAAATTCGAATGATTATTTTCGAATGACTAGTATTTATTAAATGTTTAGATTTTTTTATTGAATTTCACTCTCATATTTTGTTTACATTTTTTAATTAATACCATTCATTTTTTACTTCTTAATTTTGACATTTTTTTAATTAAAAAAAATTATTTATATATTTTTTTATTTATATATTTTTTTATTTTAAAATATTTTTTTTACATTTTAAATTTTTTTTAACTTTTATGACACATTTTTTTACTTCTTAATTTTGTCATTTTTTAATTTAAACTTTTATATATATATTTTATTTTTAAATATTTTTTAAAAATTTAAATTATAAATAAATAAATTATAAATATAAATTAAATTAAAACATTTTAAATATTTTATAACTTTAATATTTTCACTTTTTTTAACTTTCATGCCACATTTTTTACTTCTTAATTTAGAATTTTTTTAATTGAAACATTTTTACTTTTTTATGTTTTATTTATATATATTTTTTATTTTTAAATATTTTTTTACATTTTTAAATATTTTATAACTTTAATATTTTCACCTATTTTATGTCACATTCTTATTTCTTAATTATGACATTTTTAAATATATAATAAAAATAGTTTATCATTTTAAGGTTATTCTTTTGATCTTTGTTTAATCTTGTTTTAAGACAAAATTACATGGTTCTTTCTCTGTATTTGGCAACATATTTATCAATTTATTGACATGCACAGCATTTTATATTATTATAAAAGTATATTATATATTTAGACTAAATCCCAGACTCATGTTTAGATCTTCTTCTTGATTCTTGAAGCAGCCGCCATCATGAAAACTGTTAAATTATCATTTTATTAGTCAAAAAATAAAATGTCCATTGTCCTATAGAACATAAAGAGTCTGGCAGCATAATCAATAGATGATACCTTTATTTTAAAGGTGTGACGATATCATTTCATTGACTATTTCAAGTCTAATGTTATGCCAATGGTGTTGAGCCACTGTTGGAGTTTTTCCTCATTTTTAGACTCCAGACTTCTACTGATTATATTAAACCTCCGCTGATCCTTCATTTCCGAGGTTTGCCCTCATTATTTGACCCTTGTAATTTTGCCATTGGATGCAGAGAAGTTATTATGGTTATTACAGCTCCAGAGCACCGTTGCGCCCATTGTACGACACTGTTAATTACATCAAACCCCCATAATTGTAATGACAGCGTACAGACAATAACTCTGCTGCAATACGCTCATTATGACCTGTTGTGGTGAATTTCTCCTCTACGGTTCTTTGTCCTCCGTTATTTTATGAACCAAGTGGCTATTATTCCGCGAGTGAAGAGACCTTTTGATTAGTCCTTAGAGAAGTCGACCACCGCCATGTTTCCCTCCACAAAACAGATCCAGGACGTATAATTCAACACAATATGTTGTCGTAAGCCCTTTATTTTCTATTTATTTATTGTTTAAGTGGAAGAAAAGAGGATCCTGGTGAGTGATTGTTGTAATGTGTGATTTTCACCCACTTAGGAAATTGGTTTCAGAGCCATTTGAAGTCATCTCGGTTGGTAAATCGTTCTTTTTGCACAAACACGATGTTGCTTCAGTCACGTCCCGTGTTATAATCAACTTTTGTCAAAAAATACATGATTTTTTTCACAATAAAAGCATTGTGTATCTTTTTCACAGTTTGCCAGATCATAGAGTAACGTATCCCGGCGCTATCCTCTTTAGTTCCGGTGTAAATCTCCATATCTCCGCCTCCTCCTCATGTTGCTTCCCAGCGCTTTCATTACAATTCAAAGCTCCCATTTCTTTCAATGCATCAGAAGTAACGTCTCTTAAAAAACCACACGCTAAGATGCTAGCCGGTTTAGCTGCTCATGCTAACACATGGGACGCGGAATCCCGGAACAGAATCTGGGCCGAAACGTGAAGTTGAAGCAAAATATCAATAAATCAGTATCAGACTGGTTCAGACTGTTTTGGATCAGTCTTCATTTACACTTTAATGATGAATCTATTACTCATAATTGGTGAATTTGATGAGGTTTTGTGATGATGCAGTCGACCAAAAAATGACAAATGACTCCATCGCTGAAATGTTGATGTGATCTCAGACCTCAGACATTTACCCGAATGAATAAAGTGCTTTGTTGCTGCTACACACACTTTACTTTAAACCCAAATGAAGTCCAGACTCACCTCATCCAACTCTAAACCTGTAGGAAAAAATTCTTGTATTGTAGAAATTGAGATTTTAATATATTTTTGATTTTAAGAATGTCTACGTTTCATTTTCAGTTTCAATTAACCAACAATGGCAATAATTCATCTTAACTTTTCTTTTTAAAAAAAGCTGTGATATAAAACCCATATTTTATAGTTAGGTGTGAAAAGGGGGCTTTTATTTTGAAGGACAAGTTATGAGGTCACATGACCAGGATATCCCTATTGCTTATGGACATTTGACATGTGAGCGTCACTGTCTCATAACAGAAGGTTGTCTTTTATTTAGCATTTTGAACAATTTACACTATCTAGAGTAAATAAACTTAATTATTTTTTATTTAATTCAATTTTGATGCTATATTTTTTTATTCTTATATGTTAAACATATGGCAACAATATGCAAATATATGTGTATACAACCTAATCGACCGATCCCATTGACTTATATAGCTTGAAACTACTATTACATTACTACATCTATTATTTATGCCATTTTATATAAAGAAAGTGGTACTAACACTGGTTTAATAATAGGATTTTAGTAAATTAAAGCAAGATTTTGGTCAGGAAGCAAAACAAGCTGCCAAGGCTGTGAAGTTGTGATGTCACAACCGTCACAAACATTCACCACTCCATTCACTTCAGCCATTTAAAGCAGCCAATCAGAAAAAAAGGGTGGAGGAGAATAGGATGGTGATTGGTTCTTTAGCTCGCTAATTTATCTCGTTAAGGATGTCACAATTATAAATAAAACCCAGGACAAGAGTAAAACGCAGGATTCTTTAGCTACTGATGATTTAGCAGTGAAGGAAATATTTGTACAGAATAAAAAAAAAGCAAGGCAATAATTAAGCTTTAATTAGTTTGCTATATTTAATCTGTATTTTGACATGCTGCCATGGATACCCCTGCTACTGATTCATAGATCAGCTTCAAATTTCAATTGTTGTGGATTTAACAACTACACTGATGTGTGATTCACCTTCGTTCTTTTTTAAATATAAACTCACACTAATAGTGTTTTTTCTGTCTGTTACAGCTTAACTCTGATGTGTAATAGCAGCAAAAAAAACTCATCTTTTGTTTTTCAAGCTTGGAGTAGATTTACTATTGTAAGTGACTTTTGTTTGAGTCTGGTTCACTAACAGAAGCTAAAAATAACTAACAGTAGCTTACAGGAGCTAACAGTAACTTACATTAACAGTAGCTAACAGTAGATAACAGGAGCTAATACTGGCTAACAGTAACACTAACAGTAACTATAGCTAGCACTAACTAACAGTAACATTAGCTAAAAGTAACTAACAGTAGCTAACAGGAGCTAACAGTAACTAACAGTAACTAACAGTAACAGTAGTTAACAGTAGCTAACAGGAGCTAACAGTAACTAACAGTAGCTAACAGTAACAGTAGTTAACAGTAGCTAACAGTAGCTAACAGTAACAGTAACTAACAGTAGCTAGCAGTAACAGTAGTTAACAGTTGCTAACAGGAGCTAACAGTAACTAACAGTAACAGTAACTAACAGTAGCTAACGTAGCTAACAGGAGCTAACAGTAACATGAAATAACATTAGCTAACAGTAACTAATAGCTAACAATAACTAACCGTGATTAACAGTAACAATAGCTAACAGTGGCTAGCAATAGCTCACCGTAACTAACAGCAAATACCACAAGCTAAAAGCTAGTTTTAGTTAGTTATTTACTTTTAGCCACTGTTAGTTAATAACAGTAAATAACTAGCTAACAGTGACTAACAGTAGCTAATAGTATCAGCTACTGTGAGCTAATTTTAGTTACTGTTAGCCACTGTTAGCTACTCTTAGCTGCTGTTAGTTACTGTAAGTAATTAGAAATAATTAGAATAGAATTGAATTGTGTTATGTTATTTGAGTTAAATTATTAAATTGACAAATTCTACATAATTAATTTTAGTAATTATTAGAAGTATTAGTAATTCCACCCTGATGCATTTAAGTAGTAGTAGTAAATGTCTAGGAAAGTAATTATACTCAATATAATTATTCTGTAAGTTAAATCAATTTAGAGTTAGATAAGTTTCATGCAACCACTTGACATAATAAAAATAAGTAATTTGAACAAATCAACAGCAGCAGTTTTAGTTATTTCTGGATGTTTTTTGGTGTTAAATTATTATTCTGTGCTGATATTTGCACTGTTTTAGCACAAGGACGACACTAAAAGCCCAAATATAGACAAACATCAGCAAAATGTGTTTTGACTGTTGTTGTCGGAGGCCTCTGGGTCACAAATTATTATTTATTTTACATTTTCCTAAGTTTTTAGATAAATATTATAATATTGCAACCTTGGCTCTAGTTGGGAGCAGAATATCTTTGTATTCACATTGTCTGGAAAGATATTGAACAACTAAGCATCTGCTGCTATAACCTCGTCCTCTTCACTCTTGGATTATATTTAATTTAATTTACAAAAACAAGGTCTGTCTGGTTATTTATTTATACAAATTAGATCCATGTGAGATCAGCTAATGTGTATCTCTGAGGTAAATCAACACATTTATTTTAGACGAAAATAAAAGGACAACACACAATGAATCCCAACAAAAGTAATAATAATAATCCCATTATTCCCTGCATGAGCTCTGCCCACCACCTCCATTAATAGACCAAACCACCTATTGTTACTCTACTGTAATAGCTGTGTGGGATAACCTGGATGTTATGTCTATTAAATCTATTTTGTGCATGTTATATGTTTTAAAAGTAAAATATTTGGTTTGGTTCGTTGTCTAAATGTTAAATATATTGAAGGTTAAGACACAGAAACAAGTTAAATGTTTTAATTAGACTTAAAAAACGATTATATTGACTAGATAATTCTGCTAATTAGCCTTTTAGCTAGCTTATTTAATTTGGTCATTCTGGGCTACTGTAGAAACACAATGGTGCAACATGGCTCAATATAAAGGAATAAAAACACAACAATAGAATCATTATAATAGTTTAATTCATGCATATTTAAATTAAATTCAATCCAAATAAAACATTTAGCTATTTTCTGTATCGATAGAATTCAATGCATTTAACATTCAGAACAAACCCATACTTTTAAAACAGTATAACATGTACAAATTAAAATCTAAATATTTTAATCTAATTAAACACTTTAAATATATTAAATAAACCAGATAAACATGTAAGACTTATTAAAGTTTCTGTTCCACTGTAAATAACAAAGTGAACTTTCTTTTCTGTCAGCAAATGACTACAGAGAGGAAATTTACACGTTTTCTCCCTTTTCCTTTTTAGTTATGAGATTCTACTTTATGCAACTTGCACACACACACACACACACACACACACACACACACACACACACACACACACACACACACACACACACACACACACACACACACACACACACACACACACACATACGAATGAAATTGCAGCTGTAGTGGAATATATATCAGTCCATGTCCAAATTATAAAGTAATGAAAAGAATCCAAAATATGTTGTTGTGTTTAAAGGAGAACGTGATCAGCAGAGAAAAATGTACCAACCAGACATCAGCAGAAATACAATGAAGTCTGAGATGTGAAACCTTTTTAATTAGTTTAAAATAATATTAATCATATGAGGAGCAGTTTCTAATGGTGGGAAGTCAAAACCTCTGGATAAAGACAAATAGTTATAGAAAATGGTGAGAATAAGTGGAATTTAATCAGATATATGAATGAAATGAATGAAAAAATCACACAAAAATCATGATTTATGTAAAAAAAAAATGGTACCAATGGAGTTTTTCCATAAATAAGAAGGAACCTTCATGAACAACTTCTACACTACACTACTTCCTATTTGCCACTGACCCATAAACCATTTTTAATGAATTCCTTTAGACAATATCATTTTAGGAGCAGCGGTTTCTAATAGTTGGATGTCACGACCCTGTCAATACTTTCTAATTCTAGTTTTTGGATGTAAAACTGGTTAGAATAGATGGGATTTGGTCAGATTTATAAGCTGAGGCCTATGAAAGGATCTCCAGGCTGTTTCTATTATGGCCTCAGGGATTTGCTACGTTTCATTGATATTTCAGTCAATTTTTATCACGTTGAAGACCTGAGCTGACTCAGTTTATACTTTGTCTCCTCTGCAGCATGTCCACGTGGGCCAGTAAGGATTAAAAACGGGGAAAATACAGGTGGGACCACCATTGCAACTGTGGAATATGTGCAGCCCCGAAGATTGATGCTCTAACTTTATCCATGAGATGCTAAATCGATCTCCTCCATGTGCTGATGACACACTCCAGGGCTCCAGGTTCCAGCTGCAGAATTAAACCCGTCCTACAGACAATTTATGTTTTAATTTTGTTTGGTTTTAATATTCAAAGTTTGCAGTAGAGTCTCAAAAACCCCAGAAGCCTCTTTCTGATGCTAATGAATCATGTTCACAGTTTGTCGTGACTCAAAACCGATAATGTAGGCTGCTACCTTCTAGATACTTCTGACTGAAATGAACTTTTCTGTCCATTTTGAACAAAGTTTGTTTGATGATTTAGACTTTTTCATCATGCAAAACAATCTAATTAATTTAAGTAGCATAAAGCCTTAATGCAGACATATGAATCCATGAGGCATCGTTTAACTATGGTCTTCGTCATACCTTCACTATGGTGGACACATTTTTAGTTTTAATAAGGGATTTTGAAGTCAAACTACTTTTAACGAGGATAAAACATCCCAGATGTGACCAGAGTCCTGGTTGTGTAGTTCTACATTTAAAAGTTGGACTCTATTTAAAAGCAGACCTGAGGTTTGAGGTTATTATTGAGGATATTTCTCATTGTTCCAATAATAAAAAACCTCCCTAAGGCGGATTTGTCCACTCACATATTGAGAATATTAAAAAATACCCCTTTAAGGTCCAAGTAGCTCAATCTGTAGATTAATATTATGCAATGCTATGATTATTGATAGTCTATAGCTTGTTGATTTTGCTCTCATTGTTTGTCTCATTGATTGTTCCGTCCTGAACCCCCAGACCCCCTAGGAGCTTGTGTTCCTTGCCTTACATCGCTTTGTTGAGTCAGTTAAAACATCAACACCTCAGCGTATTAACAGAGTCGATATTAACACAACTTTAACATGTGTTACTTGTGTTATCTCTGTACCCAGGTCTTAATTAGGGGGCAAATCAAGTAGAAAACAAACCCTAGACCCCAGAGGAGGTTGTTTCCTTGCCATAGCTCACCTTAAACTGAAATGACGCCATTGATGAATCCACTAGGAGCCTCTGGGTCATGTTAGTCCTTCAGAAACATTCACACTCTGGTTTGTGTTAGTCTTTCAAAGACATACCAACTAACTCTGGTTCTAATTAGTCCTTCATAAACATAATAACTAACCTTGGTTCTTGTTCGTCCTTCAGATACTAACAAACTCTGGTTATCAGCTTTCCTTCATAAACATACTAACTAACTGGTTCATGTTGGTCCTTTAGAAACCTACTAACTAACCCTGGTTCTTGGTAGTCCTTCAGAGACATCCTAGCTAACCCTGGTTTTTGGTAGTCCTTCAGAGACATCCTAGCTAACCCTGGTTCTTGGCAGTCCTTCATAAACATCCTAACTAACCCTGGTTCTAGATAGTCCTTCATAAATATACTAACTAACTGGTTCTTGGTAGTCCTTCAGAAACTCTGGTATGTGTCAGTCCTTCAAAAACATACTAACTAACCCTGGTTCTAGGTAGTCCTTCAGAAACATCCTAACTAACCCTGGTTCTAGGTAGTCCTTCAGAAACATCCTAACTAACCCTGGTTCTAGGTAGTCCTTCAGAAACATCCTAACTAACCCTGGTTCTTGGTAGTCCTTCATAAATATACTAACTAACCCTGGTTCTTGGTAGTCCTTCAGAAACATCTTAACTAACCCTGGTTCTTGGTAGTCCTTCATAAACATACTAACTAACTGGTTCTTGGTAGTCCTTCAGAGACATCCTAAGTAACCCTGGTTCTTGGTAGTCCTTCAGAGACACCCTAACTAACCCTGGTTCTTGGTAGTCCTTCATAAACATACTAACTAACCCTGGTTCTTGGTAGTCCTTCATAAACATACTAACTAACTGGTTCTTGGTAGTCCTTCAGAGACATCCTAAGTAACCCTGGTTCTTGGTAGTCCTTCAGAGACACCCTAACTAACCCTGGTTCTTGGTAGTCCTTCATAAACATACTAACTAACCCTGGTTCTTGGTAGTCCTTCAGAAACTCTGGTTTGTGTTAGTCTTTCAAAAACATGCCAATTATCTCTGGTTCTAATTAGTCCTTCATAAACATAACTAACCTTGGTTCTTCAGAAACACGCTAACTATTTCTGGTTTGTCTTAGACCTCCAGTTCATCCTTCAGAAACATGCTAACTATAGTAACTATGGTAATGCTGCTGGTCTTTTGTTGTGTTAGTTATGCATCAGGAAACATCAACACCTCAGTAGAAGGAGTCAACATTAACACATCTTTAACATGTGTTGCTTGTGTTATCTCTGTACCCAGGTCTTGGTAAATGAACCTGGACATGCCTCAAACCTGCGGTAGCCTACAGAATGTGTACTCACCTTCACTTATATTAATCTCAGGCTCCGTGCTACATGATGAAACAATGTATGACTAGTTACAGAATACACTTTAACCAGAGGTGTTGCAACCCAGGCAATTACCCAGAGCCCCGAGCTGAAAGGGCCGGCTGACGTTTGGTCAATATCAACGATGAGATGCCTCTGGCCCGGGGGCCTCCAGAGTGTCCACAAATGCCCCCGATTACACAGAAATATGTGGGTTTCTGTGACAATACAGCATTCTACCTTTTTTTTTTTTTTTACTGGAGTACAGTAACCTTAATCCAAAGTGTCATAACCACAGGCGAGAGGTGTAATAAAATCTTAGAGAAGAGATCTGCCTTCCTCTGGCCAAGAACTGCTGCTGCTCCTCAGGGTAGACAGCTCCTCGCCAGGGAGAGGATTGCCTTATGCAGTTTGGATCAGAAAGATAGACAAGAACAGGGAGAAAGTAGTAGGACTGACAAAGATGAGGGTGCAGAGAATGGAGTACAAGATGGACTATAAAAGAGAACTGAAGGTAAAGATAAAAAAAGAGGAATGGGGGAAGGAAATGAAAAAGAAATGTTAAAGAGAAGTGTGAAGAGACTGGAATTAGAGACGGGGCTTCAAGAAAAGAGAGAGCAGTACGAGAGCTTAACAGAACACCTAGGCGTCTGCATTTCAATTTCCTCCAGATCACCAAAGCTCCGTTGTCAGTCAGTCAGTCTTTCTTCTCTCTCCTCTGTTCCATTACAGTCTCACAGTCCTCTTCTCTCCCTCTTTTTCTCCCTGTCACTCTCTATTATTGTAATTCGCATCACATCCGATGACAGTCTTGTTTTGTTTTTGAGATGGGGAGCCCAGACAAAAAGGAATGTTTCCTAACAGCATCACGTTCATTCATGCACACATGCGAGTTGAACTGTTGTTCAGATCTTTTATTTAAGGCATGTGGAGTACTGTCGTAATACAGGAAAAAATAAAAGAATGAAAGAAAAACGTCATGCATTCAAAACATTAGTGAAGTAAAATACATGCAGAGTTCTGTATTATTCTGGTTTGTATTAACCCCACTAGACAGAATACAAGGCTCTCAGCAGATCTGGGCCCTCTTAAAGGTACAGTGTAGATTTCTAGTGGTGAGGTTGTAACTAAATGACTACCCCAACATGTAGGAGAACCTACCTACTGGCCATTATTTCTGGATTACTGTAGAAATATGCAACATGGTGGTCTGAAACATGGTTCAATCTAAAGTAATAAAAACACAATGATTCTTATATGATTTTCAGTTTATATAGAAGTATACCATGGTGTCAGAAGTAGTAGCTTGTGTTTATAGACACAGGTTCTCATAGGCACAAGTTAGGTTTATTGTCAGCGACACAATCATCGGTACCTGTAAAGTTAGCATCTGAGAAGTTAGCATGGTAGCTAACAGGATTCCATTCCTGTTACCAGAATATCTATCCTGGATAACACCAGACTTCACCTCAATATAGAATGAGATAAGTTCTGGGAACCATCCGTGAAAACCCAGAGCCATTTATTGGATGCTATGAATATCTATCAAATGCATCCGTAGTAGTTTACAGCCAATCGTATCAAACATACCTGATGATGTACCCAATACCCAAAGACGATGAATTAGCTAAAAGTTGCTAATTTTTCAAGTAACTTTCTAAGGCTATATCGAATAGAAAATTACCATCTGCCGCCATATTGGATCCACGGTTATCAACAAAGCTTCTGTGTTACTTCACCCAAATACTAGACCTAATACTTTAACTGTGATGCTACATCAAATTCCTAAAGGGAACTGAACCCAATCAGTTTGTATTGGAGGCATGGTTTATGAATGTCTATAAAATGCTTCTGTATGTAGCTTACAGCCAATCCTATCAAATATACCCAATGATGTACATTGGGTACATCCGGTGACAATGAATTGGTATCGTAGTAAAAGTTGCTAAATGTTCAAAGGTCTAAAACACTTATTGGAAGGTAAATTACCATGTGCCGCCATGTTGGATCCACAGTTATCAACAGTCGTTCCTGTGTTTCGTCTTGCTGCCCCTCCCCCGTTCTGAATTATGTCTTTGGTGTCCAGACTAAAGTGAATTTGTGTGCAATGAAGGGCGGGTTATAGCCAGGCTAAGAATATCTGAGAAGGATAAGAAGATTCAGGCAGAAACCCCAGGGAGAGTTATGGCAAGTGAATACAGGCGTGTCTACCATCGCAATCTAAACCTCTCAGAGTAAAGGAAAGGAAACAGATAAAGATATTTGACGTGTTGGATAACTACTTCAAGAACATTATCGATGGAAGGCAGCTCTTTGGGACCTGTAAACATGAGCATGTTGAATCCATAGTTGTGTTTCTCACTAAGCTGAGACTCGTGAGTATGGACAGAAAGATGAAATGATCCATGACAAAATAGTGCTGGGCATTACAAATGAGAGCACAAGGCACAGGCTTTTCAGAGAGAGGGAAAAAAAAAAAGCTCTCACGTTGCTCACAGCTATTGAAATGCAGCGTGCTGCAGAGAAAACTGATATTAGAATACGAGTGATGGAAACAGCCCACACGCTACACACAGCGACGCCGTGCACTCCATCGCTAAGCAACAACCCAGGAGAAACAAGCCAAGGTGGAACAATTCACCCAAAAACTTCAAACTTAGAAAATAAATTGAATCAGAAAATGGAGAAAACTCAGGGCACAGCTTCAAAGTAAAGAGAATTTACTGAAATAAAGCAAATTTCCTGGTGTCATCCCTAAAAACAGACTGATGATCCTCTCATTGGCTTCGCTTTATAAAGCTGGAAAATAAATAAATAGATAGATAGACCACTGAAATCAGCATCTCTATATGTATTCCAGCCATTTCTGTTGAATTCCAACACATGAACACCTCATTCTGCTTAGAACAATGGTAAAGACTGTGGGTTAAAAATAAGGGTTATTGCACCAAATATTGATTTCTGAACTCTTCTTAAATCTTGTTTGAGATCTGAAAACATTGGATCCTTTTTGTTATTTTGACTATTTGTCATTTTCTGCAAATAAATTCTCTAAATGATAATATTTTTATTTGGAATTTGGGGGAAATGTTGTCAGTAGTTTATAGACTCAAACTAAAATGTTCCTTTTGCCCAAACACAGACCTATAAGTGGTAAAATCAGAAAAAAACAGACTTTGATCAGATCATTAGCTAAATCCCATAGAGTTGTATTAGTTTTATGTCAATAATTGGTCCTTCCCTTTTCATAATTTTTATAATATATGGAAAATACATCACTTTTGTCAGGGAGTGATGAGTTCACCACCATTAGAATTCATCACAGCATTACTTCAATTGTTGTTTTAAACAGAATATACTGATATAAAGTATAATTTCTTCATCTCAGCCTGGTCACCTGCATATTTTCCTGTGGGAAACTACAGATAGCTTCTGAATTTTATGAGAACTCAGTGTTATTCTACTAAAATCTTCACCTGACCTTGAACAGAGCAAACATTGTCTTGACTCTTTCATTACTTTGTGATTTGGACATAAAACTGAAGAATATTCTCCTACAATTAAAACTATAAAATCCATTATTCATTGCAAAGAGCCTTTAACAAATTATCATTTCTAGGCAACAGCAGTTATTTCTACTGTTTGTCCAAGGACAAAACCATTTCACTTCATATTTTACATTCATAGTTGTCCCCTCCAAAAAAAAATCTTTGTAAAACACAAATAAATCATTTGGGTGATTAAAGAAATGTTAAATAATCACACAACACAAACACAGCTAAATGTAAAACAATGCATTTCATTCCTCAATGTGGTTTGGTCCGGATGCTGTTTTCCAACGAGCTAATGGCTAATTTTGACAGTCAGCTAGTAGCTAGCTGCATGTAAGAAACCAATTAAGCTATTATGTAAAATCCAGGAAGTTATTTATCACACCACTGTGAAATTTGTCCAAATTCAGCCTGTTTTTACCAGTCTGCAGGTTTAGATCAGACCTAATGATCGTTAACGAGCTCTAACGATGTAAGTTACCATAGCAACAGTAGAAAGAGGGGGACGTGGGGTGTTCATAGTTTTCACACTTCTGTTCACCCAGACACTTTAGTGTTTTCCATGAAAAGTCACTTTTATTTACCACCATGAGTTAAAAAATGAATAGAAAACATAGTCAAGACACTGACAAGGTTAGAAATAATGATTTGTGTTTGAAATAATATTTTTTTTTCCTTCAAACTTTACTTTCATCAAAGGAAGGTCCGTTTTCTATCTTCTCTAAGCAGCTAAACTGTTTCCAGCTGTGCTAACATGTTAGCATCAAGGGTTTTCTAATCATCATTAACCTTCTGATGCAATGAGCAAACACATTGATCCATTAGAACACTGGAGTGATGGAAATGGGCCTCTATACACCTATGTAGATATTGATGCACCAAAAACCAGACATTTGCAGCTACAATAGTCATTTACCACATTAGCAATGGATAGAGTGTATTTCTGATTAGATTAAAAACTCATGAACAGGTTCTGTACCTCACTGATTCATGATTGCATTTGCTAGCACAGTATTTTTTTTATGTCCCCTCCAGAAATTACTCTGTGGAAACTTCCATCAATGAAATTGGATTTTTGGCCCTGATTACATGCATGAAACTGTAACAACAGCAATGCCAATATGTCAGTTTGCAGGGAGTATGAAGTCTTTTTTTGGCAAAAACAGGTGTATAGCATGCCTCGTAGGTTTGGTACCATGGCTAAATTTACCTGGAAAGTTGTAGCTTGTGTTAGACTTTCACTCAGCAACCAGTACAGAACCCGAGGAGAGGAGGATCGAGGACAGAAAATGAGAAAAGAGCAGAGTAAACCCCCCGTTTCCCACCCACATTTACCTGTGTGTCACTATGGAGGACTGGAAGGTGGAGGTTGTGATACCTATGCAGGAGACAGGTGTGTAGGAGGCAAAAACAGCCGAACTGCAGAGAGAAATACTGTCGATCACGAGCAAAAAGATCATTTAATCAAATGATGGTTTGGTTTTTCAAAACAACCTGATGAAGGTCGTTTGATTAAATCATTTTTTGCTAGTGATCAACAGTGTGGGGGAGTTCTTTATTCCTTTATTCATCATGGAGGACAACACGGTGTGAGATTCACTAACACCACTAGAGTGATTTTGTGTTTTTTTTTTCCTGTGTCATTTGCTGCTCTCTTCAGAACTGTGGCCTTTAATAACAAGCCACACAAATGCAATTTCTTTGACACATACTTTATTATTATTATGTTGCACAGGAGCACGACATTATTGCCAGCGGGTGATTAACCTTATAGCAAAGGAAACACAAGACCTTATTTATCTAGTTTGCATGACATGACCTTTACCTGTTGTCTTTGATAATAATAATAAAAAAAGCTAATATCAAAAACAGTTGTAGCTCAGTTCAGATTTGTTCTCCTCTATAAAAAATACCAATTTTAACCTGCATGTTATTTTCACATCTAGCATATTAAACTGAGGCAAAAATGTACATATATTGTTTTAACAGCATTTTAATAACTTTTCTACTATTGATGCCAGATAGTTTAACACGTCTTTATAAAGACACGTCATCAAATAGCTCAATCAACACATTCTGTGTGATTTTAGTCAAAAAAATGGTACAAAAACTCTTTTAAATGACATTAAACCAACGTTGGATCTCTCATAATGTATATTTCCTTTTGAAACTAACTATTAACTATTAATACTATATATATTTATATGGTATTTAAATAACAAGAAACCAATCAACACACTGTACATTTGAGACCTGATAAATGCTTCTTAAACTGTATTTAAACATTTTTTGACTTTCTCATCTTGCCAAACATTGACCCTTATAGACATAAGCTCTATATATATTTACATTTCTCAAAGACAGCAAATGGACTCTGATCTTATCATGAAAGCTAAGAGACACTAGAGAATGGATCCATGAGGAGGACTGGAGATACTTGGTGTTATCAGATGAGTGGAGAGCTACTGACACAGCGGCCTCCAGTGGTCGCAGCTGGTACTGCACAGCCTGGACTCTGGTAGAAGATGTCTTTATATACGGAGATCAATGAAAGACGGAGCTGAGATAGACAGCTGATAATCAGGAGTGACTCTAACAACAACTCTTTGTCACTTCAGTCTTTCTGTTTCACTCATTCTTAGTCCAATTAGTGAATCCTGTATTCATGACCTCTTCTTTTTGACTGATAATACCAAACATCCTACCTGTATAGTAGAGTGATATCAGCTATATTGGGCCACTTTTTGGACAATAACACAGTAGCACGTATGCTATTTCCATATAGTTTTATGATTAATAATGATTGTTGAGCTTATCAGTTAATAAAATAGCAAATAACAAAGGGAAATGTTAATTCATCATCAGTTTTAATGTTAGGAAACACATTTGCAGCTAAAGTTGGGGCGGAACTGGAGGTTAACCCTACGTCCAAATGTCATAGATGCACCAAAAAGCCATGTGATAAACGATAAAGGCTATTTTTTTAAAAACTGACAGATGTCTGATGATTTTTTGGGGGGGATTATACTCAAGACAGTTTTTATATACCTCAGATCACATATCATATCACACATCCCCTGTCCTTAGACCATCAAGATACAAATGGACATTTTGAGAGACCTGATGAATGACTTTTGGTTATACCATTCCATTTGGCATTTCGTGTCATAAAAACACACAAAAGTTTGTACAACACGATATCCCCAAGAAAAAATCCCCCAAAAAACCTTTAACTGGAAAAAAGTCCCATGTGGTTCTAAAGTCCTTGCTATTGGTCTCACTACTGTCCATCAAACCAAAGGTGGTCAGACTTCCGTAGACCTTTCCAGCTCCTGTCTCCTGACCCCATGCTACGATTGGATTGTGCATTGTGTCAAATGATGCAAAACAGCGTTGAGACCATAATTATGACGTTATTTGTGCATAAAAACCAATAGTATTGCAGTAAATGATCCCTGTACCACTCAGGGTGCGGAGCGTGACCACTATTCCTCTATAAATTCAGAAAAAAAAACACGATTTTTCAATTAGTTCCAGAGCAGAGAATCGCTACAAGCATCTCTGTTAGCCAGCGGATGAAGATGATCCTCACGCTAAGATGGTTTCTGGGGCCCTAATTCCAGTTCTGTGTAAGTGTGTAGTGTCATTGTGGCTACACGGAGCTACAATGAGTGGTGAAGCATCAGTAATTGGTTCCATTTATCCTCTTCAGACCTTTTGGGCATCCACGCAAAGGAAAGTTTTATCACTGAGACACACACACACCAAGTTTCTCGTCTGGCCTGGTGAGCCAACAGATCCTGGATTCTGCAGAGTTTATTGGATTCCAGGTTGGGAAAATCAGTTCCCGGGAGCTCCAGGAAGACCACATTCCTGTCCGACTCGTTGTCTCGCCCTCTATAGAAAACAATTATTGAATCAATGTCAGATGGTCGATTGCCTCGCGCTGGTTTTCTTTATGCTTCTGAAGAGGCGTAAGTCTCGGTCATTTAAAGAAACAAACTCAAAAGCTGTTTACTGACATTAGCCTGACGCTATCTGACACATGCTATTAACAGGAGTGACTCACGGCACAGAGGAAGCCGTAGATTTAGAATCAGGGTTGTCCTGGTGGAAATGGAGCCGAGTGGTTTCAGCTGAAGGTGTTACATCCCATGAGCTGAACATCTGATAATGAGATGTCACTGGTCATGATAATGGATTATATTCCTGCATTTCCAAGTGCTCAGAGCTCCTGTTGTACATCACTTTGAAACGAGAGAGCTATGGAGGCTAATCTATGAAGAAGAACTGTTTCCTACCGTAGCTTTTAGGGGTTTTTGTTTCCTCTTGCTAATGAACCTCTGCATCTATCACTGGGGAATGGTATTTCTTTAAATTTAACTAATTATATGTTACTTTTCCCCCGAATTATTAGTGATTATTACTTCTAGTATTTGTATTGTACAATTGAAGCAACTATTAGCTTATTGGAAATCTTGAAAGAGTTTATTGTTCTATCATTTTTAATAAAAATCATCTATCTATTTCATGTCAAGGCAACCATTGCTATTATTTTTCGGTTAAAACGTTTTTTATTCCTGGCAGCTACTGCCGTTTTTAATTGTCAAATGCCTGGGAAGTTAATTAGCAAAATCTGATTTGAATGAAATGTTCTAAATGAATAAAAACTAATTATACATCATTAGGGTCTTTTAAAAGGCCCACGTTGAAGAAAGTAATATTTTAATGTTGTTTTAATTACAATTAAATACATTGATGCATGGTACAGACTTGGAAGCTAATTTCCGACAAGTCAAAGAGGAATAATAGCTGTCTGCTGTAAAATCACTGAGGGTTTTATTCACATTTTTTTGCAATCCATTATCCTGAAGGGATCTTATTTGCCATTTTACCTAATTATTTACACGTTTATATATTATTTATAAAAACTAGAAGTACTCTGACCTCAGACCTCCACCAAGCATGTCACCACCAGGTGGCCCCAAACAATGCTGGGCCACAGAAAATTCAAAGCTATCTAGAAAACAGAATTTTTTCCGGATTATTATGAAAATTGAATCATATGTTCATGGTACCATTCCCAACATTCACTGAAAATTTGATGAAAATCTGACCTGAAATTTTTGAGATATCTTAGTAACAATCAGACAAACACCAGCGAAAACATACTGAAAATGTCCTGATCCTCAGAGACTGGGGTTTTTCCATAGAACTTCCACTCCAGTTGTGACATCACAAAGCAGGCCAGATCATAACAGAATGTCTAAGGCCCCTTTAATATGTTGTATTTCAGTTTCAGTTGTGTGTAAAAACATGACTAGGGTTTACACAATCACTGCTTTTTCCTGATTTAACCTGACGTAATTGTTGTCCTATAAACGTGGAGCAGATAACAGACACGTTACCTCATTACATATCAAATCAGACCTCGTTATTTTCCCCGTCGCAGATACGATTCTGACCCAAAGGTACTGATGTAATGAGCTGCCGTCCCAATTCTCACGCTGCATTTAAGACATCCACCACAATGCAGGTGTTGTCAATTAACGTTTGCAAGGGTTCAGTGCTTTGGAACAAAGGTTGGACACTGTAAATGAGCCGCGGTCGTTGGGCTAAACAAAGGGTGTAACCATATCTCAGAATGCATAGAAAGCATGGCTCATTTAGGAAGAATCACCTTACATTTCAGTTTGAATATTAATATGACCATATGAATATATATTCAAAACATATGTATATAACATATGTACAGGAACTTGCACCACTGAAGTTCACTGTATATAAAAGGACTATTCTATTCTATTGCATTAAATATTACTTACACATGGTATAACATGTTTTAAATGTTTTATTGACTAAAATGGCCTAAATAATCGATATATTTAAGATATCTCATATTTGCATATTGTTGCCACATAGCAACACATTTTAACATACAACAAAACTTATAACATTAAAATGAAATGAAGTTTTGTCTTTATTTTTGGTGAAACTTTCCCCAAATTCTGAATAAAAGACAACCTTCAAATGTTCAAAAGCAATAGGGATATCCTGGTCATGTGACCTCTAAATTCTTTGTCCTTCAAAATAAAAGCCCCCTCTTCTCACCTAACTGGTAAAACTGCTTTTTAGGAAACTGAAGATAAAGTAATTGTTGCCAAATGGCAACGCTATGCTAATATAACGTGCGTCCTTTATATCTGTAATACTGCACACACACACACACACACACACACACACACACACACACACACACACACACACTCAGTCCAATAATGCAGTGTGGGCAAGCCTGAGCTCTGTGTGTTTGGCTCCATGTTCACCTCATTGTTCCTCCTCCGTTTATAATGATCATTAAGCAGCTCCCTACACACCAGCAGGCTGCAGCTAACAAGGGATGCATGTACATTCTGGCTATTAAGAGGCAATTAAAAGCGTGTCTTGGTGTGTGTGTGTGTGTGTGTGTGTGTGTGTTGTTTGGTGTGGGCGTTGTTTTATGTGTGTGTTGCAAGTCAAGTGTAGTGGCGTGTATTTTATATATATATATATTTTCTTCTCCTGCACTCAGAAAGACAGAGAACATGTTGGTGGGTTCAGTGTCACCATGGAAATAAAAAGTGCCATTCCCATCAGTGGGGAAGGTGTCAGGCAGCAGACAGCCAGGAGACTTCCCTCCGAGTGTTTGTGGAATGGGACGAACACGGATAATGAGCTGGAGAAAATGATTTGAAAGGTTGTTTTTTTTATTTTTGACTGCTCGCTTTTTTCCGCTGTTGCGTGGCCCATCTTGAGAGGATCATTAATTTATTTGATAAAGTGTCTCTAACAGCGGCAAATCAAACATCACGTCGGGTTATGCTGAGAAGACAAGGAAGAGGGGTGCTTTTATTCTGTTAAATCAGATCCTAGCTGACCCTCTCATGTTCTGCTGCTGAGTTTAAAGCCTCATATCAGTCCCATGGAACCTGCTGGTGGACATTTGGTTGGAGTATCCTCTATTGCATAGCATTACCACATGGAAACAATTATTTTAACTTCATTTTCCTAAAAAGCTGTGATATAAAATCTGTTTTTACCACTAGGCATAAAATAGGGGGCTTTTATTTTGAAGGGCATGCAATTTATGAGGTCACATGACCAGGATATCCCTATTGTTCCATGGACATTTGACATGTGAGCATCTTTTTTTTCAGAATTTGGGCAAATTTTCACCAAATAAAAATTTTTACTTGAATCTAATTCTATTTACAAGTTTTTGTTTTTTTCTAATATGCTAAAATAGATTAAAAAATAAATAAATAAAATAAATAAAAAAAATCATATTCACTATCTATGGTAAGTAAACTTAATTCTCTTTCACATTTAATTGAATTTTTCTAATTTTGATTTTATGCTTAAACAATATGCAAATACAATAAATTCCTAGTGTATGTAAACCTAATGGAGTCCCATTGACTTATACAGCATTAAACTATCCTGAGACTAGCATGTTTATATATATATATATATATATATATATATATATATATATATATATATATATACCTCTATACATATATATATTTACCATGACTAAGTAATATTTAATGCAGTAGAACAGAATACGATAGAATTGTCCTTTATTATCATTGAAATGAAATTCAAAAAGTTGTTCAGTGGTGCAAAAAAACTTCTACTTATAAATTAATTAAATTAAAATAAATAAAAATTACAAACAGTGGTACCCAGTCATTGCACAATCCCATTCACAATCACACATTCAGTAATATTTCATGCAATAGAGGATTAAAACATGCCTTATCAATAAGAATAAAAATAAGGTATTAATGTTAAAAACAACAGAATAAAATAACACACAGGTAACAGAATATAAAGTATAAGTAGGTACATTATGTGCATGGATTTACATGTAATGAGCAGAATGAATAGTGATGAATTCCTCTACAAATGAAATGAATGAGATAACTAAACCGGTGTTTACTCAGCTCTAATATTAGACATTAAAGTTCTCCATGGATGCAGCTACAGGATCCTCCAACTGAGATCACAGCTGTTTGTAAAAGCCTCGGAGACGGAGCCGTAAACAAACCACGACCTGCAGATCCACCGTCACCTTAACATGTCACCAGAGGGACGCGTGAATTAGTGATTTCCATCTTCCTCCGGTTCACAGAAAAGCAGCATCCTGCACAGGTGGAATCCCACAGGTTGTTGAATCCTTTACACTCTCACTACTGAGTTTTTATTCACCTTCCTCTTGTGTTAGAGTCGACCTGTTTCACATTTTAAACGCATAAAGAACCACTTTAATTTTATGGCTTGCATCAACAAGTTTCCAACTGCTTCCTGTCACATGACGTCATCAACTTCCTGTTTCTTCCATGGAGAAGACAACCCCTCCCAGAAAGAGTCATTTCAACCATATATTAATATATATAATCCCCTAAAAATATGCTTTTACATAGGAAACTCATAGTAATTTTTATTTATGGGCAGATTTGTGCAAGCAGCAACTATAATAGTCATTAAAATGATAATTTCTGCAAAGAAAATAGTACAAAATGGAAAAAATGATGCATAACATGATTGTTAGTGACTCAACTGATATAATTATATGCATGAAATCTTTGAAAAAACATGTTTAAACGGGTTAATCTGAGGTCAAAGTATTAAATCCTCTGCTGTGTCTTTCTTCCTGAGCAGCGTTCAAGAAACTAGATCTTTCTATTAATAATCCTTTATATAACAGCATTTAATAAAACCACAGCAAAAACACTGAATATTGACCGAACATCCACAGAGATAAGCACATGTTGAGTTCTCCGTTTCCTGATCTTGGCTCTGACGTCTGTTCATGTTTACAGACAGTGAGATTCTCATCTGTCCACAACAAATACACAATTAGCTGAAGATGCTACTCACTTTAAATTGTTTTTCTGTGTTTTTTTTTGCCAATTTGTGTGTGTGAGTGGAAGCGTTTATATGAGTCGACTGGCACAAACAGAGAAAAGCGTTTTCTCTTTCATGTCTTTATTTCTTTATTCGTTTATTTCTGAAACCTCAGGACTGGGTTTGTCGTCCCACCTAAAGACACAGTGTAACACAGCTGAATAATGATGGTATGTTTGATATGACTGGATAGAAACTACATACAGATCACACCTCCAATACAAATAAATGACCAGATGGTTCCCAGACCTCATCCCAGTCTCCAGTGAATGAGTTCTGGTGTTATCCAGACAGAAAATGCTTCTGAATCCTGCTTCTTTCTACATTTGTCAGTTTTTGGGGGGTTGTTTTCTTGCTTTGGGTGGTTTTACCCCTGGATCTCCCCATTTTTGCATCTTTACAGTTTAACCTCTCTATAAATACGCGTAGATAAATAGCTGATAACTGCAGATGCTCCCGTGTTCAAATGAGAGCAGCGATTAAACCGGCAGCTGATTCTGGAGCAGCTGAAGAAGGAAACAGGTGGATTTCTCCGAAGAAAAATCGGCCGAACCACCAAGTGAGTTGCATTAGCATTCGCTCCCAACTCCCCGAAGGCGGCTGCAGATGGTGTTTCCAGGTGCCGCTGCCTGCATAGTAGATGGTGGAGTCGCCATGGCTACAGGTTTCACACCAGCCATGTAGTTCATACCACTCCTCTGGGCAAGTTACCCTTCAAACGTCAGTCCTCAGCGGACTTCAACACTTTTTTTTTTTTCCAAAACACAAACTTTAAAAGCTACTTTCTCAACTAGCAGGTAGGATCTTCTCTGAGGAGTGTTGTTTTTGGCTGCTGTGGTTAATTAGCGATGGTTGATGGCAGGTCAGCAGCTGTGTTCGAACAACGCCAAGACTCACTCATTGCTAATCATGTTTTCAAGAAAGAAGTTTGCAGGAAACTGACTCTAATGTCAGACAGAAGTAATCCAGTTTCTCCTGATGCAGCTTTTTAATCATTTTGTTTGTTTGCATTTTTATTGAAATTCAATTCAATACCTTCTAGAGTTATTAGACCCTTATATATAGAATATAAAAGGCCAGAAGTTTGAACACACCTTCTTTATTTTATTGACATTGTAGATTCTCTGTGCAAAGCAGTAATCAAGTAAGCAGTCTACCAACCCTATTCATACAAAATGATAATCCCAACAGCGAACGTATCCCCCACTGAACCCTGAGGCAGCGTCATTTCAGTTCCGATCCGTTCTTCTCTCCTCAGGTCAGACTAGATGTCCACCATCAGTATTTGCTGAGTATCTACTCAATGCAGAGCATGAACTCCTTCCACCCCCCAGCAGCTGTATCTGCAGGTTCCTGCTCTGTTAAATCAGTGAGGACCTTGACCACAGCGCTCATCTCTTTCTGTCTGTATGCCCAGCGTGTGTCGGACAGCTTCTGCAGATGAATTACAATCTGCCGGGGTGCAGCGTGTGGTTTTTGGAGAAGCTGTAAAAACACATAAACCTCATACACCAGGTTGGAAATGGTGAAATGTGTTTGGAGGTCTTGACTAAGACCAGATTCAAGCGGTGGGCGAGTCCAGGCTCACAGCAGACCAGTGCTGTGTCTCACAACACAGAATTACACACTTAAC
This sequence comes from Lepturacanthus savala, assembly GCA_030544235.1. NCBI lineage: Eukaryota > Metazoa > Chordata > Actinopteri > Scombriformes > Trichiuridae > Lepturacanthus > Lepturacanthus savala. The sequence goes on from CM060478.1 coordinate 1,740,487, forward strand.
TCTTGCAATTTTGAGTTCGTAAGTGCATTAACACACAATGACGGTGTACTACTAATGGCTGCCATCTCTAATGGAACCACCGCCCTTCTCTTTCTTCTACTTTTATCCATTTTATTAAGTATTTTGGAGGCTTTTTAATGCGTTAATTGATTGGGAATCACATGCAAGAAAGGGGCAAAAAGTTGCCCCATTCTTTTAAATGCATTCTTTCTTTTTCAATGCTTCTTTCTAAGCCTCTCCTCCTCCTGACTGTATCGCAGTGACATCACAACTTCACATTTCTGAATACAGGCTGTGTATGTTTCTCTGCAGATTGAGTGTTTTCCTGTCACATATATAGGGCTCTAATAAACCTATAAGGGATTCTTAATCCCAGTCCTTTGTATTGATCACTGATATTAGCAGCCCTCATATATGGATCTGTGGTATCTTTCTCTGTAGGAATCTCATCTCTTCACCTGTTCGTTGACCTCTATTTCAGATGCTTAACACACAGCAAAGACCTGCTCACTTTGACGTATGTCACTGGTTTCCAATCCATTTCTTGGCCTGCTTGTTCTCTCCCCACCTCCCTTTTTGTTCTGAATGTGGCCGGAGCTTTTTATGAGATCATAACGTGTCCTGTTTCAGAGAAACCCGACACCTCTTCTCGTCCATTTTATTCTCCCCTCGACATTATCTAAATGCCACATTGGCCGAACATTTTCTCAAGTCCATAGAAGTTAGGTCAATTAATCTTGTCAAAACGTCTCCTTCTTTGTTTCTCTCGTTTTCTGAACGCTTCGCCTCGAACAATGCGATACATCAAAAGCTCTTTTTTTTTCGTACGTTCCATTGCTCCGTGCTTGTTAAGTGGGCCTCTGAGTCTGCATGCGCTGACATTTTCAAGCCTTTTTCCCCAGTTGTTTACCCCAGACTCTCTCCAAGCAGTCTTGTTACTGTACTTTTCTTTTTATGAAGAAGCTGACAGCCGAAGCAGTGCATAGTGTCCTTGTCAACCGCAGCTTATTTTCATACCAATCCCTTTGAAACGGGCCATCTGCAGTTTTGGGACATAAAAGAACAGGTTGACATGGTCCTTACAGCACATTACTGTGGAATGTACCTTCAGCTTCTCTCTCCATTGGCATTATTCTATCTATCCCCATGCTACCACTGCATGGTGATGCAACATGGAGAGCTTTGTGCATTATAATAAAAAAAATGGCTGAATCTGAGGTAATAAAACATAACAGTTGTTATTTTGAATGAGTTATAGACTAATTAAAACATACTTGTAAATATTCTAACCGATTTCTTGAGCTTGAGCAAATATCTTAGTTGTTACCTATGAAAAAAATAAGAAACCACTGCATTTAAACCCTAAACATTATTGAAAACCTCTGGAATTTGATCAAGAGGAAGATAAGAGGTCATGAAGGTTCTTGCACCAGGATGGAATAAAGTCACCAAGAACAATGGTAAAGACTGTGGAGAGCATGAAATCTGGGATTAAAAATAAGGATTATTGCAGCAAATATTGATTTATTAACTCTTCTTAAGTCTAAATATTTGTATAATGTTGTTTTAAAATGGTTTCGGTCTGAAAACATTGGGTGTTTTTTGTTATTTTGACCATTTTCTCTCATTTTCTGCAAATAAATGCTCTAAATGGTCATATTTTTATTTGGAATTTGGGGGAAATGTTGTCAGTCGTATATAGACTCAAACAAAAATGTTCCTTTAGCCCAAACACAGACCTAAAAGTAGTAAAATCAGGAAAAACTGGTCTCTTGTGTTTTTCCAGACCTGTATAAATCCACATTGGGTTTCTTGGGTTCCTGTTTCTAAATGTCCTCATTGCTTTAACAATTGTGCATCATCAAGGACCTAAAATGGCCTTTAGGATTTATATTTACCAATGATTAAGGGTCCAAGGAACGTGTAAACAAGGAGATGCTTTTACCAGGACCAGTGTCACTGGGAACTCTATGGTTGTTGTTATTTTTTATTCTTAAACTGGTGCTGCAGCCTGAACCATGAGGTTTACACGGCTGATTCAGACACCTGCATGTACCTCAACGCAAAAACCTACATACACTACCATCATCCAGACAATTTAGTGTTTTCCATGAAAAGTCAGACTTTTATTTATCACCATGAGTTGTAAAATGAATAGAACATATAGTCAAAACATTGGTTCTATCTTCTCTAAGCAGCTAAACTGTTTTCAGCTGTGCTAACATGTTAGCATCAAGGGTTTTCTAATCATCCATTAACCTTTTGATGCAATGAGCAAACACATTGATCCATTAGAACACTGGAGTGATAGTTGCTGGAAATGGGCCTCTATACACCTATGTAGATATTGATGCACCAAAAACCAGACATTTGCAGCTAGAATAGTCATTTACCACATTAGTGATGTATAGAGTGGATTTATGATTAGTTTAAAGTTGTCTTCATTGGAAAAAACTGTGTTATTTCTTTAAATAATAAGGAGATTTCTAAGTGACCCTAAACTTTTGAACAGTAGTATATATACCAACAAATATCTTGGCTGTTTTTAGTTCTGTATATAAAACCACCAGACTTATCCTTTATTAGAATGTTAAAAATAATATTATTAATGAAGTTATTATTGCAGGAAATAAAAGTTAAAAACAAATTAACTCAATGACACCTGGATCTGTAGTATGGAATAAAGTAAACTATTATTATAGAAAGAGCTAAGACTATTTTTGAACTCTCGTAATTAAATCGTGTTTTGATGAATTATAACGAGGCACAGGATCTCCCCGGCAACAGCACTGCATCTGCCTTTTAGGGACGTGAAGCGTGATGATCCACAGGCCACGTATTCATCTGAAACCCCTGGAGCAGCACTGGAGCTTAATTTACACTCGCTGTTGAAATCCCAAAACCTGCCTGATTGAAACGGTTTCACACAAGACGTGAAATGCTGATATACAGGCCGTCTGTTTTACTGCAGCTGGATATAATGTAGTCGAGAGGAAACGTTGAATTAAGAAATGCTGCAGGTGTAACAGGATACATGTTGAATCAATGAGTGATGATGGGCTATAGTTTAGATTCCTGTATTTGTAGCCTTTGTATAATCAGACAGGTCCCTTTTAACCTCTCAAGACTGCAAATACTATTCTTCATTGGTTTCTATAGGTGAATAACACAACTATTATGGTCTAAAAGTTGGTTCACATCGATTGACACCATGCACGAGCCGATTGAAGCAAAGAAGTGGGCAGAGTGAATGGAAGAGTCAATCCTGAGTGGGTTCTGCATGTGGTTTAATGCAGTCGGTGCAGTAACAGCAACTAAAAGCAGTTTTCCCTGAGTTCAGAGTGAACTCGTGGTACTTGAAGCAAGAGATGGTCAGTTCAACGGGTTTGGTACATTCAGCATTGAAGATATATACAAAGGATAAAGATATAAGTGTTAGCAGTTTACTATTTAATATTTTAACATGGTGAAATCTGATGGAAATGGCTGCATAGGAAAATCCTCTGTTCATCCGTTCATCTCAAATTATGATTGAGATATTTTAATCTCTTAAAACACACTGTACATTAAGCAAGAGACTTTTCCGACCATTAGAAAGGTTTTTGATGAATAAAAAGACAATGACTTAAAAATATAGACTAAACAGAGATTAGTAATTGCCAGGGTTGTAGCTGGGGGTGTGTCCTATCTACAGTTATACAGGCTTCTCTTTTACTATTGCAATCTATGGGAAACATTCATTTGTTTTTTTTGTTTTTTTTGTTGCAGTACCATGAGTGGCCACTGGGAAAAATCTGCGCCATATCCAGGTCTATAATACATCCATGCATTCTGCCACATGGAGGATTTTCTTCACGTGTCTTAATGGTACAGTTATTATCTTAAATCCTGGTAAATGTGCAGCGTTTGGAAGTTGCTGGATTGTGTATTTGCTGAGTTTAAAGAGGGGAAACCAACAAATCTGGTCTGGAAACAGTTGGTTTTGCCAAAAAAAAAAAAAGGTAAAGCACCTATTGCTATGACTGTGGGATGGATGGATGTTGAACTATCCCTTTAATTCTCTATGTGGATTCTTCTCTCAGATTTGCATGTAATGAATAGGCTTTGAGGCCCTGACATCTCTGTCACTTGTCCACCATGTTGTGAATGAGTGAGTGACGGGTGAAGCAAGAATTGTTTTTGTCTATTCAGAATTTTTTATTTTTTTTTTTTGGTCGACAAAAAAAGAAAATGCATAAGCAATTTATCAACCCTGACAGCTGCTGTCTTCCCTTCACACTGTCTGTCTATTAGTCTGGAAGAAATCTCTACAGTGTCTCCTATAGTGGACACAGCAACACACACACACACACACACATAGGGCATATAAGATCACTGGAGTGTTTTGAAAGATGTATTTGGATTCATCCTTTACTTATACTCACCATGACAGGAACTTTTCAGGACAGGACGGTGTCCTTGCCTGACTTGACAAGTCCAGCAAAGACGAGAGTGAATGTTTGCTGTGAAAAACCTTGGCAGAAAATACAAGAAATGTCTTCGCTTGAGTTATTAGATACACAACCTTCAACCTGAGCTTCTACTGGTTCCTCAATGACACAACAGACGCCTGAAGAACGAGGCTCAAGGACGTATTTCTAACATCTGGTTTCTACTGTTGTTGTATATTAATTAACACAACCATGAATATTAATAGAGAATGGTAATAAAATAATAGTTTCATTCTAGTTGACATCAGTGTTACTGTAGAAATGTGTATTATTATATCTTAACTATTATTATATAATTACTATAATACTATAAAATATTATTATTATTATTGTTACTAATATTATTGTAAAATTACTAAAATCCTAGTAAATAAGTGTTTTTTGGTGACTACAACTTGTATTTTCGTGTAAATTTCTACTATTTTTATAAAATTATTTGAACTTTTTTCATCATTAACCATTTTTGTACTTTCCTTTCTCTTATCCTCAAATGTTATTTCAAAATAAAAGTCCTCCAGAAATTAAACATGTCAATTTATAGCTTCTGGACTCATCACCAATCATATTGTTCCCTTATTTAACTATTGACATCAAAATTACCATTTTCTTCCATTAAAAAACAATGTGACGCATCATATTAGCACCACCATCATTAGAAACAGCTCATATCTGTTCCAAGATTCAATTTTCACAGTATTTACAGTCGTCTTTCTCTGGAAATGTTATGAAATAACACATATAAAGAACAAAAACCTTGATCCATGAGGCTGCACTCATGTTTGTCATCTATAAACACAATGTACAGGAATTTATTTATTTAAGGCGGAATTTTATAGTTTAACTACCGCCAACTTCCTTTTTTCCTCCTATATCTTTTTCTGTTCATCCTAAAATCACAACAAATATTTATTGTACAGTAAAAAGGCGCAATGTACTTTTATATTTGATATTTTCTGGGGTAAAAGACAGCAGATGTGCTTTAATATTAAGCTGTTTTATCAACCCTTCAGAGAGGGGTACAAGGCAAGGTCATTATCCAGACTTTCTTTTTATAAGCACACACTCTCTCATACAGTAATAGGCCTTGTTCAGTCAGAGAAGTGTCTGAGCCTGGCGTGAAGGTGTTGAGAATGGACAGGCTGGCCCTATAAAGGATTAGGAGGGGTCAAAGGTCGAATTGAGTATAAGTAGAGAGACGTGTGGGAGAGGTGCAGACAAGGAAACCTGTTAGGACGGGGGAATAGGTTGACCTTGAGGACAAAACTAAAAGAAGAGAAACTAAAAATTAAAAAACAGACTCTGTCCCTTTTTATTTCCTTTTACTTCTTTTGGATATGAAGGATTTCTACTTTGTGTGTGTGTTGTTGTTTTTTTGTTGTGCATAATTATTTATGGATTTATGGTAATGAGAACTGGACAAAGGTATGAGTGGAAGAACAGGAAGTGCAAATTTGAACCCTCTATTGCATGAAATCTTACTGTTTTTGAATGTTTTTATTGCTTAAAATGGCCTAAATTATAGATTTATTAAAGTTGTAAACATAGTCTCAGGATAGTTTCATGCTATGTGAGTCAATGGGACTCCATTGGGTTGTATACACTAGGAATTATCTATATTTAAGCATATTAGGAAAAGAAATATAAAAGATTGTGAATTGCAAATTTAATTAAATTCAAATTAAATTTTTATTTGGGGAAAATTCTTTCTAAATTCTGAATAAGACAACCTTCAGGGACATCATTTGGTTGTATGCACTAGGAATTTTCCAATTTTCCATTTTTTTTTTTGAATGTAATTTAATTAATTAAAGTTTATTTAGACGATATAGTGAGTTCATTTATTATATGCTGAATAAAAGACAACCTTTGGTTGTGAGACAATGAATGTCCATCAGCAATAGGGATATCCTGGTCATGTGACCTCATAAATTGTATGTCCTTCAAACTAAAAGCCTCTTTTCACGCCTAATAAATAAATTAAATAAAGTAATTGTATAGCAGAGAGGAGAAGGAAAACTCACAGGATTTTCATCAAATTTTCAGCAAATTATGGGAATGGTACCACGAACAGATGATCCAATTTTGGTAATGATCTTGAAGAATTCCTGGTTTCTGGATCACTTTGAATCTTCTGTTGTTTGATAACATTGCTGTAAATGGACCTTCAAATAGATGGATGGTTTAGGGCCACCTGGTGGTGGTATCTGGTACATGCACACCGAGGTGGAGGTCTTTCCAGTTCGAAGACTTCAAGGAAAGCTGAAGACTTCCTGTCAGTGGACATGCCTCAGCATTTTCTTGAAAGGTTGGTTGGTTGGTTTGGTCACATCTAAATCTCCCCTTTGTTTTTTGCAACTCGTTTCAGGCAGACTTACATATACTCTTATTTATTTGACTAAATAAATACACATATAAACACATACACACCCATTCACTAACCCTTTCTCTCTTTCTCATACTCATGGTGCTGGCAGGGATAATACAGGGAACTGAATTAAGAATGTGTCAGTGATGCACCAAACATCCGTCTTTCTACTGCCAAAAGTCAAGAATCTAGAGAGGAGGAAGAAAAATACAAAGGTCAAAGAACAGCGATTAAAAGAACTTGTAAAGAGTCTTCTGAAAGATCTAAAGGAAAAGAACCTTATAAACCAGGAGTTGCAAGAAAGGCTCAACTCAGGTCAAATAAACTGATGATAAAACCTTGGGTTTGTGTTCTATACACTCTTTGTCAGAAGGGAACTCGCTAACTAGTTTCAGATCTTCAGATAGATCTCTTTTCAAAGCAGAGACATGAGAACATAAAGGACCAGAGAGAGTACAACTAACTGAAGGATTCTCTGCATCTTCAACTGATCCATCCACATAACTCACAATGGTTCACTACATGTTCTTTTTAGTTCCACTTTTTAAATATTTACCTTTTATAGCGTGGGGAAGAAACAATAGCTATGCCTTACTTAGTGGTTAAAATGGTCACACCATGGTGAGGTTTGTCTTAACTTGATTTTTTTTCCGGTCATTTCCTGTTTTATTTTGAAGATACTAACTTGTTTCAGTCCTTTCCTCTGTACTGATTACTGATTGTCTCCACCTGTTCCCCATTAACCTCCATGTGCTCAAATAGGCTGTGTTCTGATTGGCTTTGTCCATTGGTCCATTGGCATCAGCTGTTGAACCTCATGACGAGTATTTCTTTTGTTGTTTCAACCTTGTATGTCTTAGTTTAGGATTTCAGTCATAGTTTCCTTGTTTGAAGCTTTCTGTCTTGGCCTTATTTTCTTTGTAGTAGTGACTTTTCTTTTCCTCCTCTTCGAGTGTTTTTGTTTTCCCTTTCCTTAGATTTATTCTGATTATTGTGATTCTCCTCTGAGAGCAGGGGTAGCTTCTCTGTAATTTCATAGCCATTCATTTGTCATTCTGTTAAGAGTTCCCCGGTTTTACCAATAAACTCTGCTACCGCTAGGTTCTCTGCATCTCAGTCCTGACAAAAATACCAAAACAACTTCAGTTCCACATTATGCACAACAAACAGGCAACTCATGTAGAAGTTTTGACCGTGCATATGCTATTTCCATAATTCTTTGGGGGGAAAAAAAAAACAATCTTAGAAAAATCATTCCAGCACTTAAATAGCTCCGTGGCCCTCTTGCTGGATGCCTTGGCCATTAAACAACACATATCCAATACAATCATTACCCAGAAAATGCCTGGATATGGGGAATGGTATGGATGAGGCTCATGTAGCCAGAGGGTTCTTCTTTTAATGGTGGTGGACCCACAGGCTCATTGGAAAGCTCCAATCGTCTATTACTTCACAAAGTCTCTGTTACCAAACGCACAGAAGGTCCTCATTATCCATGCACTGGAGGAATTACATAAGAGTGGGTCTTCATGGTGATGGACGGGCATGCCTCCAACATCAACATGTGAAACCAGCTTGAGTGTTAGCCCCCAATGAGCCGTTTAAAACCCTCTTTTGAACGTCCCCTGACTGCTGACAGGGTGTTTGTATTAATGAGCGTCTTACCACACGTTAAAAACTGGCTCCCGGCCCGATAACCGGCGCCACTGGAGAAATCCGCTGGTCATACATTGTTGAGCTCAACAATGTCCAAACAAAAGATGTGACTGCATGCAGCCAACAAGATAACAAACAAACAAGCATGGCGGTTTGATGATGGCCCGACGATGAAGGTCTCCCAGGCTGCACAAACACTGAGTCATTCTGTAGCGGCAGCACTGAGGCACCTTGGTTATTCGCAGATTAAAAACTGTGAAGCAGCTGCTGGATGTGTTGTGATGTGTTTTCCATTTATTTTCGTGATCCCATTGAATTGTGACATGACAAAAATGTATGAGCTCCTTCAATAACTACAATTACTAGCTGGTCTCACGGTGTTTTGATTTGCCATGATCATATTGAAACTTCTTTCTTTTCTTTTGAAGGTTCAAAAGCTTCCAATACTCTAATAAGCCGATACAGCTAGCAGTGTTTTGTGGTTGGTTTGCCTGGAAGAAGCTAACATGGCTAGCTTGGCTACAGGCCTGTGCTTTTTACAGCTGCAGCAAGGGGCCTGAGAAAGTACAATAGAACTAATTTGGTTAAATTTTTGTACTTTAAAACACAACTTGCACGTAGGTTCACTCTGTTCTGCCAATCACAGAACAGGGGAGGGTGCAACAAGACGATAATGAAACACAATAGTGACTTTGTTGATAACTGTGGATCCAATATGGCGGAATACAGTATTTTACCTTTCGATGCAGCGTCAGAAAGTGTTCTTCATAATTCAGACTGCAAGATTGCTTTGAAGAATTCGCAATTTTTAGCCCTACTAAAAGACTATTTCATCGTCATCAGGTATGTTTGATACGATTGGCTATAAGCTATGCACAAAAGCATTTGATAGACATTCATAGTGTCCAATACACAGCTCTCAGCTTTCATAAACCACACCTCCAATATAAACAAATGAATAGATGGTTGCCCAAGATGAGGTGTGGTGTTAGCCAGGCTACAGAGGGGTATCAAAACTTCAAATAAAACCCAGTAAAGGACATGAAATGGGACCTTTAACTTCATCTACTACTGAATGTTTGCATAGTGTCTGGTGCTGTCTGAACCAATCATTGGAGGGGGCTCTTAAAGAGACAGGTGCTAAAATGACCTCCTACAGGCTGAATTGAAGGGTTACATAAAGGAAATGTTGTATTTTTTAAAAAGTTAATCATACAAAGATATTCCAGTGGAGCCCCAGAGCGTAAAAAATACACAGATCTGGAAATGTATATGTTACGTCCCCTTTAGGAATTTGGTGTAGCCTTACAGTTAGATTAAAGAGGTATCTTAGGTCTAGAATTTGGGTTAGCCACAGATGCCCTCATGAAAAATAGATCCCATCTCAGAAAATCAGTAGGGAAACATCTAGAAGCTGGGAGGGGGGGAGAAGGAAGGAGTGATAGAAGAAAAAAGAAGCAGTAGGAAAAGAGGAAAAACATGAAGTCATGTAGAGGATACAGAGAGAAGGCTGGTGACACAGCAGTGACTCTGGCCCATCTTAATTAAGATCTCTCTTTCTCTCCCTGTTCTGTTTGGATGAGTCCTCAGTATGTTTGGGTCAGAACAGGAAGACGACAGAGTGGCAGAGCAGGAGATACATAAACCTACAGAGTAATGAGGAATACTTGCCTCAAACTAATGATTTTTGAATCCTGCTCATCATCACTACTGGGTGAAACCTTGCCTGTAATATGAAAGTACCTCCACCGCATAAAAACCCACTCTGAGATGGTGCCACGCTGCTTAGCTAGCAGCAAAAGCCTATATTAGCATGTTTCACATTTAAAATGTTTAAAATCAGGACACGCTAGTGAGCCGGCGAGGGAGTGAGACATGCTGGGAAAGGCTCCCATCTGACTTCCTATAATTTACTATTTATTAGCCCACTTTTTCAACTTTTGATGTGAAATCTGCTTCCTTAATGAGTGAAGACACTCCAGAGCGAGTTTGAGCGGCCCCTGGTACGCCAATGGCCCACAATCTCTGTGCTAAATTCAGCTATGATGGACCTAGCACTAGCAGGCTAACGAGAGCTCCCACTTTAGATTCCCACAGCAAACCTACCAACCCAAAAACATACAGATTGTACCGTGGGTGGTACGGGGGAGCGGTGGGGGGTCATTTATGGCAAAACTACACTTCGGTCATTGGTTTCTGTGCTAATTAGACACCATTTATGGTCTTTAAGTTGTTTCACATCGATTGACACCATGCACAAACCAATCAAAGCTTGGGTTTGGATAGCAGCTTGATGCCAATAAGGACCGACTACAAACGTTTGACTTCTTGTGTGTGAAAACTATCCCTGCCAATGTAGAAGCTGCCATATATTGAAGTCACTGGCTGAAAGGAATTATTTCTGTGAAGGATATGATTCAGAAGGTTGGATATATGTTGTCATTAGTTAGGAAACTTTTCATTGGTATATATACTATGGTGATATATGCTATGCTATCCTGATGTTTGTTTATTGTTTCCCTCTTCAATATTGATGGATAGCTAATAAGTTTTGATGCATGTTTCTTTTTTCTCTTTCTTACATATGTTTGTGGTTGGTGTACAGACATTTGCTGTGTTATCTGGGCGAGGGGAATATATGAGAGTTAAGAAAGATTGGAAACCATTTAGCTTGGGTTCCATTCATTTGTTCTTCTCTTTAATAATGGTATGTTAGCTCAAATATGCTAATGTATTTTGTGTTTTTAGATATATTTATTCTTTCTCTCTTTCGCTTGAATTGTACAAAGAAAGTTTCAACATATTTGAAGTTAAAATATTCAGATGACACCTATTCTTTTATAATTTATGACTGGCCTGGTATACCTTGGTTTATACCCCGCTGCTAGCATACTTTTTGTAGGCTACCTTGCATGGTGTTACCATTTTATTTTAGAAGAGCCAATAACCAGCTCCCCTTATTAGCATTATTTGGTTTAGCGCCACGTGATGTGCAGCTGGGCAAACGCAGCCTACTGGCTTTTTGCACTCTGTTAGCCAGAAGATTAATATTATTTAGGTGGAAGAGGCCTTTTCCTCCCACACAGTCTCAGTGGATAAAAGAGGTGATGCAATTTCTCAAGCTTGAGAAGATAAAAACATTCCCTCCAAGGGTCTATATTAAGATTTTATGCTACCTAGCAGCCCTTTCTGACATTTGTGGAAAATATGGAGACAGTAACAAAAACCCCACAGTACACACACAACAGTGATATTTCAGCACATCAACAGACGCACAAAGAGTGAACATACTGTGATGTTCAGTGACCAGATGTTGTATTTCACACCCTTTGATCAGCAATTGTCTAATGAGAGTTAGAAGACACATCTCAGTGTTGCATGTTTTAATGTTTGTGGTGCAAGTTTCTTTTGAAAGTTCCAAACATGACCACCTTTATTTTAGCAAACTTTGTTTTGCCTATATTAACATTCTGAGGGGTGAACCAATAGAGACACGTGTTGAAATCAATAGAATAGTGATCTATATGCGTGTCTAGTAATTATTAGATTAGATATTTCCAACACAAACCACAAGATTAACCACATTATCAAGTTTTATACACTCATACACCTCTGGTTGGTTTTAAACATCGTCCCAGAAGCATAAAGATGCACAATATAATGATATCTTCATGAAAAGAGTGAGGAAATAGCCATGGTAGGCACCTGCTAGCATGCTATGCTAAACGCTAATGGTTGCTACTCAGGAGCTGTGTTGAAAACAGCAATGTCCACCACCCAAAAATCTCTTAATGGCACGGATACCCTCTGAAATAACTCAAGATGAAATAAAGTTTTATGCACTTTTTGATGTCATTATTAACATTAGCATTAGCATCACCTACAAACTAGTACAAACTGTATAGCTCAACATCGTTAAAGTACAAAAATTGTTGATTACATTTTGTGTAATTTAAGGGTGTTACATCCCATGATGTTGAGGTGAGGCACAGCCAATGATATCTTCATGAAAAGAGTGAGGAAATAGCCATGGTAGGCACCTGCTAGCATGCTATGCTAAACACTAATGGTTGCTACTCACCGCAGTTTTCTTCTTGACTAAAAATCAATAAAACTGCGATATGCATTGACCCAAAAAAACTCCTAATGATGCGGATAAACTCTAAAATCACTTTTTCATGTAGTTATTAGCATTAGCATGCTCTTACTCCAGACTAATCCAAAACCCTGCTGGTGAAAATAAGGCACTACAACAACTACAAACCCGTTAAAAAACTGTGTAGCTCAACATTTTTAAACTGGAAAAACTAGGGATTACAATTTGGGTGATTTATAGATATTACATCATGATGTTAAGGTGACTCTTTTCCCCAAAATGGGGTATGACCTTGCTGCTTGATGATGCTTTGCTGATCTGATTAATGCAGGGAAACTCGTCCGTGCCTTTTATTCTTCACTGTGAGCAACCAGCAACTCATCTACATTCAGAACAGCTCTGCCACTGATGAATCTGTGAAAGTTTTAAGCGCCCATTTTGGTTTTAATTGCATCCTCCTTCAGCACAGACTACAGAGCCCAGCTACTCACACAGTAAATCCATCAAAACACATGTACCACGCTGTTCCTACAGGACGGATCGTACCACAAACTGCAGCACTAAGCTCTGCACCACGGGGAGATGGAGCCTCTGCTGCAGAGGTTTCCACAAGCCTGCTGCCCTCGTATGGAAATCTGCAGGCAGCACAGACTCCTGTCTCTTTAAAGACCTAAAAAAGATGTTTCCCGATTAAAAGACTGCAGCTGAATTACTACAGAAAACCTATTGTAACAGTGGTTGTGTAGTAAATGTGTAATCTATGCACTACACATGACACAACAATGGAGTTTAGTAGTGAAAAAACCCTGTTAAAGCTTCATTAAAAGAGCATTTAAATAATGAGACTTGACTGATTGATTGTCATCAATTTTTAGATTTTAGTCAATTATGTGTCTTGCAACCTGTGTCAAAAAAAACACTTGTGCATAGTTTACATTTTATGCAGTTTTTGCACATTTAGAGACAAGGAATTGTAAAATTCATCAAATCTAAACTTTTATCATACGGAAATCCATTGTTTTTCATGGTAAAACTCTTTAGATTTCGCATTTTTCTTCATTTAAAACTGTTATTACACTCCTGTAACGTGTCCATTCAGGAAAAAATCCATCAACCTGTTGTTTGTAAGGTTCTTCATACGCCAAAAAATACAAAGAACTGCTCTACGGGGACCAGCTGAGACTGGATGGTTCCTTATCACCGTCCTGTTTTATAATGAGGGATATTCTGGTGTAATCAGCATCACACCAACCTGACCTGAACCTCAGACTTTCCACAGGGCCACAAGTTAATTCTTGAATCAGTTAGCCGTCAGGGGCATAATGTAGTCTTTCAAATACCGGCTACTAATCTCTTAAGAAGGTTCACCTCCAGTGTGATAGTGACGTCTCTGATAGCTGAAGCTTGAGGCTAAAGCTCAGGATGAAAAACTCCAACCACGCTGGGTTTATAAGGACATGTACAGCTTTTTTTTCTGAAATCAGCACCTCATTCTGATTAAAGAGGAACCAGGACAACGGTACCATGCACCAAATATCGATTTCTGAACTCTTCACATTAGTATTATGTGGTTTTAAAATGAATTAGAGATAGTTTGAGGTCTTATTATTTTGACCGTTTGTCATTTTCTGCAAATAAATGATAATATTTTTATATGAAATTTGGGGGAAATGTTGTCAATAGTTTATAAACTCAAACGAAAATGTTCCTTTAGCCCAAACACATACGTAGAAGTAGTAAAATCAGAAAAATATAAAAAAATATATATATATAAATTTTCATAGCTGTATATCTCCAGATTCCTTGAATGCTGTTGTATCGTTTAGGCTAAGCCACGCCCACTTTTTTACCATGACCTGATCTAAAGCTAACAAAAGTTATCGGTCAAAAAAATTTGCAAAATTTTGTAGCTAGCTATGAAAACGCAAATTGTTGAATATCTCGGTCAAAGTAAATGCTCCTCACAGCAAATTGGAGATCCTTGGTTGGCCACTTCCACCTAGAAAGTTTTTGCAAAATCGTGAAAACTGAAAAAACTAAGTCAAAAATTTGCAAAAAATGTGCAAATTTCCAAAAAAAGAATTTTTAGCTAGCTATAAAAGTACAAATTGTTGAATATCTCAGTCAAAGTAAATGCTATTTACACCAAATTGGAGATCCTTGGTTGCCAGGAGACTGTGACATTATAAACCAAATTTGGCGAATTTTGGCCACTAGGGGGCGCTACAACTATGGGACGATATGCACCGATTTTTATGAAATTTGATCCATATGATGTCAGGCCAGTTCTGAGACCAGATGTTGAAGGTGGTCATGACTGGTCAATGTGGGCGTGGCTTATTACACGATAAAGAAACTTGGAATTCCCATTAAAGCCAATACAGAAGGCTATAATAAACCTTGTAGAATTAATACATCTCTGAGCAGCTTAAGTCCATTTTAGGTCTCATTGAAACCCATTTAATCCACATTTCATTGATCCTACAGCATAAAATCATGCATTTCATTTTTATAAGTTTTACAAACTGAAGCTGGATTTAAAACTTTAGTATTTTTTGCTATTTTCTGGTTTCCACTAAGGAGCATTGACCTTCCATTATGGATACTGCAGCCAAGTGTATTACAGCATCAATGAGTATGTGTAGGTATGGATGGAAATGTGCTGTATATAATGTGTGTGTGTGTGTGTGTGTGTGTGCAGCTAAAATACAGACACTCAAATCCTTATGGAAAGAAATGTCCTACTGTATATCCATACAAACATATTTGCATTTTAATGTTATTTTCTATGATCAAAATGAGTCGAATTAACCAAAAACTTTAATTTAAAAGATTTAAATGAATGTATAAATTATAGTTATGGCCAGAAATAACGTTTGTTAGAAGATTTAACCAAAAAAAAGTGGAATTTTCTTTTTTAATGGCAGATCGGGACCTTTATCAATGTATTTTAAAGTGAATTAAATCTAAAACATCTATATAATTGTGGGTTTTTGAAAAGCTATTAGTCTAATGTAGTTATATTTGTAGAAGGAGAGTAAAACAATAGTTTCCCTCATTATATCAGATATATATAAAGTAAATTAGGTTTAATTTCTGTTTTTCAGCTTTATATTTCATTTTTATGGGAAACTGCTCTAAAATGTCATTTTAAACTACTTTGTAATATTCAAAATCTATTTCCTTTATAATAAAATAAATTGATTTTATAGATTTCTTTTGATTTTCTGATATTTAATCTCCAGTTTTTGATTTTTTACCTCATGTTCTTTTACTTTTATCTCATATTTCTGACTTTTCATTACATGTTTGGGTCGTTTTTAATCTCACTTTTAAATAAACTTCATATTCTGGAATGATCCTCAGTGTTATTTCTATGATTTTATGGACAAATAATTCATCTTTGAACTCTTATTTACTTTATTTAACTTTAATTTTATCTACTTTATTTATACTTTTCCTGGTTTGGGTCAGTTTGACCTTGTCTTGTTTAAAAAATAGTGTTTTTTTCCTCAATATTCTAACTATATTTGCATAAATTGACATAAACATCACCTCACATGCAGATTTCTTTAGATTTTCTGACATTTTATCTCAAGTTTTTGACTTTTTATCTTGTTTTTTTACTTTAAACTCATATTTCAGACTTTTTTCATCCATAAATAAATCCAGATATAAAGATAAATAGTTGTAGATTTATTCTGATTCCAGGTTTAAGTCCAATAACCCTTGTGTTTGTAGAGATATTCCACATTTATTGTCATTTATAGCAGGAAAACTGATAAATAAACCTGGGATTTAAGAGGTTAAGTCAACATGTGCTTATATGGAAGGAATAAATATCATTTCTAAAAGCAAATATAAGAATTGTACATTCAGACGTGTTTGGTCTGGCTTCTTCTCTGGTTCTTGCTGTTTTTAGCTCACACACACACACACACACACACACACACACACACACACACACACACACACACACACACACATGCAGACCCTCATAAATGAGTCCTCTCTTCTGGAGCTGCAGATAAGACAGTGAGGTGTGATCAGTGAAACGTTTGCTGTTGGACACCATTAAGCCGAGGTCTTATCACGCTGCTGAAATCCTGCTGGGTGACGTCCTGTGTCTCTCTGTCTCTCTCTTTCCGAATCCCTCTATCTTCTTTCTGTTTAGTCGTCTTATCTCTTCTTCTCTCCGGCTTTGAGGAGGCTGTGTGTGTGTGTGTGTGTGTGTGTGTGTGTGTGTGTGTGTGTGTGTGTGTGTGTGTGTAGACCCCAGTAATAAGTCTGTGGCTGCAATGACATCCATGAATTCACATTTTCACTGTTCCCCCCGTGAACTGCTGCATTTATTCTACATGCATCTTTGTTTTCTGTGTAAAACTTGTCTAATTTCTATTAAAAGTAACTTTGGGGATGTTCTGACTTGGCAGAGGAACACGGTTCTTAGAGCCAGTTGTACAGAATTTTCAGTAAATGACTTAGTTAAATTAGGCATCGCCATCATTGTGTTTTAACCACTTAAACCCCAGGTTTATTTTTTACAGTTTTCCTGCTATAAATGATAATTAAACCTGGAATTAAAATAAATCTACAACATGTGAGGTGACGACAGAATGAGCTAAATTATCTGTGATGTAAAGTTTGTCCGTAAAATCATAGAAATCACACTGAGGCACTAAAACATGTGATAAAATGTCAGAAATATGAGTTAAAAGTAAAAAATGTAAAAAGTGACAGAGCAAATATACTTAGAATAATACAATTATATATAAAAATACAAATTTAGAACATAAAACAAGACCAAAGTGATAAAATCAGGGGAAAGAAATGAAATAATCAAAATTATCTGCAATATAAAGTTCAATGATGAATAAAATAAGAGTTCTTGAACAATAATAGAAATATTAAAGTCCTCAGGTTTATTCTTTTTAGTTTTCCTGCTCTAAATCATAATAAATCTGGAATATCTCTACAACTACACTTGGACTTAAACCTTAAACCCTAAATCAAAAGAAATCTAAGTTCAATGATTAATTCGATAAGAGTTCAAAGGTCAATTATTTGTCCATAAAATCATAGAAATCACTGTGTGTGTGTAGAATCCATCAGTGCTGTTGGCACTAAATGTGGCGACGTTTAACATTAATATCAACCTGCTGTCAAAGACTAAAGAAAGAATATTAAATAAAAATAAACTAAAATACTTTGGATTAAATGCTAAAACTAAAATGTGACTGAATAAAAAAGAAAACCAGTTGATGATTTACGACTGAAACTAATATTTCTCTTCTTTCTCTTTCTCTCTACTCGCTGTTCCAGGTGGACTTTGAAAGCTTTATTTTAAGCAGCTCTCTAAATTCTACCCTGAGCCTGAAATCTTCGCTGTCAAACTCGACTATTCTAATCTGTCCAGCTGCAGACACATGTGGAGATGATCTCTGGGAAAGAAAATACCCGTTTGAGCCCATTCATCCTGTCAGCTGATGTGTGGAACCCCCACATCCAGTGTCTCTCCCTGCTGCTCTGACCTCTACACACTTTCCTGTTTCACTGATTTGACTTTTGATCATTTTTAAATGTAAAGCTCCTCAGATTTAACGCCTCCGCTTCCCCTGGAACTCGTCCACTTTCTGCCTTTGTTTCTATTCATTTTTAGTTCTAATCACTAATGTTACTGTGAAGAATGTGTTTCTAGGTCAGTATTTCACCACCTTTACAATAAACTTTAAGCAAGAATATTTAATTGATTATTCATATTTGGGAAATGGACGTCACCTGATCAAAGAGACATCAATTTTACATCAAAGCTTTTTTAAAAAAACAAAGATAACATTGTTAACATATGGCAACACGATGCAAAAAGGGTTAATTCAGTCATTAAATCTGATAATTAAGGATTGTAAGAGATTGTAATATTAATAATTAATAATTGAGACTTATTACTGTTTGCTAATTTATGTAGAAATAAGAAAGAACAATTGTTTATTCATAATTTATGGAGAAGGAGTTAGATTAAATACATTTGGATTAAACTGAATATGCAAATTAAATTATTATTTTCACATTTTCACTTATTTATTATACATATTTATATCATGAGGTTAAATAACAGCGTCTTCTCCAAAGAAAGAACAGGAGGAAACACACATGGAGAAGCAGCTACTTACCTGAGATTTCAAAATAAAACAGGAAGCTATAAGTCGTAAGGTTTCCATCACCCTGAGGTGGTTACTGTAACCACGGCAACAGCGATCCCCTAATTAAAAGGAGATGGCAGCTTCCATTCACACCACGTTATTCAATAATGTTGTGATATTTCACACATTAACAGTGTTAACAAACTGTTAAAAAATCCAATGTTGACTCTAAAAAGTTGGTTTAGAATTGATTTGTATCTTTAAAATATAGAAAACCTGTTAAAAAAAAACCTGTGAATGGCCAATAAACCAATAATCCAATAATAGGATCCATTCATACTCATTTCTAGATGATAGAAAAGTATTATACTATATATTATAAAACATGATATAACCTAGATAAATATAAATGTGTAAAAATGCAACATGACTTTCTAAACTACTGAAATGAGAAGGTGACCTTGAATTAGCTCTAATGAAAGCGCCATATTTTAAAAGTAGCTGTGTTAAAAACCCATTTATAGTAACCTTATTAAGACATAATGAGATATGTAGCCCCCATTAGCAGATATTGTAAAATATAAGCGACATAAATAAGCAGAAGTAAACACAAACGGCAGCGGTGGCATTTGGCCTCGTGAGCACATCATCTTAGTTTCAGCTCCATGAACACAGCGAATTATTGTGGCTCGTTGATAATTAGACACTGTTAATACGTTCATTCATCATTATCAGAGCCGCTCACAGCAGAGCCCATTACACTCAGGGCCTGTGTGTGTGTGTGTGTGTGTGTGTGTGTGTGTGTGTGTGTGTGTGTGTGTGTGTGTGTGTGTGTGTGTGTGTGTGTGTGTGTGTGTGTGTGTGTGTGTTCATATGTGTTGGAAATAAAAAGTGAGATGGGCTTAATGACCCTTGTTAGTACACAGCTCGTTTGTATCGCCGCGGTTTACACACCTTTCCCTCAACTCAGAAACTATTACTCGCCGAGATACAAATTATAATGCAAATGCTGGAGCGAGACTGAATAAAAGATGATGCCGGGTCGCTTATGTAACACCAAAGTCAGCCGTCGACTGCACTTCAAGGTTGGAAAACGCCCACCGGGCAGTGTTTGATATGTCAATACAGAAACAGAGAAAGCAGGACGAGGTATTGATGGGAGAACAGTGGAGAGAAGTGAGGTGGAACGCTGACGATACCGAGGAGAGATAGATTGGATGTGACCAAGGACTCAGAAGTGTCGAGTGCTCCGGGGCAGGCGGGTTGGAAGTCTCTTCTCCTGATATTTCATCACGAAGTCCAATTAGCGTTTCCACTCCGCCGAAAGTGGTGGGCGAGGTTAGGAGCCGGTGAAATATTTGATGTCAAAATTGACGTTGTTACCGATCGGCTGAGGGCGGCTTTCGTTTTCATTAAAAGGTCCGATGGGTTCGTATCTGAAAAAGGTCACAACTTGTAATCCCCCAACAGCCGCTACTGGTAAACTCTGCCCTTTGGAAACTATTTCATGGCTCGACTGAGAAAAGTCAACATGAAGAGCTGTTGAGATACAAGACTGTAGGTTTCATTAGGGGCCAATCTGCTGAAATGTGGAGAAAAAGCCTTAGAAACACTGGAAACTGCACTGAAAAACAAGGGAAACGTCCATCAGAAATTAAATCTAAACCAGATTTGAAGAGGTCCACATCAACTCAGGTATATTTAAAACATGTGGTTCTCTGCAGGTTTTCCATCAAGTAAAGTCCAGGGTGAACTTTCTTCAAAAATGTCTGGACAGGAAAACTGCAGTTTCTTCTTCTTCTTTGTGGTTTTAAGGCATTGCTGCCATCAGCAGGACTGGATAATATATCAAGGGTTAAAGGTCGTATGTCTCAGCAAGATTTGGAAAAGATTGTCCATGCTTTGATTTTCAGTAGACTCTTTGCAGGCCTCTCTAAAGAGTCCTCGTGAAGATTAAAAGAAAAGATCATATCACTCCAGTTCTGAGGTCCTTGCAAAAAAATATTTGAGTAAAGCCCTGAATGCTCTGCTGATCCCTTATGAACCATCCAGACCATTTAGATGGTCTGGAAGAGGTCTGAACTAAACATGGAGAAGCAGCGTTCAGTTTCTATGCCCAACAGATCTGGAAAAAGCTCCCAGAGAACTGGAACAAACTCCTAGAGAACTGGAACAAACTCCTAGAGAACTGGAACAAACTCCTAGAGAACCAGGATAAACTCCTAGAGAACTGGAACAAACTCCTAGAGAACTGGAACAAACTCCTAGAGAACTAGAACAAACTCCTAGAGAACTGGAACAAACTCCTAGAGAACCAGGATAAACTCCTAGAGAACTGGAACAAACTCCTAGAGAACTGGAACAAACTCCTAGAGAACTAGAACAAACTCCTAGAGAACTGGAACAAACTCCCAGAGAACTAGAACAAACTCCTAGAGAACTGGAACAAACTCCTAGAGAACCAGGATAAACTCCTAGAGAACTAGAACAAACTCCTAGAGAACCAGGATAAACTCCTAGAGAACTAGAACAAACTCCTAGAGAACCAGGATAAACTCCTAGAGAACTAGAACAAACTCCTAGAACTGGAACAAACTCCTAGAGAACTAGAACAAACTCCTAGAGAACCAGGAGAAACTCCCAGAGAACTGGAACAAACTCCTAGAGATCTGTAGGTCTGCTGCAACTCTGAGCTGAGCTTATTGCTGATCTTGTTTCCTAATTATTTCTCAATACACTGTAACTTTGTTGTTGTTTTCAATTTCAATTTAGTTTTTTCCCCCTTTCAATCAATTTAAATTGTATCTTGATGCTTTTAATGTTTTATGTAAAGCATTTTGAATTAGCTTGTTGTTGCAATGTATTACACAAATTAACTTGTCTTGAACTTGCCTCTAGTGAGTTTGATATCAGCTGGAGGTGTCAATGATGCTACTTGAAGCTTCACAGTGATATGATGTTCCAGAGATGCAAACTTCAGGGCATCGTCTTCTTGTGAAAATCCTCATCACGAACAAACCGTTTGTAAAAGTCCAGCAGAGAGAGGTCGTTGTACTTTGAGCTCATTGTCAATTATTTGACAATGAGGTTGGAGGTTGTCAGATGGTTGCACATTAAATGCTGTTGCAAACATGTCGGGTTCCTTCTGTATATTTTTTGATGCCTGGAGGACTTTTGCACTTAACATATTCAGTCGTAACATCAGGCTTTTGTCCTTGCCACAGCCCGAACTTCACATGAAATGGTTTCACATTTGAAAGCAGACAGTTGATGAGCTGGTTGGGACCTTGCAGCTCCATGTTTAGTCTGACAGATGCTGCCTGATGTGCACCATGAAGGCCAAATCTACCGGTTCCCCCTTTATATCCATGACTTCTTCCCACAGTGTATAAAACCTTGTGATTACATTTGCACGACTGAGCCGTGACATTTAACAATGAACTAGATCATCATATCAGACTCAAGCTGAGTAGCTCCCTGAACTAGCGGTTGTTCAGTCCTCTGCTTTTAAGTTTTAGGGAATGTGCAAACAAACTCACAGATTCATCCCAATGGTTTTTACAGTTTGTACAACAGCAACATAACATCCCCTGTCCTTAGAGCACCACATCGGAGAAGGAAAAAACATAAAAAAACACCTTTAATAACACTACATTGTGTTTGATGTACTTAAAATATCAAGTGCAATTGCAAGTATTTGGGAGACAGCATCAGTTTTCTATTTATTATATGTTTTAAGCTCATTTCAACATTTGATGGGGTTCACAACAAAAAGAAAACCGCCACAAAATCAGTCAAAAATAACAACAAATTCTTTATTATCCTGTATTATCTCATAGTTCACTGTATTTGATTGTAACTGCTTTTAAATTCACTTTGTTGTCTTTTTTATTACCTGTATTGTTGGCTCTACATCATTGTCAATGAGGATGCCTCCACAATGGTATTTCACACTCAAATAAAGGTTCTTATCTTATTTCTATGGCACAGTGGGACCATGACAAATGGTCCAACGTTAACACAACTCACACTCAGAACAACCTGCAAAGAAATAGCATGAAATTAGAATCTTTAGCATTGCTACACGCCTTATATCAGACGCCACTGTGTCTGTTGGAATTTCAAGATAAAATAAAGGTTCTTATACAACTTGAAGCAACAATCATCCAGATTATTTTGTGTTTTGTATTTATTTATCATTATTAATAACAAGGATTCTGTTCATCATTAACTACATGCATTCAAACTCCTCCCATTTATTCCAGTTCTCTCTTAATGGACTTTAAAACTACACGTTTGAAACTTTACTCTTCTCCCATTAAACCATTTCACTAGTTTTAAAGTAGTAAATTATCACAGCTTTAATACAGTGTTTTAATCTTTAATTACTCTTTTGTGGCCACTAACTACTACTAACTTCTAAGCATAAACTGATCGAGAGTTTTAATTATTAAAACGTATATAATATTTAAATTTACACCGACATTAAACATCATCCTGTATCCTGAAGGATTTTTTTCTTCATTGTAGTGAAAAGATACTACAAAGATTATTATATGAAAAGAAAACTGCTTGGCTGTGAGAATATGAATATGGATAGTTAATGCTGGATTTTTATGTTGTGTTTTTATGTCTGTTTTATATGTTTCTTTATGTGAAGCACTTTGAGCTGTTATGTATTTCTTGTATGAAAGGTGCTTTACAAATATACGTTATTATCATTATGAAATTGCTCGGTTGTGCAGCCTTCAATTATGGCACAGAAGAAGATAATTTAGAATGTTTCTCACTTAACATTAAAGTTGTAGTTGCATTGTAGAAGTTAAGATAAATCGGTCCAGAGTTTGGAGGAATGTGGTTTATTCCTCACAAAATTTAAATAATGAGGAAACTAAAGTGAAGATCCTGTATAATTCATACTTCATGATTAATTCATCTCCTTCTCCAAATTGTAATCCATGCAGCTTTAATCAAACAGGAACATTCATATCGTGGATTAGAGAATGACCTTTCTCCGAGATTTACACTACCTTCTCCAAAGTTTGGGTTCACTTAGACATTTCCTTATTTATGAAAGAACTTTAAATTTTTTTCAATGAAGATAACTTTAAACTAATTATAAATACTCTCTATACATTTCTAATGTGGTAAACGACTATTCTAGCTTGGTGCATCAATATCTACATATTTATATAGAGGCCCATTTCCAGCAACTATCACTCCAGTGTTCTAATGGAACAATGTGTTTGCTCATTGCGTCAGAAGGTTGATGCTATCATGTTAGCACAGCTGGAAACAGTTTAGACTATATTTTCTATACATTTTACAACTCATGGTGGTAAAAGCTTGACTTTTCATGGAAAACACTAAGTTCTCTGGGTGACCACAAACTTTTGAACGGTAGCAAACAGTGCATCTAGAAAGTATTCACAGCGCTTCACTTTTTCCACGTTTTATTACCGTATTTTCCCGTACATTTATTACCGTACAAGTAGTACCAGTCATAAAATGACGTGTCATTTAAACTAAAACTAGAGGCAACAACAGCTGAACGGTGCTGACGTTACATGACACCACTGAGAACGTGTCTGGTATGTTAACACAACATATTAAGAGTTATTCACATAACTACAGCATCAATAACATGCTAAGAAGTTCACCAAAACCATCCGTGTCACTAAAACCCAATGAAATCTTCATCCTCGGTGTCACTTTTCATCAACTCCTCTAACTCCGGAGGTAGAAGATGCGTCTCTTCCTCTTCTACGTCGATGACGTCATGTTTTACTACTATGATTTTATGTTCGCTGCCGTTTTTGTTCAGTTCTTCTCAGTTGTTTTTAAAAGTTACCACCAATGTTGAAATTATCAACACAAGCCTAGAGCGCCCTCTGGTGGTTTAGTGTGAAAATGACACATGAAATGATATACCGGTAATAATGTTTTACTCCAGAGTATAAGACACACCCCCGGACTAACTATGAAAAAAAACGTGACTTATAGTCCGGAAAATACGGTATGTTACATACTTATGTACTTGTGATTTCTTTGTTTTTTTATTTGTAATAAATTTGCAAAAATCTCCAAAAAAAACTTTTTCACGTTGTCATTATGGGGTGTTCTGTGTTCCAATAAAAATGATGGATTTAATTGTAAAACAGTGGTAGTTACATCTAAATAAAATCCAAATCAGACACTAAAAATTATGGTCATATCTGGTTTCACTTGTATCCTTAAAATAATATATATTCAGGGTTAAGGTTAAAAAAAATATGCTGATTTTTACTTCCAAAGCTAAATAATTGACCTTCTGTCAAATCAGCAAAATGAACCAAAATGAACCCCTGTTCATTGCTGAGATTACTTCTCACTGTTCTCACACTCCTACTCACATTAGCCATCAGCAGATCACAGCCCATTACATCTGCTGTGTCTGGGTATGTGCATGGATGTGTGTGTTCTCTGTGGGGAGGCAGCGATGGAGGTAATGGTCCTTGCTAATGTTCTACTTGTATGTAACAGTGTGTGTTATCCACTGCCCATGGTCGACTGCAGCCAGCAGCACGTATTCATACGTAGAAAACAGTCACCGGCCGGTCGAGGGAACTTAGGCGTTGTTAACCTCATCGTGGATGAGGTCAGTAGAGCTCGACTAAGGAAGAGCAGCGATGTCTCCACGTTTATTAACCTGGACCCTCTGCAGCTGCAACATCAGGGTTGGTTTTTAGGGGGAGGAAATCCCTATCTACTGGAAAATTAGCCCTCTACTGCATAGTGTTGCCATAGAAAGCTGTGATGTAAAATCTATGTTTTTAAAGTTAGGTGTGAAAAAGGGGGCTTTTATTTTGAAGGACATATGATTTATGAGGTCACATGACCAGGATATCCCTATTGCTCATGGACATTTGACATGTGAACATCACTGTCTCCAAACCAAAGATGGTCTTTTTTTCAGAATTTGGGAAAATTTTCACCAAATCAAACAATTGAGCTTGAATTTAATTACATTTCTAAGATCATTTTTAATTAATTTTTTTCTAATATGCTAGAATAGATGTGTTGCAATATTGAAAATATGGAAAATTCCGAGTGTCCCATTGACTTACATAGGTTGAAACTATCGTGAGACAATTTTTTCTCATATTTCTTAAATAAATCTATTATTTACACCATTTTAAGTAATAAAAACATTAAAAACATGGTTTTATCATATCTAAGTAATATTTCATGCAACTTTAATTTGGTTGGTGTCACATTTTATTGTCTATAACTACTGTAGCTCACTAATTAATACCAACAAGTTGGTTTTATTGAGGTTGATTTGATTAAAAACGTTTAAAATATCCACTATTACTGACATCTGCAATGAATTAACAATAGTAGTGATGTGGTGTAACCTCAAACACTTGGTACCAGGTAGTTTAACTCTTTTAAAAAGGTTTTACTTGTTTACTTTGTAAGAACAGATGAACCCAAAAAGACACAACCATTTTCATTCGTTCACTGGATGATGCTGAATCCATCTTATCTGAAAAATGAACTGTCACAAATTCACGTTTCTGCTTTTCTTTGTCACAAATCCACGTCACCGCTGTTGTTTTGCTGCCAAATATTCACAGGATCTCACAGTTCTGTGCCGTTTATTTATCATGTTTCCCATGTTGTAGCCTCTGGACACCACAAAGCATGTGCACTAGGCTATTTTTCACTCAAGGAAACATTAAGCTATGCCCTATGGTTGAGTCCATGACTCCAACCGTTTGATAAATTTCCTCACTGTTGAGCTCCCCCAATATCCCATGTCATATTACGAGAATACAGAGTTGGGGAATATCAGGTTGTGCTCAAACATAGGACCATTTATCATGTTCCCAATGTGCCGTATAAATATGGGGAACATAGCATCCTGGGAGACTCTACTGTGGCAAAACATTCACTTCATTTATTTCTAAAGCCACTCAAATGTTTAGCAAAAGGTGCAGTACAATTATCTTTACCCGCCTTAAATTACTGGAGACAGCTCGTAATTATTGTTGGTTTATTTAACGTTGCATCCACACCTCCAATCTACAGCAACTATCAGGCTTTAACAAAGCATAGCTGCTAACGTTAGCATAAACTCTGATTTAGCTGTCACATAGTGGGAAAACAGTGGCTTTAACATAGCATAGCTGCTAATGTTAGCATAAACTCTGATTTAGCTGTCACATAGTGGGGAAACAGTGGCTTTAACATAGCATAGCTGCTAATGTTAGCATAAACTCTGATTTAGCTGTCACATAGTGGGGAAACAGTGGCTTTAACATAGCATAGCGGCTAACGTTAGCATAAACTCTGATATAGCTGTCACATAGTGGGGAAACAGTGGATTTTTTAGTCGTGATGTAACCTTTAACCCAAAAAATGGTTGTATGTTAATTTATTTCTTTGCTATTACAGAAGGCTGGATAGTAAATAAGCAAGTTAGCCAAGGTCGCTAGCAATTGTAGATAAAAAAAAACCTTTGTTCAATCAATTTCTTACATTTATGCTTTTTTTAATACACACATTTCTTATTATCTCTAAATACAGTTTCTAAGGCTATGCTTGGACAAACAGGCAATTAAAAGCATTTGCATTAGCATTTTGCTAATTTTTTCCCCAAAACAAATGAGTTACTCAGTTAAATGTAATAGTTTATCCCATGAAAATTAAACAGCATCTGACATTTCCACAAAGCCCAGTGTGAATATGACAGAATCTCCAAGTTTCAGCTCTGATCAATCTTTTTTTCACCTTCTTCATGCCATCACACTGAGATAAACCACTCCACTTTAGTTTAAATCAGGTTTTAACATGACGTCCCACTTCACTACTTCCAACACTTCAGCGACACATGGCGTAAGCTTCTTCCTGGAAGATTTATACATGACATTATGATTATGTAAATTAACCCATTTAAGCCCAGATTTCATGCATATAATTATATCAGTTCAGTCACTAACAATCAGGTTATGCATCTATTTTTTTGGATGTTATAGATGCTGCTTGCACAACTATGGCCATGCATCCCATGCACAAAATTCTTTTTGGGGGGATTATTCTAGAGACTTGAATCTAAATAAAATGACTTTCTTGCAGGGTTTGTCTTTTCCATGTTCTTAGGAGGAGGTTGATGACATCACGTGACAGGAAGCACTTGGAATCTTAATATTTTTTTGATGACTTTAAACAAATCAGAAATACACTTCTCTACATTGCTAATGTGGTAAATGACTATTCTAGCTGCTAATGTCTGGTCTTTGGTGCATCAGTATCTACATATGTGTATAGAGGCGCATTTCCAGCAACTATCAGTCCAGTGTTCTAATGGAACAATGTGTTAATCATTGCATCAGAAAGTTGATGGATGATTAGAAAACCCTTGATGCTATCATGTTAGCACAGCTGGAAATAGTTTAGCTGCTTAGAGAAGCTAGAAAACCGACCTAGTGTACGTATCAGTAATAACAATAGAGCTCTCACAGGCTGAGTTTTTTCTACAGTGTAGGCTGTCATTTATGTATTTAAGAATTTACAAGCTCAACAAAGGAGACAGTGACGCCAAGGTGAGCAGAAAGTGACAAGAAGATGTTTAAACGTAGTGAAAGGACCTTGAACATGGCGTCCTAATGGTGATTTGTGGAGCTCCAGAGGCGGCTGACATCCTTCCCGTTTTACTCCAGGTAGCATGTGACCTTCCAGCCCTGATGGCGTTGGTTACACCAGCAGCTTCTGTCTCTGAGGGGGTTGTAGTAGTGTAATGAGCCGCCTCCGGGCTTTCCCCGTCAATGGAAATATGGCGTATATGAAACCGATTTACAATTTTGTTTTTTGTCAATATTCATTACCGCTAATGTGATTGAAATATAGGCAAATTTTAGAAGTCTTGATAGCAAATCAGATGGAAGTACTTATAGCATTTATGTTTGAATCAATGTTCCTGACTCTCAGACGTCAATGTCACATCAACCCTGACGTTAATAAAATCAAATGGGCTTTTTTTCTGCAACATGTTCCACAACCTCTTCCCTTAAAGGATAGAAGAATAGACAGGGATGGACTCATGGGTGTTAGAAAAAATGCTGTGAAAACAGGCAGTTAGCTAGCCACGTCACCTGCTGTCCATTAGCTAGCCAGCTATTTCCGGATAGCTAGCCACCTACTGCCAATTAGCTAGCCACCAAGGTACAATCATGATAGCTATCGCCCCATTTATGGTTGATAGCTAGCCACAAAATCCACCCAGGACATAACACAGCATTCACAATGTCGAATGTGTGTCCAAGAGGTCTACAGGATTTGATGTGTGGTCTGAAACACTGAATGGATTTAGATTTGAAACTAAACTCGAGTGTCACAGTCTCACAAGAATTTATAAAACTGCTCTTATCACAGTGGTTTTAGCAGCTCATGTTGACTAATCAACAGCAATGTGCACAGACTTTTAGAAGGGCAGGGGCGAAAAGGAAAAAAGGGCAAATATAGCATGTCTTCACCACTGAAGAGGGCATTTAGCATGCTGTTAGCATGCCTTTAGGTCCTTTAGCATGCATTTAAACTCCAAGAGGGCACTTTAGCAAACACTTTGGCTCATAGATGGGACTATAGTATTTCGTTTTAGGTCCTGAAGGGCAATTTAGCACATGTTTTGGCTCTGAGAGGAATCAAAAACTTTGTTTTGGGTCCTTTGGATGTACATGTAGTTCAGTATCAATCAAACTTGATGTCTCTTATTGCAAAAAGAATGAGTTTCACAGTCAAATCAATGATTTTATCCTGTTTAAAATGGTGGTTATTAGTTTGAATGAACCACTGCATGTTACACTGTTTTCAGTATACTGCTCTATATGATGGCCAATGTGCAAGTCAGTATAATAAGTTGCCCTCTATGCTGCCCTCTCCTCATGCATCATGGTTGGCGCCTCACTGCATTCAGCTTACACCGTTTTTTATTCTGTCTTTGCCCTTCACTCCAGTACAGAGGTCTGTCGGGGTGAGACAAACACGAATTCAACTTGAAAAGCGACATCATCTAACTCTTGGCACCATATTTCAGCTGCTGTATTCATTCCAAAACTCCACAGTCCAGGACAATCAAAGTTTTTTTTCTCCTCGGAAAAAAAAAAAAAAAAAATCGCTGACTTCTCAACGTGTCCTGCTGGGTAGAGCTCTGAGTTAAAGGGGATGAAAGCAACAAAAGTGATTGGCCGTGATTGTCACAGTTTCTCTATATGAGCCTGTTGCTCATATATAATGAATGATAATGTATTCCTTCTGATCCCAACCTGATCAAAGATCACAGGCAGCCCCTCCCACACCGGGATATGAACTTTATCAAACTCTCCCCTACGGCGAAAGGCTGAAGTCGATCTTGATCAAAACCTCATGAGAAGAGTTTCTTCCTGACTGAGGCGGACCCCCACTGACTGACTCCATTCCACTCAGACATTACGTATTAAATTAACGTGAAATACAAAGGTTTATATGCACATCTGAGAACTCAACACATCTAACATGGCACGTTCAATTTATGCAATTTCTGAAGCTCTCTATTTCTTAGTCAAAAGAAATTGACTTTTTAGGCATGCTGCAAAACTCACCAAATTTGGCAGATGCATCAGTAGTGGTGAAAATGTAGGCTCTGTAGCGCCCCCTGGAATTTTTTCAAAAACCCTCCCGCATAAGGGTTAGGTTTTTCTGGATCATCACCAAATTCGAAACATGCCTTGCTCATGCACGGTGAAATCCCAACAGGAAGTCGGCCATCTTGAATTTCGCCAAAAGTGTGATTGCAGCAATTTCCACATATCGCATCTGAATAAACTCCTCCTACAGATTTCATGGTATTGACTTTAAACTTGGGCAGTGTGCTCTTAAGCCATGTGTGATTAGAAGTTACTGAAAGCTTTTTGAAGGGTCCATCACTGTGGCAGCGCGGCCATTTTGGGTCATTCGCCATGGTCACTTGTGGTAAATGATTCTATTCTAGCTGCAAATGTCTGATTTTTGGTGCATCAACATCTACATAGGTGTATAGAGGCCCATTTCCAGCAACTATCACTCCAGTGTTCTAATGGAACAATGTGTCAGAAGGTTAATGGATGATTAGAAAACCCTTGATGCTAACATGTTAGCACAGCTGGAAACAGTTTAGAAAACTGACCTTCCTTTGATGAAAGCAAAGTTTGAAGGAAAAACTTATTGTTTCAACTACAAATCATTATTTCTAACCTTGTCAATGTCTTCACTATATTTTCTATTTCATTCACAGCTCATGGTGGAAAATAAAAGTCTGACTTTTCATGGAAAACACTAAATTATCTGGGTGACCCCAACCTAGTTTATATTTTTACTTTTGCTTTATTTTTATGGTGGTGTTTGTTTTTCTCACTTTGTATAGATATGTCTTTTTTTTCCTCTCACCTTCAATGTTTTTGGTTTTATGCACCACTACACCAAGATAAATTCTTTGTGGGTAAAAACATATTTGGCAATAAATCTAATTCTGGTTCTATATCCAAGGATGATGAAGGAGAACCACAGGAGACCACTGTGCATTACTTGTTTACAACTGTGAGTCAGGAAAATTAAAAAAAGAAAACATCCCCTAATTCTCCTATGATGACTTTGAGGAAGAACTAATAACCCAAACCAAAGACTTCTGTAACATTAGCTAAGTGATCATTTGAATGAATGAATCTAAGCCTTTCATGCATGGAGGTGACTACAGGGTACAGCTGTTTAGTTTTATTTTGGCTTCTACCTTCTATAGAAAGATGCTATCTATTGCAGGATATATATATATATATATATATATATATATATATATATATATATATATATATATATGGCTCTATTGATCAGTCTCTATGGGATGCAATGACATGGAAATAAACCTGGATGAATGGCGGCCATTTTTCAGTCTTAGTCTTCAGTTATCCAGTTCTATAATACATCCATGGTTTTCATGCCATATAATGGTTGCAGCTCCTGTCAATTAGCTAGCAATAGCTGCTGCCATTAGCTAGCCAGCTACTACCAGCTACAATCATACCAGCTATTGCCCCATTTAAGGTGACTAGCTAGTCAGTTTTGGCCTTTTTGTGCAATTCTGAAAATGCAAAACACTAAAACCAGGGAGTTTTTCACACTTTTTCTTCACAAATTATGAGAAAATGCCTCAAAAATCAGTCATTTTGAACGCAAACAATCGTGAAATCCTGGTGGAACAGAGGGACAAAACGTAGGCTACAGTTTTAGATGGAAAACAAAGTCTTCCCTGGTAAATCACTGCATTTATATACTGTCTTTAATTCAAAGAGCTTTACAATTTGCTGACTCAGTTCCTACTTCAACTACCAGGAGGTTCTGGCCTCTGACCTTCGGGGTCAATATGTGGTCCGGTATCTTGTCCAGGGACAATCCCTAGATCCTGTCCAGGTGTCAGACATGGACAGGATCCGGGGATCGAACCGTTGACCCCGTGATTAGAGGCTGACCCGTTGTACCCACTGAGCCACTTCCTCACTTATTCAAGCTGTCTCCGGCTGGATTGATGCGGTCCATCGATAATTACCCAGCAGTAGACGTGGCTTCCTTCCAATCACGGCGCCGGCAGAATTACAACTAGATTCAAATAAATGGCCATAGATTTTTATTTTGCACAGCAACGTCAATGCTTCATTACATAATTTGGCCCCTTTAAATTGAATCTATAACATTTTAGAACAGCAGCATTTTATCTCCAGGCCACCAAATCACTGGGAAAAAGAAATACTCGTTTGGAAAAAATATTTATGGTGTTGGCTAGTTGTCAGATGGAATTCCCTGAGTTCATTCTACCATCCGGAGTCATTCTGTTGGCCCCTAAAAAGGTTACCATGGAGACAGTAGATAGAAAGGTGGGTTGGGGGTCTCCTGATGCCGAGAAGAACTTGGTAATTGGCAGATTATCAGAAGACAGAAGTTTACTGTTGCCCTGCACAATTCTGCTATCTGGAGAAGGGCGGGAACAACAAAGGACGGAATATCTACAATAAGCAGCATTAACACTTTGAGGAGCATAAAGCTGCCCGTCCGCCTTCCATTACGGCTGAAACTGAACCCGAGGGCGGTTCCAGATTGCATCGGAGGGGCACGGGGACACAGAGGCGTCTGAAAAGTTGTTCTCTGACACATTGAAGACGCTGGATTCCTTTTCCAGAGCTACTGTATGGAAGGAGGATGAGTGTCGCCGTAGGGCAGAGATAAAACATATGGAAATCAATCTGTTCCCTCTTTTTTTTTTTTTTTAGTCGATAACTTCTCAGTCTCCATCTCGGAGTCAGAAAATGGAGAATCGCCATGACACTGGAAGTCTCCTTAATTTGGAAATTTTAGGTGATATATACTGAATTTATTGCTAGCAACACATTAAGACCCAAATATCCAGTCACCCCCCAATCAATCAAACAGAGGATAATCAGTTCATTCTAGAAATCCAAATTACTGTGGTTTTGTGTTGCTGGGACACTAATTCTCTGATAAATACAAACATTTCCAAACCTTTCTTGTTCAGGACTGTAGTAACTGTTCAGTCCAGTGTTAATATAACACTTAAAGAGTTAATTTCAACACCATTTGGTAGAAATGGTTATATCAAGGTTCAAGGTTTCTTTATTTGTCATTTGTGCATAGACCAGCAATCGAAACACATAGGAATTATTGCAGGGCTCTCTGTATTTGGGTTCCTGCAGGTCTTTAAAAGGCTTTAAGGGGTTTTGATTGTCTTGAAACTACCAAAACTCTGCTTTAGGTATTATTTTTGCAGATACTGAGGTCAAGGCTTATGTCATAGATGTCTGTGTTGTTTGTGACGACTCCTATCAAAGCATTTGTGTTAAATTCTATTTGTTGAGGTCTTAAAAATCACGGAATTTGACTTTAAAATGGTGCATGAACCTGGTTATAAGCATATAAAGATGCCTTTACACCAACAAACTGTTGGTTTGCAATGGTCCAATCAAACCCAATGTGCTTGGTCTGGTTCTTAGGTGGTCTTGGTCTGCTTGAGTCCACTAAATGACAAACCTCTGATTCTGGCTCTGGTTCCTAACCCTACCATGTTGGTCTTTAGAACAATATTCGTCCCATGTCATGAAAACAGACAGATAAACATTAATGAAACGTCCTTTGGATCGATTCTGGTTCATTTGCAGGTGTAAAAGTGGTTTGTGAAACTTTTATTGCCTGGTTTGAACCAAATAATCAAACCAGTGGAGTGAAATCGCTCTAAGACTCTTTGGGTGACACAGTGATAATATGACCTTGGTACTCATTGAGTACTGCAGCTGTATTTTCTTACTACTTAACAATAATTTGTGTGTATGTGCCGGCCGGCCTCTCCACTCTGTGATTTTTGTTAAATGAACCAGAGTTTCTTAACGATGCCTTTCTCTAAATGTGTATTTTGTCCCGCTCAGCTGAACAAGCCAGTAGTTTTATCTTATGTGCCCTCGCAACCCTCTGCAAAAAACTATTAAGAACTAGTATACATGGACGCAGGTGCAAAACTCACACACACACACACACACAGTTGGACTTCATTATCACAAGTGTAGACAATCAACATAAAAAGGAGATAATGTTCAGAGCTAAGAGTGGGTGGGAGTTTCACTCTCATGCAGATGGCATCATTTTCTCTCCATTGCAGCATTTGCTTTGAAATGGTTTAACAGGGGGGATCAGCTGATACACTCCCTCACACACTCCCTCACACACTCCCTCACACACTCCCTCACACACTCCCTCACACACTCCCTCAGGCCTTCAGCACATCTCATGACAAGATAATGAAGGTTTAACATCAAGGCTGTTATTAATTTACTATTAACATCACAAGTGTGTTGATGCTACTGTTGCTTGCAGGAGGCGTGGAGGAGGGAGGGTGTGAACCCAGCCCTGAGGAGATTGATGATGCTGTGTTTGGATTTCAAGGTCTGAAAAGGCATTTAGATCAGGGCTGTCAAACATGTGGTCTGGGGTCCAGAACCGGGACAATAAAGGGTCGAATCCGGCCTCAATGGGCGACTATAAAATAAGGTGAAAAATGTCCAATTCTTGAAATGTCAAGTCAGTTTTGGGGCTCAAGAGATAAAATATTTACAGTTTTGGTTAGTAAGACAGCTGCTGCTGAAAAATATTAAATTATTTAATTTAAAATGAGTAAAATCTAAAATATGAGCTAAAAGTTAGAATTATGAGAAAAACCTTCCTTATTTCTATTTTTTTCTGAAATATGAGATAAAAATTCTGAATTATAAAATAAATAAGTCTAAAATATGAGTCAGAATATTGAGATAAAAGTCAGAATTATGAGAAAAACGTCCGAATTATGAGCTAAAAAGTCAAAATTATGAGATAAAGATGTTTAAAAAGTCAAACAAATTCATCTTATTATAAGAAAACAACACTAAAGTTGTTTATTTTTCCAAAATATGAGATAAAAAAGTCAAAACTATGAAAAAAACTGCCAAAATATGAATTTTGGCCATCAGAATTACAAGATAAAAAGTCAGAATTACAAGATAAAAAGTCAGAATTATGAGATTAAGATGTTTAAAAAGTCAAACAAATTAATCCTATTATAAGAAAACAACACTAAAGTTGTTTATTTTTTCCAAAATATGAGATACAAAGTCAGAATTACAAGATAAAAAGTCAGAATTAGAAGAAAAAACGTCCAAAATATGAAATAAAAATACAAATTAAGATAAAAAAGTAAAATAAATTAATCTTATTGTAAGAAAATAAGACTAAATTGACCAAACTCAAGACCAAAAAAATAAATAAATGATAAAAATCATCATTCTGTTTTGTCAATTGAAGTTTAATTAATAGTGTAAATATTAATAATGTGCTTCTGCACATAAAAAGCAGGAGATAAATTCATATCTGTTATTTTATATGTTATTTCTTTAAACTAAACTGGGTTTGACTCCACTGCTTTAGATAATGTTGGGTTCATTCAGGGCTACACACGTTTTGCTATTACACACAACGCATGATCGAATTCAAACAAGTGCACGCACTTTGGATAAAAAAAATAAAAAATCTTGAACGTGCAGAGCAGAGTTTGGACTTCCATTTGGTCTCTTTCGCTCTCCAGCGGCTCAGAGAGAGCAGGGGTCAGCTTTTATGGATCCCAGATAATTGAAAACTATAAATATGGCCTTTCAGAGCAAAGAAAATAAACTCAACCCTTCACTAGATTTAATGTTCAGCCAAGCGGCAACATTGGCATGGAGTCAATGGAAGGGACTGCCAGAACACACCTTTATGCACTGATGGATGTGCATGCTAACACACACACACACACTTATACACACACTCTGAATGGATAACTGAGCCCCTTAAAGGGTCAGGTCTGTCTTCAGGAGAACATCCACCACATCCTTGTTAAACAAGACAACTCCAGGGATTAGATGTGCTGAGCAGCCTGAAGAGAACAAAACAGACGCCTAAATATTTGAATATCTGTTCCTGACTCTATACACTTAGCTAAATAAATAATTCATGTTCCATTTATACAACTTTTTTATAACAAAATGCTAAGTGAGCACAAGGGAGGGAAAAAATCTTTGATAAGCAGTCCAGTCTCCAGAGGAAAACAGTTTACATTTCTGCAAACCACAAATACACTGATGTGGTTTCACTTTCATGGACTGGAGTCTGAAAATTGAAGGAAATCCTGTTTGACATTTGTGTATTTGTGCACCCTGGCGTTTTATCAGTCACTTTAGTGCTAATACGTCCTGTCCTGCGTTGCTATTACGATTTTAAACCAACTCCGAGAGCGCAGAACAGGATATCACCACCAGGTGGCGCCTGGCAATGTTA
This sequence comes from Lepturacanthus savala, assembly GCA_030544235.1. NCBI lineage: Eukaryota > Metazoa > Chordata > Actinopteri > Scombriformes > Trichiuridae > Lepturacanthus > Lepturacanthus savala. The sequence goes on from CM060478.1 coordinate 1,777,132, forward strand.
CCAAACAACAGTGCATTCAAAGTGATCCAGAAACCAGGATTCCTTCCAGATTATTACCTAAATTTAAACATCTGTTTATGGGATTATTCCTAACATTAGCTGAAAGTTTCACGAAAATCTGGCCAAAACTTTCTGAGTTATCTGGCTAACAAACAGATGAAGTTGACGAATCTTACGTTTCATTCATTACGTGGCATTCAATCAGACATTTTACAGATTTTATGCGATTTTATGATTTTAAACACAACCTGGAAAACCACTCTGAGAGCGCAATACAAAATATCACCACCAGGTGGCGCCTGTTTGAAGGTCCAATTACCAGGATTTCTTCCAGATTATTACCAAAATTTAATCATCTGTTCATGGGACCATTCCCAACATTCGCTGAAAGTTTGACAAAAATCCGGCCACAACTTTTTGAGTTAGCTTGCTAACAATCGGACAAACAGTCAAACACAGGCTAGTAACAGTAACTAGGACCCTTTCCTAGCTCTAAAAAAGTGTTTTAATGCCTTTAACCACATGGTTTTCACACAATAAAACAGTATTTGTGAAAATATGCACTAGGCATGATATAAATAGCATGTTGCAGTGAAGGTATCTGCAGAAACAGCAGAAAAAAACGTAAAATGTGATTGTCACAGAGCAGCAGTGAAGTTATAATACTTTCTATATGTGAAGTGTATCTAAATGAATCGTTTCACCAGGACAGAGGGCCAGAGGCCACTGATTGATGGGGATTGAGAACACCTTGGACAGGTTAATTGACCTGCAGGGGGCGGAGCTTTGGAGCTGTTTAAAAAGGGTGAAGCAGAGGAGGAGGTTGGGCTGGTTGCAGGCTCTGCTGGTTGGTTGGTTGGTTGGTTGGTTGGTTGGTTGGTTGGTTGGTTGGTTGGTTGGTTGGTTGGTTGGTTGGTTGGTTGGTTGGTTGGTTGGTTGGTTGGTTGGTTGGTTGGTTGGTTGGTTGGTTGGTTGGTTGGTTGGTTGGCTGGTTTTCAGTACTTTTGTTTTCCAGGCCTGGAATCCATTAAAATGACTCTTTTGGTTTTGCTCACACCTGCCTCCTGTCCATTGTTTTTGGCATCATTTAAGGTTTTTTACTCTGACCTCCTCTGTCACACACCCATATGGTAACAGTGATCATTTACTTCTGGCTACTGGGTTGTGATAAGACACTAGATGGGTAATAGCAATAGTAAACAAATTAAAAGAAACAAGTGTGAATGTCCAAGTAACTGGATCTACATTGGGATTGGGGAATCTGTCTGTCCTTCTGATTGTTAGTAAAATATCTCCATAAGCTTTCGCCAGATTTCCATCAAACTTTCAGTAAATGTTGATAATGGTACCATGAAGAGATGATTAAAATTTGGTAATGATCATAAAGAAATCCTGGTTTCTGGACCACTTTGAACAGAGATGCTGGAACCATTTTAACCATTTATAGCTCGATATAGTGCTTATCAAAAGGTGTAAACATGAAATACCAAATTATTTTAATAGTTCAAATGTTGCTGGTGCCAGAAACAGTTTCAGCAGAATGGAAATACATGTGAATGTGGGAACTAAATGTGAGCTGCAGGGACCTCATCTCCAGCTGTTGTGGGAGTATTTTGCTGCATCTGGAGGAAGCTTCAGAAGAACAGGACATCTGTGATGTTCTGCTTACCCAGCTGTAACTCTGAACCTAAAACCTGGCTTACACAAACACAGATGGACGGAAAACAATGTAGGAGACGCTTTTTTTCATGGTTTCAGAACAAATTGAAACGACTTTAATCAGTGATTTCTGCTGTAACTTTAGATTGGCAACAATCCTGGATAGTTTTGAGTCTGAAATAAAAACACAATGTAAAGTGACGGGTTTCTATTATTTTTTAAAATGTTTTTTATTGTATAAACTCCAGAATATTTTTAGAATCTCTCAATTTCAAAGCTTCAGCTACTACTGCGTCCTTTTGATTGGTTCAGAAAATGAAAATCAGCATGAAACAGCTGTTGAAGCTGGAATCGACAGAATAAACACAGCATTCGTCTGATTCTCTTCACAAACGAGGCAAATTGCAGTTTTCCAATGAAAACCAGGCAACTTGCACATGTGCACATAAGAGCAGGACATGCTGACTTTTATCCTGTTGGCAGAACAGAAAGTAATTTAATTGTTATACCACTCGCTGTGCTCGCAAATTACATTCCGATTAATTCTGAATCGGTGCCAATCTCATTTTGTGGGAATCAAGAAGTTTGTGAGACACCGTTAAGACTTCAAGTCAAGATCCTGACTCAAACAGACGTTCTGACGTCTTTATCATAGAAATGTTAGTATTCAAAACTTATAACTCTCTGTTTTATTTACTGGAAAATTATGGGAAAGAAATAGGATAAGAATAAAAAATAAGGATCAGTAGAATAAATGAAAAGTCAACTACTAAGCACACTTTCCAATGCCAATGTCGACAGCTCTTTAAGCTAACATTAGCTCACATTTCAAAGCAGTTAATATAAAATAAAATGTTTAATGATCTTCATATATTTCTGTCACCTATGAGCTTTGTTTTAATCAACAGCCGATGAGCTAGCTACCTGCTAATCTGTTATCTGCCCTGAGTTCCTGAGTTTTTTGTTACTGGAAATTGCCCCAAAACCATTTGCAATAGTATTAGCCAATGGTTAATGGTTGATAATGGTTGATGAATCCATAGAGAGCTGCACCGAGTCATTAAAGTTATTGACCAGATGACATCTCTTGACCTATGGGAGATTAAGGTTGTTTGGCTTTTTATTAGCTCTTATCTCTGGACTTATGGGAGTTTCAACATTTTTTGAAAATTCACCCATCGTCATGATTCCCATAGTCACAGAAGTAGGTGCTTTACCAGCGGAGCAGAGCTGCTCAGCTACCGCTACACAGCTAATGGTTGTTTTTGTCTTTTCTTCATCAAAATCAGCTAATACACAATCCACAAACTGGCAACGCTGCCGTTAGTTTAGCATTGCATAGGCACTGTAATGTAGAGTCGCAACGACATGCTAGCTGGCAACTCTACATTACAGTGCCTAGGCAATGCTAAGCTAACAGCAGCATTGCTAGTTGACCTAGCTAAAGCGGAAGTGGTGGAGAATCCCTTTAAATGACTATGAACGTGCATATAAACACGTTACCACATGCACACAGTCACAGTTTTAAAAAATCTAGACTTACCTTCATATCTGTGGATATTTTTGGAGGATGCTTAAAAAATGTGATGTCCATCTCCAATTGAGATTCTCAGCAAGTCTTGTAAACAAGCCCCATTGTTTCTACGACTGGAAAAGACCAGAGAAATGTGCACAAAGCACATTTAAAGCTTGTCTCCTGAGGTTTCTTCCTGTTTTCTCCCTATTAAAGAGGTTTTCTTGGAAGTGTTTTACTTGTATGACGCAAAGATTATCACATAAAAAACTAACAAACAAGTGAGCAGATAAATAGTAGATGTGTCTACATCTGTCAGTAGCCTAACCTTAAACATTGGTCATTGTTCTTCTTCTGAAAGCTAACATGCTAATCTACACCTTTAAGAAAACTCACGACTATTGGACAAAATGAATAAAGCTAATGCTATACCTTGGATTGTTCCACCACAGGATCTAAGGATAGGGCATGTATTATTGCTGCTGTACAAATTGTTAAGGCCCTTGAGGCGAATGTGAATTGTATTTATGATCTATACAAAAAAAATGACCTGACTTGACTGTAGAAATTAATAAAAGCTTGTTTTCCGTCTTCTTTCATTTTCATATCACACCGTGGCAAGTTTCAAGAAACTCAACACGAATCTCTGTAATTGAATAACAAAACATCGCTGCAGGTGACATTATTTTTTAAAAAAGACAGAAAAAAACACCACTAAAGGTTGAACAAGACACAGGGTTTTAGAGGATTAATTGTTCCTTATAAATTAGGTCAATTTAAAACCATCGGAATGTGGCCTTTACGCTGTTTCTGTTTCTCCAGCAGTTTGTCGGCGTACCATTCAGTATCCCTCCACCGCCCTGTCAGAATAATTCCTCCCAGGAGCACAGAAAGTCATCTGCACCGGCCCTGCAGGCACAGCCAGGTTGGCTGCCTCATAAATTCACTGCACACACACTCTTTGTTATGCATTGCTCTACCCAAAGGATGGCGTATAGTGTGGTGAGGCTGACATCCTCTCACATACCAAGAAACACGGCTAAGAAAAAGGAAGAAAAAAAAATAGGCCCCTCAGCTGAGCAGTTGAAACTCCAAGTCATAAGACTCTGAGCTTTAGGTGTGGTTAGCTGAGGGCTGTGTTTTTCCCACAGTGCGTCTACAGTAGCTTAAAAGTAGACAGAGGTCAAAATACATTCTTCTATTCTATAAATAATAAATACAAAAGGTCACCTGCAGCATGTGTTAGCCTGCATGCTTTCCCCGCTGAGTATACAGGACACCAAAATGTCATTCGGTGACGTCTCAAAGCAACATTTCTGCTATGAACTGCTGAGAAAGGGAAAGTCTTAGTGTGTCTACTCCTCCACAGTATCCATTTGTTTTTATGGCAGCATCATAAGGTTTATGCTCTACTTCAGCTGCAGAATCAGGTCCTTTGTCTATTGACATCAGAGCTAAAGTTCCCACGCAATCCTGGAATCAGGGTAGAGAAAGACCGCTCAATAGAGGACATGGGTATGGTATGAGGTGAAACAGCTGCTGCATGGTGTTAACCAGCTCTTTACTCATCAGAAAGTGGTTCTCTTCACTTATAAATCCCTGGATAGACCGGCCCCGTCTTACCTTACAGAACGTTTAACCCCCTAGACCAGGGATTGGTCCTGGAGTGTTACTGTGGGTGCAGCTAACCAACTATTGGGGCCTTTGCTAAGGAGTTTCATTAGTAGAATCAGGTGTGTTCCTGCTTGGTTGGAACAAAAACCTGCACCCACAGTAGCTCTCCAGGACCAGGATCCCTGCCCTAGACCATCATCAGATCAGACCTCAGGTCGGCCAACAGGAGGCGTTTAACAGCAAATCCCCATGGAACAGATATACTTATAACAGGCTAGATCTTGCCACATGCAAAAAGTCTGACCTGATGTACTGAATGTAAGGGAAGGAGAGTGATCTGATCCAACTCAAATACGTAGAGTATTAGAATTTGTAGATTTTTTTCCTTATTTTTTAAAGAAAAGCATTGTTTTTTTCAATGAAGACAACTTCAAACTAATCATAAATCCACTCTATACATCACTAATGTGGTAAATGACTATTCTAGCTGCAAATGTCTGGTTTTTGGTGCATCAATATCTACATAGGTGTATAGAGGCGCATTTCCAGCAACTATCACTCCAGTGTTCTAATGGATCAATGTGTTTGATCATTGCATCAGAAGGTTAATGGATGATTAGAAAACCCTTGATGCTAACATGTTAGAGAAGCTAGAAAACTGACCTTCCTTTGATGAAAGCAAAGCACTGCAGCTACTTTGTAGAGTTCACCTCTAAAAGAAAAAAGGTTAGCATCTCTATTAGCGATCTGTTGCGTGCATCCAGAAAAAGAAAACAAACTAAGAAAACTTAGTTTGTTTTCTTACAACTGTCATAACTACATCTCTGACGTTTATAACAAACCAAACCATTTGAAAATTGGTTAAAAATTGAGCAGGTTTTGGTCATTTAAAAGAACATGTACCATTAAAATACATTGGTATGGGTGAAACCCCTTTTACCTGAAGAGATGGCCCATTTTACTTGAAACCACTCATGCAAAAAAGGGGCACAGTGGATATTTCAAGATTTATAGGGTCTAAATAATTATATTTTATTACATCATATCACATTCCAACAAAAGACAGTCATTAATAATCATAAATATACATGGAAAAGGCATATTTGGTTTTATATTATTGCCCTTATAGGTTTTCAATATATATGACATATATAAAATTGGCTGTTTTCCTATATTATATTTACATATATAGGTACATACATATACTTTTGTATGGTACATATATGTACCTACCTTCTTTCTGTGTTGGGTTGTACATAACAATTAGTTCAGTCTTGAACTTGCAAAGGTCAAAGTGCACCGTCTAACTTGCAGTGAGTCTCTCTGAAGAAACTTAGGGAAATTTTCTCTGTATGAGGCAAACTTCTTCAGGTCCAGCAGGGCCAGGAACAACACTTTTCTTGATCCTTGAACCTGTTCCTCACTTGAGTGAGCATCTTGTCCAACATTTCACTACAGCTGCTGTTCTCCAACAACTTTGTCCGTCGGGAGTCCAATTTAACCTTTTATTTCTTTTTCTTAGCCCTCTTCACTGGCATATTCAACGCAGAAGTTTGGTGCTTTTGGCTTTGGTGGAAAAATGGAGCTAAGGCATTCAGGTGGGAGAAAATAACAGCACCTTGAGACATGAAGAGGTTCAGAGAGTTCGCATAACAGTCAATGAAGAGCTTGCAGTACTTTTTCCCTTTATATTATTTTAGCTTGAACTCCATTCATTCCAGAGGCCATGACTGCAGCTCCATCATAACACTGTGCAATAACTCCATCTGTCAGGTAGAGCGAGCAAAACTCCAAGACGTGAATGGCAACACAAAGGGGGCAGGTGCAGAGGGGTTTACTGAGAAACACTAAACAGTAACCAGGAACTACTCACCAAGCCAGGAGAAGGATTTTAACTGAGAAGTAATGAAGAAACAGAGAGTCAGACTTAAAACAGTGGAAATACACAAGTCTAAGTTCAATGTCGGGCTTCTCTGGGCGACAAGGAAGTGAAGGGTTTTCATGGACAAGCGTCAACGAGGAGCAGGAACATCTTGTGATTGCCATGTGGTTTCGTCATTCTAGTAAAAATGTCTCTTCCTATTGAACAATTTAAGTTTTTTTGACTTTCAGTGCATAGTTTTCTGGTTTCAGATTGCAATAAACCCTCTATTGCATAGTGTTGCCATATGGCAACAATTACTTAATTTCTCAAAAAAGCTTTTTTACATGAAAAAGGGGATTTTATTTTGAAGGACGTACAATTTATGAGGTCACATGACCAGGATGTCATTTGACATACAATCCTCTAAAACATTATATTTGGAAATAATATAGAAAATCCCTAGTGCAAACAATCTAATGGAGTCCCATTGACTAACATAGTAATATAATATATAATATATCTATTATTAAGGACATTCAAAACATGTTTTACCATATTTAAGTAACATTTCGCGCAATAGAGGGTTAAGTACCCAATGTTCAGAGAGCCATGGAGGCCATTGTTTGGTTTGTCCATTCTGGCCTCCTGTAGAAACATTGCAATCTAAAATGTCCAAATCTAAGATCATAAAAAATAAACATTCCCTAGTTTAATTGATTGAAATGCTAATTAAAACAAACAACTAACAGTATGTTCCATTTCTGTTCCACAGGATCTTTCAGAACAAGATTAATCAACCGATTTCTCTTGTTTTAGGGTAATGTTAAATCAGGCAGACGTCATTACCACCATTCAAACAAAACATTATTTATACATTATATATATAGCAAAGTGAAATTAAAACTGTGACGATTTAAATGACTAGTTAATCATAAATGGTTTAGACAGTTTATTTGTGTAAAGCAATTGGTTTGATGCACTGGCCAAGGCACCATTTGAAAAATGTCAGTATCTGACTTGATTAAGCTTAATTAATAGCGAAAGGTAAAATGACTGCTATGATTATCACAGGATTAATTTTGCTTCCGAGAAACAACACAACACTGATTGGAAAAGAAATGTTCTGCTGCAGGTAGAGCAGCATCACCACAGGAAGGATGACACTTTAAAGCTTTTAATTAAAGTAATCCAATTTTCTACGGTCCCTAACATCCATCCACATAGACGGGTAGCAGAGTTGTAGTTCTAGGCTGGTATAACACTGTATGAATCAGACGCTTCGTCGTAGTTAATTTCTTATTTCTGAGCACAGACCCAGGGAGGATCCTAGCAGACAGAGATTAGTCCAGAATGAACGCCTCCCTTCACACATCCCACCTGCAGAAGGCGAGAGAAGCCCAGAAATACCTCAAAACCAGTCCAAACCAGCCATCTGGACATTTAAAAGAAATATTGTTGGAATAATACCAGCAGTGCTGAGCTACTTTAGCCATACCTTTCCTCAAACAAATGGTAGAACTGGACATTTAACTGGAAAAGGTAACCATTACATTAACTTTATATTGGATTGCTTCATATTTCAATGACATACTTCGTAATAGACATTCATTATTCATGGTCTGGGTAGATTGTCTGTTCTGATTGGCCTCCGGTGCATCAAAACCTTGAAACACACCGAGTTCGCCTCAAGTTTTATCATCTTTTCTAAAGTCAAGTTATCAGCTTGATAAACTAATGAGATGCCTGGGATGGAAAAAAACAACAACGATTTTGACAAATGGGATGCAGCAGAGGAAAAAGTAATGGAGAAGACAAAAAAAGGAACAATAAATGAATGCCTGTCTGAAAGCTATGTCTCTTATTTTATCGAATCAATTTAGCAAATGTCTGAAGTAGATGCTAAGTCATTTACTGGAGTACGGAGGAGTTTTCACCTTATAGGATGGTAAAGATTGTTCCAGGTATTAGTCAGGCCCTCAGGCGTCACCAGAAAAACTGGGCTGGGGTTTTAAAAACTTTAAATATTGATTGAATAACGCATGAAAACATAAATTTATGGTCTTATTGTTGATTCTTTGGCAAATGACCATGACAGCAAGGGCTTTGAAATTCATAACTACTTGGACAGAAAAGAATGAATTCATTATACATAATTTAAATTGTTCATTATTCATCTTTGTCCCATTTGTCTGGTGAATTGGCTCCTCAGTGATGCGTGAAATACCACGACTCTAAATATTCAGCTTGATAAGGCCTGTTTAGACACATATAAGACTGTAAATGTTGCTTTTGGTTTATTGCATCAGTCTGCCTTCTGCTTTCTCAGTGCCACGCTGGTTACCTCGGCATCATCAGGCCAGACGCCGTGGCAAAGGTGGAAGCTCATCAAGATGATGGGTAGTTCACCCTAATGAGCAGGAGGTGGCAGGAACTTGTCTCTAAAAAATTATCAGTACCTGCAGGGAAGTCTGCATTCACCTCACCTGTCTACAGGGAGATAAAAGTGCAGTCAGCTTCACATCACTTAGAAAGAAATATGGCCAAAAGTCCATGTGGCCACACAAACACTTTTAGAACCTTGAAAGTTTATTTTTGCCAATAAATTGAAATGAACTTCATAAACTTGTTTATGTGAAGTCTTTAACTTATCCAATAAGTTAAAGGTGCGTAACCTTGGTAACCAGGTGGGATGGATTTCCCCCTATTTTTTCACACAGAATAAGGCCCTGATATTGGTTGGTAGGGGCTTAAAGTTCATATTAATACTTGTGTTTATTTTAGATTAGATGAATAAAGGGCTCTGTGCAGTCCAGCCAATTTTTTTTTAGTTTCATTAGTTTTTGGTTTATGGCTGTTTGCTCAGGGGCACTGTTGTGTTGAAATAGGACCTTTCTCAAAGCGTTGGCACAAAGTTGGAAGCATGCTGTCATATCAGGGCCTTTCCAAACCTATGGTTTGTTTGTTCTAGTCCAAATCAATGGATGCGAGTTTGGGAGCGAACATAAACATGAGAAGAAGGTCCTCATTGCTGTTCCAGTTCAGAACTCGATTTATCTGGCTAGCTGCTAGCAAATGTTGATTACTCTTACCAAAACTTAGAGCCTACAAATCTGTCTTGCAGTGTCAGAAGCAGAATCGTAATATGCCCGTTCAAACTCCCAGTTATCCTTCAGTCACATGATATAAGGAAACATGACGCTCTGTTCATGGTACGCCCTGCTTACATTCCCGATTTGTACCACATGGTATCTTGGATTGTTCATTAACCAGCCCAACAGTTAACCAGCCGTAGAGCTTAAAAACAGTCATTTTTAAGCTCTACGGTTTACATTTACACGTTTTTGTTTTCACTCGGGTCCGGGTTCGCTCCACGAGCAGAGCGTCATGTTTCCATGGCAATGGAAACGTACCATGACTACTACTGTGATCATGGATATATAAAAGTGTATTTAATAGTGTTTTTTACATTTGCAGCATGTTTATTTAGCATTTGTTTTATGGGTTTGCTTCAGCTTTGTTTCTGTGATTGCAGCCCTTTTCTCCTTCAGTGTTTTTCTGTTGCATTTGCTTTATGTGTTTCTGTATCTTTGGTTTGTGGTGTATTTGCCCCAGTCAGCTGTAGATAGGTGGTCACACTACCTGCATTTGGTGTATGCATGCAGGTGTATCATGGGGTTATCAAACCATGGCTCAAAAACTGGTGTGTTGTTACAGGTCTGAGGTGTTGATTACACTCGTTTACATTACAGTATGCAAAGGCTGGAATATAATCCAACTTCCACCGAATTTAAATCCAAACCACCCTTAGATTTCATTGTATCCTGTAGAATTAAATATTTATCCTGAATTGCATTGGACAGTCAGGATTTGATAGAATGACAGGTAACACAGCTAAAAGTTTACAGAACTAAAAAGTACATTTAATAAGACCTATAACTATGTATGAGCAGGGAAATGAGGTGTTTGAAGACAGATCATAATTTCTTCCCTTGCATCCATCAAACTTGATCCCAAAGCCACCGGTAAAACTGGCTCATTTTTCAACAAATCCCAAGGTAAAATAAGGACAGGAACAGAGAAGAAGTGGAGTAAAGATGGTGGAAGAAAAAAGTTTCTGCAGCTAAAGTCAACAGATAATCTGAGACCTAATGTTTATGTTGCAGTGGACATCTCATCTCAAATACTTTAGTCTAACAATTCATTCCAATTTTGCAGTACATTTAAAAACACAGACATATATTTAACAAATTTCTGCTTTATACTTACTAAATAAACCTAGTCCAGAAACAAATGCAAAAAGCAGGTGTGTGGGGGCAGATACCAGATATCACCACTAGGTGGTGCCTGTTTAAAGGTCTATTTATCGCAATGATAACGTGGTATACCATCACCAATGTTATTGATAGTGATCCAGAAACCAGATTTTGATCCAGATCATTACCAAAATATAATCATCTGTTCATGTTACCATTCCCAACATTTGTTGAACATTTGATGAAAATCCAACTAATACTTTTTGAGATATTTTGCTAACAAATGGACAAACACCAGCTAAAACATGGGTGAGGTAAGTAAAGTTAAACAAGTGAACAATATGACCAGAGATGTGATCTAAAAGGATTAAAAATGCATTTTAATTTCATGACTTTAATACACAATGATGGTAATGTCTAATTTTCTGAAAACTATGTTCCTCTGCCAAGTTAGAACATCCCCAAAATTACTTTTAATATAAATTATACACAGAAAACAGTGATGCATCTCCAGTAACTACTTCCAGTTGATTACCAAAGTTTAATCATCTGTTCATGGTACCATTCCCAATATTCAATGACAACTTGATGAAAATCCAACCAAAACTGTTTCAGGTATTTTGCTAACAGACAGACAGACAGACAGAGAAACACCGGCTAAAAGATAAAATACTTGGTGGAGGTAATATCTCAATGCCATTATCATGTCATATCTGTCATACAGCTCGGCACAAAAATCTTGTACAACACTCAGACCTGTACAGTCAGTATACCTCCAGGCTCTTAAGGCTGATTTATGCTTCGGCATTGAATCCACGCACATACCCTATGCACATACCCTACGCTGTCATGAGAATTTATGCCGTGTCTGTGTCGCTCTGAGGCTTCTGGGCCACTGTGTTGAGTTTGACTTCTTGCTGTACTGCAAACAATGGTGACTGAAACTGAGCAGATTGTGTTGGAGTTGATAAATGTTGAACAATAGCTGCTCTCCCAATGAAAACTGTGTGTTCAACTGCTGAACAGGTGAAAACAAAGAGAGACATGGACGAGCGGACAGCACTGTTGTTGCAGCATGGGTCACCCTGGCATGTAGTTACATTTACGGTGCAGGTCAGGCAATGCAGAACCATAAATCAACCTTTAATGTGCTTGATAGGAAGCCACTCGCCGCCTAAGAAATCATAATTTAAAGATGCTTGTCTTGTCTAATAATAAGTGCGGCTTGGCTCATGAATGTAACTGTCTTTATACTGTCTTTGTTCAGTTGCAGCGTAATAACTCAAACGCTGAACAATTAGGTTGAGGTGATAGTTTGATTAAAACATTTACATGGTTGATGGTACCTCGATTCGCCCAATTCAAACAAACGATAAATAAATGAGAATGAATACGAGATCTAAAACAAACTGCGGTTAGTGTTCCCTGCAGGAACAAATTAATATCTGTGTGATAAGAAAGCATCAGGAGATAAATAAAACGTTTGTTTCTACTCACTATTGATGTAGAGTAGCAGTTCCAGCAGAGAAAACATCAGCTTTGGACACAGGTTACAGACATGCTGCAAAGTGCCTGAAGCATTGTTTTCTGTGAGAGAAGCAGCACCTTTCTCCTGTTTTCTATGGGTTAGTTAACAAGTGATTTTGTACTGTTTCAGTCTCTTCTCTCTCCCTCACTGTGTTTATTCAGGACCCAATGGAATAAAGATGTTAAATCCTGCAGCTCAATGGTTTTGAGGTAATCTACCAACATAGATTAGGTTGAGATCTGGGAACCATCTGTTAATTTGTTCGTATATGGTTTATGAAAGCTAGGATCTGTTTATCAGGTGCTATGATTGTTAGTTTATTTGTAAAAAGACCACATACAATAAAAAACAACATATAAATTGTACCTGAGGTAGCTCAAAGCTAATTTACATTGGCAGGTCAAGTCAAACATCAAGATGGTAACTGGTATGGTTATAGGCTGGGTAGCAGATGAATTTGGACCAAGGTTTACTCCATATAATCTTCAATTATAACGGCATGGTTTTAGTCTATATGGTATACCGATGTGTGACCTAGCTACTACAGCTCCACCAGAAGATAGTATCACTCAGATCTGGTAGCTAAGTGCCAGTAGAAAAGAATTGGGCACCAGATCCTGGGACCCTGAGGGATTTGTAGTCTGCAAAGATGATGAGCCATCACGAAGAGTTTGTAAAGCCACTGAAAAGGCCTCCTGTTCTCTGCTTGAAGAAGGGTGATGCATAGTGTTAGTGCACTACCAAATCTGATGTTAAGACCCGAAACAATAGATCCATCACTGATAATCTATCCAGGTTGTATCTAATTAAAGTAGAATGAACAAAACTGACTTTTAAATGGACAATATCTTTTATATGGTAGCATTTAAAACACAAGTGGTAAATGCTACCCTATTGCATTGTGTTTCATTATATTTACAAAAGCTTATGTGCAGTTTCTTGTGGCAGGTACTGCAGCAATAAGCCTGCACCTTTTTCTCCTTTATGTTTGCTTGTCATGGTTACGAGAATTTCCCTTTTAATGAAAAAATGATTTTCTTTTTTCCTGGCTCAGGCCCTGGAGTGCTACATAAAAGCTTGGTTTTGAAAACATGATCCTTTTCTGCCAGGTGATACAATGGATGCCCATTGCCACGGGCTTGAAAGCATAGCAGAGACCTGCAAAGGAACGGGGTTGAAGTAATCAACACTTGGCATGATGACCAGAGGTAGACGAGGGTTTTTTTTCTCAATATTCACAGCAGAAAACCTCTGACTGTTCTCACACGTTTGCTGTTTTTTCACTTGTCTTTCAGTGTCTCAAAGTCAGATTCACCTCAAATCATTCACCTTCAGCCAAAATGATGAATTACTCACAATTAATCACCATTAAAAATCAGCTTTGAGGCCATGTCAATGTCTTGGTTTACCCAAGAACTGATTGAGTTTAACAGCTTTTCATTGATATTTGCACATTAAATGGTTGGCGACCCATGAGTTTTGCACTGATGACCACACCAATGGTCAAATTGCCGATTTAAACTGAGACATGAGTGTTGGATATAACTTTCTCAGAATGCAAGTACGTCAATAATGAGCTTTTCCATGATCAGAAAAAACAATGACGTTGGCAATTTGAAAAACAATCACATCTTTTAATAACAACAACACCATCACACACTTCACCCAGTGGTGTGAGGATAATCACCTCCCCCTCAACATCGCCAAGACCAAATAACTCATAAACAGTCCCCCTTCACCTCAGCATCCCATATTCATTAACCATTAATCAGTCCAGATCGTTGACAGTTTTAAATACCTCTGCATTACACTCGACAATAAGCTCTGATTAGATTTAGTCAAAGGGATGACTTTGTTAGCTTAAGAGAAAGATCATTGTTAGCGTTAAAATAAGGTTAAGGAAACAACATGGTTTGGGTTAAATTTACTACGTCCTTAAAGGTGCAGTGTCTAGTTTATGGGGAGATCTAGTGGTGAGGTTAAAGGTTACAACCAAATGAGTATTCCAACATGTCGGAGAATCTCTGGTGGCCATCAAAAAGTTAAAAAACATCTCTAGATTCGTTGGCGTTGCATCATAGTGTCTTCACAAAGGAATACACACTTTCAATATATGGTGGTTTTACTCTCAAGTACAACTATTCATCACAAAACTGCAAAGTCAAGACAGAATTTCTCATAGTCGCTGTAAATAAGTGGTCGTTTACCTTTTGTATTCTTTGGCTGCTGGTTCATACACAGTTGAACTGTTGAACTCGCCAGGTTCTTAGCTTTCATATGATATTTGTGAACAGCATCAGAGAAGTAGCAATGGAAATGTGGACAGTGGGTTGACTTTCTGACGCTTTTCAGATTTTGATAATTCTTATACTTGGTGTTTGAGGTATGTTTAGTGTGTGTAGAAATGACTTATAGGTGCTACATATTTAGCACAGTGTTGTATACCTTGTTGTTTAAAACATACTTAATTTTCTGCCTAATCTGTTCTGCTAATTGCTGTTAAATGCCACTAAATCGTACACACTGTACCTTTGAGATTAGCGAATCTTCCTGGTTAAGGTAAGGGGGTGATCATGGTCAACAATGTTGACTCAGGGTAGGAATCAATAAACAGTGAAGTCTGATGTTTTGAGGACCAAGCCATCCATCCCAACCTCCTCCTAGGTTTGTCATTTATTTAACGGCAGCTGATTTACTCCTCTGCTAGCAGGAGCACCGTGGTTATTATTTATACAATCTAGGGGTTTGTAGGTGTATTCTTTTTAACCAGACGGCCATAAAAGCAACACACAGAGCAACAGTCTGTCCTCTGTTTTTTCAGCAATCATTTGTTTTTATGTCCAAGTATTTTTCTTCACTAGATATTCACAATATTGTCATCTGTGATTCAAAACTAGGCTTCATAGAGGAGTGTGTGTGTGTGTGTGTATAGTGTGTATGTGTGTGTTTGTGTGTATCAAGGGACCTGTGTAAATGTTCTGTGTCATTAATGTGCTAACGGCGACGTTGACGGAACGCTCGCATGGCGTTGATATTGATCCCCAACGCTCCGTAACCCGCTTATGATAAACGAGTCGGCGGCTGTCGGGACGGCCTATCTTTTTACCGTTTGCCACGGGAAGGACCTGCATGTAATTAGCATGTTGATGACATCGCTGCACACGCACAGACGGAATGACAGAGCAGCAGAGAGAAGGAGCAGACTCGCCTCTGCATTATTCAACAGGATGATCGCGGATGCTGGCAGGGGAGCCGGCGCTAGCTTGGCAGCGGCTGCCTGACGGGGGATGCAACACATAATTTCAGCTCTGGTGTGGCATGAGAAGCGTAATATGTAGAAGTGACTAAAACAGCACACGCCACACCTGTGTCTGTTGTTTTCAGGTGTTGACACAACACAATGTCTGTCACATCAGCCTGATGCAACGCTGAGGAGAAAACACAAGAGGTTGAGTAAAATGAGTAATGAGTAAACACATTTCATTCGGTTTGCTCTTAAGCCTCTGTTGTATAGTGTTTAACATGTAGTTTATCTTCATTTTCCTAAAGAGCTGTGATATAACATCCATGTATTTACAGCTAGATGTGAAAAGGGGGCTTTTATTTTGAAGGACATATAATTTATGAGGTCACATGACCAGGATATCCCTATTGCTCATGGACATTTGACATGTGAACATCATCATCTTACATCCAGAATTTTGGAAAATTTTCACCAAATTTGTATATATATATATATATATATATATATATATATATATATATATATATATACACACAACCATTGACTTACATAGCATGAAACTATGCTGAGATTATGCTTACAACCTTTTTCTTATATTTCTTAAATATTTCAATTATTTAGGCCATTTTAAGCATTTCTTACCATGTCTTAGTAATATTTCCTGCAATAGAGAGTTAAAGCTGGCAGCTGATTTATTATTTGCAGGCATGTAGTTAAGGGTTAATGCTCCAATAAGTAATATACTATATAATATGCTATGAAATCTACAAAAAATAACACATATCACACATTTTACCTTATATTTTGGGGGTTTTCTCTTCAATATGCTGAGAAAACATATTTTACTTCTAAGATAAAAGTCTCAAGCTCCCAGTGATTTAAAGGAGCTGTCTCATGTTTGGCAAAATTACCATTCCTAGTATATCCAGACAGTGTTTAACAGTAATCAATAAAATAAGAGATTTGACACATGAATAAACACAATTGATCATTTGTGTAAAGAGCAGGGAAAACCAATCACCCAGTCACTCTAGCACAAACAACAAGCTGACTCCACAATGGGATTGGCTTCAACCCATCCCACACTTGGCAGGTCATTCCATTCTCTCTACTCCCAAAGTCTGGAGGTAGTGTCTGATAAATCTCTGTCTGAGGAGTCTGGGAGTTCGGTCCAAGATTATGGAGATACTCTACGGCAGAGCTGCCCAATTCTGCTCCTGTAGAGTCTGTAGCGCTAGCATCCTGCATGTTTTAGGAATCTCTCTACTCCATTCCTATGCTTATTTCCTTATTTACTGTCAAGCCCATTGGGGCAAATATGTGATTTGTAAATTTGGGCCTTACAAATAAAATCGACTTGACTTAACTTAGCATATTCATTCTTCCTCCAATGCTAGTTTGTTGAAAATGAGGTCTAGCTAAGGCTATTTCAACACAGGAGGTGCGTTCAGGTGCTTTGAGTCACTGGTCAAAAGTGATAAACAATGCTGTAAATGACCAAAATATAAAGGACAGACTTTCTTCAAAGTGAAATTGTCACCTGTGTCCCATAAACAACCACAACTGCTTTTATGAATTCCACCAGGAAGGACCAAAGGTCCAATTTGGCACTGGATAACTTTACAATTGCCAAAAAAGTGGACACAGACTATTTGTTTGACTAGTTATAGTATAGTAGATAGTATATAGTTATATTTACGTAGTTATAGTGTAAATAATAGCGTAAATTTACCATTGATTACCATTAATGTCTATTGTCAATAATTTGCTTCAAACAAATTAACAATCTCAACTTGCATCAGATTGAAAGTAAAACCACAAATCATTAGTTTTTTTGTAGAATTGTAAATATATTCAGGCATTAAGGGTTTAATAATTGGAAATAGGGGGAGATTACTAAAACCAGTAGGTCAGTAGCTCTCCAACCCTGATAAAAGAGAACCTAGTGATTGTAGGCCCATGGCCCCAAGTTTCCAGCAGATCCCTCATTTAAAAATCTTGACATCAGGACTCAGTAAAAGTGTCAGTCTAAGCAAAAGGGGCATTTTCTTTAGACCAAACTGTGCATGTAACTCTAAGACACTTTGCAGGAACTGAATTGGTTTCCAAAGGATGATCTGGCAGACCAAAAGTGACCACACCACCAGAAGATCAATACTCAAGCTGAGTTCCGCAATCAATAGAAAGGCAGCTCCAACACAGAGGAGGAGGGTGTCTTGTGTCTCAGAGTAGATTGTAAACCACATTTCAGGAGGGGAAACGAGGCCAAATGCTTGGGTGGGCTGAGAAATATCCCAGCAAATCACAGTGGATGACCGGGAAAAAAAAGTCCTATTTACTAATGAAAGAAAGTATGACATCCATTGCTGTAACAGAGTTATTTAAGGAGATGAACGGGAGAATAAATGATACCACGGTGTATCAGAGTGACAGTGAAATGTAGTGGTGGGAATATTCAAGTCTTTGGGGTGTTTTGCTTCTCTGGAATTGGACACCTGTAGAGAAGTGACAAAGGAGGAGTTCCACTCCATTCTTCAAAAATGCTGACGCTGGTTTGCAAATTTGTGGAGAAAAAAATCATCCTGCAGCAAAATAATGAGTCCAAACACAACTCAAAGCTTTACTAGAACTATTTGAAGACCATGGAGTCATGAGTGTAAAGTGATGGTTAAATAAGTCAAACATTTATACTTATAAACTGGTCAGGTCACAAAAATAGCTTAATCCAAGATGTTGGTCAGTTTCTGTGGGGTGTTGAGACCATTTCCTAAAATGATAGACATACACTGAATAAGATGAAATCTTCTCAGGTGAAAATATCTTTGTTTTGGTACAATTAGTCCGATATTGAGTAGAATTATCTTATTACATTCTCAGATAGCGATATGTTCATCAGGTGGGGCACAACCAAACCAGATGTCAGCCAAAAAGACACCAAATGAACCAAAACTCAACTAAATTCAGCCAACCACACTCACCAGTACTTAATTGAATGTGGTCCAGTGTATGGTGGCCATATTTGGCTGAGTTCTGGGCCACATCCAACAAAAATGGGCCATGTGTGTTTCCTTAGATGTGGACCACTTTAGGATGACTTTCGGAGTAGTTGATGCTAACTTGTCACATTTAGGCAGAAAGTGTCCCAAATATGTTTCAACAAAGGTAAACCACGTGTGTTTCCTGACACATGGACCACTTTACACTCATATCGGGGACTAGTCGATGCAAATATGCCACATTTTGGCTAAAACTGGACCAAATTTGGTCCTGGCCCATCTCCAACAAAGGTGAACCACATGTGTTTCCTGATACGTGGGCCACTTTAGACTCACATCAGGACGAGTCGATGCAAACTTGCCATATTTTGGTATTATATTATTATATTATATTTCTAGGTTTCAACAAAGGTGAACCACATGTGTGGTTGAGTCCTGGCTTGTCTATGCCTATCGGGCATATCAGGACTAGTCGATGTAAACTTGCCACATTTTGGCCAAAACTGGGCCAAATTTGGTTGAGTTCTGGTCCACTATATGGATGGTGGGCCATGTTTGTTTGAGTCCTGGCCCATCTCCAACCAAGGTGAACCACATGTGTTTCCTGACACAAACTTGCCATATTTTGGCCAAAACTGGTCCAACTAGGTTTCAACAAAGATGAACCACATGTGTGCCGCTTTAGGCATCACATCTCAATTAGTTGATGCTAGCTTTCTAAATTTCTGGCAAAACTGGACTGTATCTGTTTTCTGATAATTGGGCAGTTACTTCAAAACTGCAATATTACATTTACTACATGGAGCAGGGTCACATCCTAAATTGCCCAGAATGCCTACAGAGCTTTAAGTGGTCCACATCCGTATGCTATCTGGGTTAGCTAATTTAGCTTAGTTTTTTCTTGATTTTAGTGAATTTAATCTTATTTAAGAGAATTTTAGTCTTGTTTTCTTATAACAAGACCAAATTGACCCAAATCAGGAAAAAACCTTGTAATAAGATAAATTATCTGCCAGTGCTGTTTTTACAAAAAATGTCTAATAGACTCATAAAAACACCAAGTATAGACCTGTATTTAAGCAAAGTGAGCCCCCCTGAGTGTGAGCACTTATGGGTCACAAAAACCTGTTGAATTATTCAACAGAGTTGGAAACACACAGTATCGGTTGCATCACTTTACACAAGCAACTCAGAGTTGGCAACAAAAGGAAGACAGAGATACAGAGAGGGAAAGTGAGGTATCTATGAAAGAGATTATTGAATTTGATTATCTTCTACAGCTGATTCACAGTGTCGGACAAGTTGCTTCAGAACTGTAATGTGTTATTTATTACGTGTTACTGTCATTTCAAATGTAAAGCATTACACAACAATTGCATTAATTTTAAATCTAAATATAGCTCTATATCTTTGTCATTGCTGCTAGTCATAACAAGGATCTTGCTAACAAGTTTACAGAATGCTGGTGATTCTACTGTTAAAAACAGTTAGCTTATCATTAGCAACACACTCCAACACAAGTCTCCTAACCTCTTGATGCTGAAGAATCTCTGTAAATGTTAAATTACCAGTGTTATTTCAGCTAACATGATAGCATCAAGGGTATCAACAGACCGCTAATAAAGGAGCTAACCTTTTTTCTTTTAGAGGTGAACTCTACAAATAAGCTGCAGTGCTTTGCTTTCCTCAAAGGAAGGTCAGTTTTCTAGCTTCTCTAAGCAGCTAAACTGTTTCCAGCTGTGCTAACATGTTAGCATCAAGGGTTTTCTAATCATCATTAACCTTCTGATGCAATGAGCAAACACATTGATCCATTAGAACACTGGAGTGATAGTTGCTGGAAATGGGCCTCTATACACCTATGTAGATATTGATGCACCAAAAACCAGACATTTGCAGCTAGAATAGTCATTTACCACATTAACAATGTATAACACATTTTTTGTTAGTCGCTTCTAACAAACGACTTTTTACTTGAGATTTTTTGGCTGGTAGTTTACTGAGTTTTTGTCATAAAGCTACACTGATGGTACCGTTGGACTCGTCACAGTCTCAGCTTTTATATGAGATGTCATTTTTTGTGTAGCATGAAGAATCAGAGTGCTAGCCATCAAAATGTGGAGAGTGGGTTGGCTTTATGATCGTACACAGATTTTCATATTTGTTAATTCATTTGCTTGGTGTTGGAGTTGGGTTTGGTGTGTGTAAATATGACTTATATGTGCTTGTAGTGGAGTTTCTCCTGTTTAATTTGATGTATAGCTTCACTATATTTGTACATGACTAGTGGAGCAATCTCATGGGGGAACCCTGGAGTTTAACGGGTTAAACCTTAAGCTAACTCCAGTTAGCATTGAGATTTTATACATAGGAATCATTACTATGGGGACGTCTTTTTGTTGGGTCTCATTTACCAGCGTCCCCACAATGCTGATACACAAAGAGCAAATGTAGAGAAAATGTCAACCCTGCAAAGTGTGTGTTGAAGTGTGTGTGTGTGAGGTCTAATGCAAAGTAGACGAAAAAGGAGGTTTCCCATTGAGAGTCAGTGTTTTCTAGATGAGAATCGCTATACAATAGATCAAGATTTTCTCTATGTAATGTCAATGAGCTGCAGGCAGACAGAGGCACTCAGAAGTTAACATCCACACACACTGAAGCCGCTCACACACACCATGTCGAGCTACAACAAGCCTCATTTACATGTAAATCAGGGCTTTTTGTAGCCGAGATGAGATGAATGAGCAGCTCTCACCATCACCTTGGTCTGAATTGGTCAAACTGATAATTAATTCATGATCCCAGCAATAGAAGTTCACATAAAATACTGTGAACACTGAGCAACACACTGCGCAATCATGTTAGATCAGGGGGGTCCAACATGCGGCCGGGGGCCCAGAACCAGCCCGCTAAAGGGTCCCATCCGACCCAGTGGACCATTCTATGTTCCAGCTCCTTTTTCTGCACAGAAATGGTTTGTTAACCAGGAGATAACTAAATAATGTTTAGTGCACTGCAACAAATGTAATCTGATCAGAGAAAATCTTTTGTATTTAATCAATTAGTTGAATATTATTGCCTATTTCAGGTTATGAGTCTCAAAATGACCAACTTCAAGAATAAAAACTTAAAATAAGCAAAATTATCTGCCAATGGAATATGATATTTTACTAATTGGACCAAAAACATAAATTCTGAGATAAAACGTGTCCAAATTATGTGATAAAAATACAAGTTAAGATAAGAAAGACCAATAATTCAACCAAGAAAACCAACATGATGTTAATTATTATTGGTTCAGCCCACTTTAAATTAAATTGCACTGATTTTGGCCCATAAAATAAACTGAGAATATAAATATAAATACAAAATAAATAGAAATAAACTGAAACCACTGACTGGGAAATTAAAAATAAGCAGAATTATCTACCAAAAGATCCAGATAATTCTACTTAATATTGGACCAATTGGACCAAAAACAAGATAATTTCACTTATTTTCACAATAACCGTCATCTCTCCTGATTTGTAAATTAAAGGTTAATTTAATTTAATTTCTAGTTGTTATCTATATGTAAATTCTTACTGCTTTGACTCACTTTTCATGTTCACCTCAGTGTTAGATGCTCCATGCAGCTGTGGTCAATCTGACATTTATTGCACGTTATTTCATTACGTTTTCAAACAAAAAGGCAGAAATTATGTCGACATTTGCAGATTCGTGCATTTCTCTGTCATGATGCGGCGACTTTGATCAAATGGTGGATTATGTAAAGGCCTCGTGTCGTATCGTTGGATCCAAACTTGACGTATCACAGTCTCCAAATCCAGCTTCTTCTCACAGGCTGAGGTTTATTTCAAAGGAGTTTTTCTACGCTCTGCAATCGGTCGACTTAGCCTTTTGTGCAAGTATTGAAAGAGAGAGAAATGAATGGCAGGACAAAAATATCTTCAAAGACAGACTGCACACATCCAGAAGCTAAATATCTACCTACACTGCGTTTTTTTCCTTTTTTCTTTTTGCTAATTCTCACGCTGCTGACAGGTAGCATCCTGGAAATCCTTCTGATTTACAGTGAAACTGTCAAACCAACTTTATTTTATTATTTCTTTTTGTTGAACATCCCGTGGCACAGCAATGGATCAGCAATTAATAAAGCTGCAGTCAGTTATAACCACAGTTCAGGCATGAAAATGAGAGAAAAATGCTGTTTTTCAATATAAATCGACTTAAGCTTCCACTTAAGCACTGCACTAATATATAGGGTGATATCAGATAAAAGGGGCCACTTTTTGGTACCAAATGTGCCTTTTCCATGCATATTTATTATTAATAAGTGTTTCTGATCATTTTGTGTTGGAATTATATGATAAAATATAATAATTTAGGCCCTAGAAATATGTGCCCCTTTTATTTGCATGAGTGGTTTCATGTAAAATGGGCCATCTCATCAGGTAAAATGGGTTTAGTTAGATTTGTTACTAGTCAACCACAGTTATGTCAATAAATCCTTTGTGGTCATTGGCTCTGATTTCCAGGGGGACCTTAAATGGCCCCTTTTATCTGATATCACCCTATTAAACAAAGTATTTAGGGATGGAGAACAGGTGAGAGATGTAATTCTGGCTAGCTTCCACTTTTCTATATGAATACATACTTTAAATAAGCACTGCACTAATATATAGGATGATATTAGGTAAATGGGGCCACTTTTTGGTACCAAATGTGCCTTTTCCATGTATATTTATTATTAATACGTGTTTCTGATCATTTTGTGTTGGAATTATGTGATAAAATATAATTATTTAGGCCCTAGAAATATGTGCCCCTTTTATTTGCATGAGTGGTTTCATGTAAAATGGGCCATCTCATCAGGTAAAATGGGTTTAGTTAGATTTGTTACTAGTCAACCACAGTTATGTCAATAAATCCTTTGTGGTCATTGGCTCTGATTTCCAGGGGGACCTTAAATGGCCCCTTTTATCTGATATCACCCTATTAAATGAAGTATTTAAGGATGGAGAACAGGTGAGAGATGTAATTCTGGCTATTTCAAGGATTCTTCACCACTTTTATTCTAGAGTATTGTAGAAAATTGTACTTTTTTACTGCATTACATTTTTTGACAGCTTGTCATGTTCTGTCAGTGGCTGTTTTTTATTTTTATTTTTTTTTTAATTCTGGGTGTTTTGGTTGTTTTCTCTGTATTTTTTCTCCTTTTTTTTACCAAGAATCACATTATAATTGTACATACTCTGTCCATAATTGCATATTCTTATTCCCCGGGACCAAGGAACCAAATCAACATATATACATGTGCTGAATGACAATAAAGGATCCTAGAATTTAATAGAATGATATCAGATAGAAGGGGCCATTTAAGGTCCCTCTGGAAATCAGAGCCAATGACTACAAAGGATTTATTGACATAACTGTGGTTGACTAGTAACAGGTAGCCTGGCATGACAAATCTAACTAAACCCATTTTACCTGATGAGATGGCCCATTTTACATGAAACCACTCATTCAAATAAAAGGGGCACATATTTCTAGGGCCTAAATTATTATATTTTATCATATAATTCCAACACAAAATGATCAGAAACAGTTATTAATAATAAATATACATGGAAAAAGCACATTTGGTACCAAAAAGTGGCCCCATTTACCTGATATCACCCTATATATTAGTGCAGTGCTTATTTAAAGTATTTATTCGTATAGAAAAGTGGAAGCTTAAGTAGATTTATGATTAATCTTTGTACTTTTCCCTAGTTTTTCTAGTGTAACAACCTGGACATGCATGTGTTTCTAAATAAGTGAGTTTAGGCCCAGATTCTGTTCAGTTAGGTGACAGCGCTGGGATTTCCTGAGGGTCTGTGAACGCATCTTGGAGTAATAATGGTTTGGTTCAAACCAAACGTGGACGCCAAGTCTCTAAGATAAAGATTTAAACCTTTAATGATAATGATATTGATGTTTTGAATATTTCGTACCATGTGCAGCTTTATCTGAAAACGGAGACAAAGACTCTCCTTACTTTTATAGATAGACGCTCGTTTTTCAGGCCAGGTTTTATCAGACCCCATCGGACTTGTGTGGAGCAGCTGTCGGGTCGCCGTTATTTCCATGGATGGGTTTTATCATTTCGTGGGTTCCTTGGAGTCTCCAGGAGGACGGAAGGTCTCTCAGACTCTGTCCAGATTAATGGTCTGGTGCCAGATGCCCTTCCTCACCTCCATATATATATATTCCAGATCAATTTGATGTTTAATTATACAAAAGATATCAGAAACCAAAAAAAATCTGAATAAGCATTATTAATATTTCATTACTAACTCGATTACTGATTATTCTATTGATATTTAGTGTTTAAACCTCTATTATTATCTCTATTATTTAGGATAATTCACTTGTTTTTCATGATTACTTTTGAATTTTGCACCAGAAATGAAAAAATAACAAGAAATCCCAATAAGAACAAGGTGAAACATGTCTCACAGGTGCAAAGAAAGAAAAAAATGTTAATTTTTGACCCTTTTACCTGCAGTTTTTCTGCTGGTTGCAAATATGTGAGATGAACCGTTTTAATTTTATACGTTGATTTCACTAATTAAAGCAAGAAGAAGAAGTTTCATCCTGGAAAAAAACTAATACTTTTAACTATTTTTCCATATGGAAATTTTTTTAGTACAAAACAGACAATAAAATACATAAATTATGGACAAAAATGCCCAAAAAATTGAAACATTAATATAAATGATTGCAAAAACGATGAATAACAATAGAATAAGGTAAAAGAAATGTTTTAAGTTGAATCCAGGCTAATAAGAGTATCATTCATTCATTGTTGGTTTATAAATATATATATATATAGAAAATCGAAACTTCTGATTGAATGGGGTGTGTGTGACTTCCTGCTTCTTTAATTTATGATCTGAATCAGGCTCATTTGTGACTAGACCTTAAATTATGTGTCATGAGACACACGTCTGAGGGATTTCCATTTCCCTGCTGGAACACGCGTGTGTGTGTGTGTGTGTGTTTTGTTATTGATTGTGAAGGTTTCTACTCTGCAGCAGATTACATTTCAACCTGCTTTAAGTCTGTCTTTTATTGATTGACTCATGTTATTCCTCCATTAATGAACCTTCCAGGCTCATTGAAAAACAGTCGTTGGACGGACAATTGGAATATTCCTAATCAATACCGTGATATCAGTCGTGTTCCATTCCTTTTTATTACAACCTAAACTTTACCGATATGAAATTAAGGCAGTGGTGAATTCATCTTTTAACCTGCTGCAGGTGTCACTGCTGCTGCTCTTTTCTCTTGTAGCGGCGCTGCAGTGACAGCTAATCATGCCACAGGGAAATCAGCCTGATCCAATATGCAAATAGTCTCAATGGGACACACCAAAACTCTGCTCAGCATAGCAATTACATTGATCCTCTGCTGATGACTTTCCAGCGTGAAGAGGCAAAAACACACCAAATTATGTCGAACCCACGGAAACGGGTCAAGATGTGGAAGTTGTTTCCATAAATAAAAGTCTGCGTCTCATTCGTTTTTCAAAATAAAACCAAATTATTGGTTTCCAAAAGCATAAATGGATAAAAAGTTTGTGTGAAAATTGGAAATTGGCTCATTAGTGGATATTGACAATAGCTTTTAATTGACATTTTCAGCGTAAATAAAGCCTGGAGGTTAATTCGCTTTCATCATATTGTGATATATCAATATTCAATCATTTCAGGGTCAATCAACCTGATTGGGATCAAACTGGAATCACTTATTATCAATTATTTTCATTTTTCTACTAAGTACAAATTCAGAAAATTGGTAAAAGGAGCCGTTATATATGTTGATTTTGGTCTTGGAAATAATTATTTTGCATAAAACATTAAAAGTATCAAAAAACAATTGACTGAAAGGGAAAAATCTGAAAAATTTATTAAAATTAAATAAGATTAAAAATTAGAAAAGTTTGAAAAACAAATGTGCTTCAAAAATAACTATTTAGAGGTAAAATAAACCAGAAAATAGCTTTAAATAATACTTAAAATACCTAAAAAACTGTGTATCGCTTCATTCATTCATTTTTCAAAATAAAAGCAAAAATTTTAAAAATGAAAAAACAACTCTTTTTCTCATGATTTGTTTCTAAAACCATAATAGAAAAAAAACATAATACATAAAATAAAGTTTAGTAGGAACATTATTTCCCATTTCTTAATTTCTGTGGTCCATTTATATCAATGAGGATGTTTTATTGGTCCAAATCCACCTGGACAGCAATGCAGTCTATGCATTAAACATCACAAAAGCCGTCTTTTGTTCATCCAGGGAACACCAGAGACCTAAATATGTTCACAGCAGCACTCAGAGTCTTTCTTCATACTAGCGTCCCTTTAATAATAAAAAGCCTCAGGCTTAAAATCAATGAATGCAATAAAACCGCTTTGTTCTGTTTATAACGCTGCTCCGACATATTTTCAGCAAATCCAGGATGTTTTTCCCACAGAAAGTGATGAAGGTGTGATGAAGCACTAACAGCGTGACTGTCTGAGGCCTGGGATCCGTCACTAAACAGTAAAAAAAAACAAGATTTTGTGTGAAAACTCCAAAAATGATAGCTGGATTAGGTCTGTAGACAGTGGTAAGTCATTAACGTGACTTACCACTCCGCAGGATTTTAGCTTTAGTCTTTGCATATTTGCATGATCATCAGGATGTCATGTATATCGATTCCACTTTTATTTGCGCACTTTCGTCCCGTTTTTTTCGGTGAGCAAGCATATGTAAAATAAAACGTCCGGCCACAGTCGAGCTGAGGTGTACAGTTCCGGGTATATATCCCCGAAGCAATCCTAACTGCAGGAAAAAAAAGTCTTTTAAGCAAAAAAGGGAGGAGAGGGGATAGATTTTAATGTCCACCGCCATTATTCACAGAGCCTTAAAAGCTATTCAGTGGATGGAGGAAAGGTGAGAAATAGCGTTTGGCTCCAATGTTGATCACCTGAGGGAGAGAAGACGACCAGAGAGATAAGGAGGGATCAGAGGAAGAGAGAAGTGTGGAATAGATGGTCAGGGAAACCCCTTTATTTACACAGATGGCCTTCAGAGACCAGGGTCTAGGTAGTAGGGTAACATGGATGTTCGGAATGTTCACTTTCCAGACAATAAAATCTTTACTAATTAACATATAGACTCCAACATGGTCCACCTAGCCTGGGTATATGGTGTGAAATTTAGTCTGGACACCAAGGACCCAATTTTCCCTTCATCAAGGGCAGGGGTCACCAATCCTGGTCCTGGAGGACCGGTGTGGGTCCAGGTTTTTGTTCCAACTGAGCAGTAACACACCTGATTCTACTAATCAACCACTAGAGCCATTGCTAAGGACCTTCAATAGTAGAATCAGGTGTGGTTGGAACAAAAACCTGCACGCACACCGGCCCTTCTGGACCAGGATCGGTGACCCCTGATCTCGGGAACCAATTTTTGTTGATGACTGTGGATCCAACATGGCGGCAGATGTTAATTTACCTTTCGATGCAGCTGTAGAGAGTCAATCAGTGCCGGAGCCGATGCTAGCACATGCAGAACATGCAAACTCCAAACAGAAAGGTCCCAGACCAAGGAGGTCTTGAACCTGTGACCTTTTTGTTGGTCACCCACCTTAGAAAGTGTTCTAAGTAATTTAGACCGCAAGTTTATTGTGAAAAATGAGCAAACTGTTTAATCTTCATTGGGTAAGTTTGACACGATTGGCTATAAGCTACGTACAGACACATTTGATAGACATTTGTAGCCCAATAAATGTTTCTGGGCTTTCATAAACCACACCTCCAATAGGAACGAATGAATGGGTATCGGTGTTAGCCAGGCTAATTCACACCTGCAAATGAACCAAAATTGGTCCGATTGACATTTCATCAACGACTCATTATGGAGCGTCACATTTAGGCATTGCTACTTCCTCTTATCTTAGTGTTTTATGTCCTCTGTATTGGACATTTTTGGCAAAAAGAGAGTCTTGGTTGCATCTGGAAACAATATGAAGTCGTAGAAAATGCATTATACCATCATTTGGGTTCCCACCAGAGAGACCACACCAAGGTTGGTCATTTGGTGCAGAGCCAAGTGGACAGAGACCACCTCTTTTTGGAGATTTTCATCTGCTTGACTGATACTTTCATATAATTTTCATAAACAAATCAAACAAGTAGAACCACTGCATCGAGATGAGCCAGATGAAGTGGCTCAGGCATCTAGTGAGGACTTCCTGGACCCTCCCTGGTGAGGTGGAAAGAGCCAGGACCCCCTGGAGAGACTAAGTCTCATGGTTGATGTGGGAACACCTTGGGGTTCCACTTCCTTATTTCCTTATTTCCTATTTTGAGTGTTTTGAGTGTTTGACGCATGACTCTTGGTCGCTATTGTGATCCATCGTAATGAATTCATTGGATTGGATGAACTACAATGGATCCAGTCCAATGAATCACAATGGATCCATTGAAACCATTGTGATCCATTGTTAATGTTGTGAAGCCAAGATGATTAAAACTTTGTATGAGACATGTCTCGTGCCTTCAGAGATTCATCCTCTGAAGTCTCATGTCTGGTATCAGCACTTTGAGATAAGCAATTGGCCTTCAGTCACAAACCAAAGGAATTAACTGGAAAAAAAAAAAAAAACAGAAATTACTTCTGCTCCTTGTTAAACATCTAATTAAACGGACCAACAGCTCGCCATGGAAAACACAGTAAATTTGCATCTTCCTTCATCCCTGTCGTCATCATCATGCATTCAATTTAATAGAACATGATAGTTTTATTCTACATTTAAAAGCCCTTCAACCAATTTCCTCACACAGATGGCGCGGCAAATGCGATCAGGGATATCAGCACAATTGTCTCTATCACTCCACGGCCATTTATAGGCCTCACCCACATCAGCAGTTTTTTTGGCAAATAGAAAACACTCAACCAAACCGGCAGCTTATTGCATCCTGTTAAAATGCAACAGCTGGTATGAAATTGAATATTCCTGTGAGTCAAAGAAGCACTTCAACGTAATTCATATCTGGCGACTTAGATTAGCACTTGTGGAGTCGGAAAATCTCATTAGTGCATTAGTATAAATAGAAATAAAATATCTGTCACTTGGAAAAGGCTATATAGATGAATGTGGTGGATTACAGCAATAAGAAATTAAGGTGAAATCATTCATCTAATATCTTTTTTCTGCCATTGTCAGCGAGGCAACAGGATACTGTACATTTCCTCTCAGCCTTTACGTTGCTTATTACCCAATAACCACTCAGAGGCTTTTACAAAACGAGCCATTGATCATAGACGTGGAGGAGAAAGTAGTATAGATCAGGCTGCTAATTTGAATATTAATGAAGTGTCAGATCAATGAGTGACCCTGCAGCATAACTCAACTCAAAGTAAATGTGTGTGTGCATCGAAATAAGCACAAGACACAGGAGGGAATGTGAAGGTGCAATGCAGCATCGTCAGTGTTGCTGTCGCACCTCAGCAGCTTATGGTAGGTTGTATAAATGCTGGTATTTTAATATATTCTACAATATCACAGTAAAAAGTATGTCCCCAGTATCTTCATTGGTGTTATCTATGCCACAAAATGTGCAAGAAATTGTTTTATTCATTCAAAAAGTGATTATTATAGAGTGCTATTTGAAAATCTATTCATTTTTACAGTTTTAAATCAGTTTTCAACTTGAGAGTTTTGACCCTCATTTTGCATGTGGGGGCGTGGTTTCAGTGTTAGTAGGCGGGGTCATAATGATTGACAGCTCCCGTCAACCATGTAAAAAACTTCATTAACGG
Source organism: Lepturacanthus savala (assembly GCA_030544235.1). Lineage (NCBI taxonomy): Eukaryota > Metazoa > Chordata > Actinopteri > Scombriformes > Trichiuridae > Lepturacanthus > Lepturacanthus savala. The sequence continues at coordinate 1,807,662 of CM060478.1, forward strand.
CTGAATGACTGTAATATAGTGATATACATTAAGGTAAAAGATGTGAGGTGAATCATTATGACCACGCCCCCTCCTCCTGAAACCATGCCCACATGCAAAATGAGAGACAGTCGAAAAAAAAATTGGACGTGAAACTGAAAGAAAAATGAGATTTATTCAAATTGAACAACTTGGAATTGACCATTTCTGGGAGGTGAAAACTCTGAAGTTGAAAAAAATGTACCTGAAACCTGATATTTTACATTTGACCCCAATCAAGCACCATATCGCAGCTGTTCAGAGCTTTAAAGGCAGCTTTTAAACGCTATTAAAGTCCATGCAGGAAGTTGACTGTGTAACATTAAATTCACATCATGTCATTGTGAGGATGAAGATAACCATACGTGTCGTTTCTGCTGTTGCTGACGATTTGTGATGCAATTTCCTTTGTTCCCGCACCTCGCCCACTCTCCAGTCTCTGCAATAGAAAACCACGGTACAGCCCTGTAGCCTCTGCAGATGATAGCGTAGAATGAGATATCTTAAATACGTCCTCCTCCTACAGCAGTTCACAAGATAACGCCAAAGGAATTGGTTATATCCCGTCCTCCTATGTGAAATGTAATTCTGTGGAAAGCGCAGCAGGTCATTTCCACCTCTAATAATATTATCTTGTCTGTGTGACATGTTGAAGTCGCCCCCCCCAGCACAGCGATAGTGGACTGTTCTACTGGCTGAGCCTCATATACCGATACAGAGCAGGATTCTCTTTAGTACATATTGACTTAGTCCTCATGACTGTCATGAAGTAATTTCATGCTTGCTTAGCGTGGTTTCTTCTCCTGCAGCAGGCCTCCGCTCAGGAAATACAGCGAGGAAACAGATCGCCTGACGCTACCAATGCATAGATTTTTCCATTATTGTATAATCATGCTGTGTTATGGCTCTTCGATTTCTTTACATGGATATGCTTTGCAAAATAAATGCATGTTGTTAAACTCGAGTAAACAACAGTCTCACCCTCCCCGTGATATGTTTTATGTTGTGTTTATTGTATTTTATTAAATTAAACCACATTATCCATTATTACCAATACCAAGTAATAACAATGCATTACATGGGTATTTTGTGTGGTAGATTTCTACAAATAGAAGTTGGATATTACTGCGTATATGACTGATTTATTGAGTATATTTATGCAACTTTCACATTATTGATGCAAGTAGCAGCCATCTTGGATTCTGGACTCGTAGTTTATAGTACAACAGAGTCTGAACAGAGTCAAATACTCTGACTTCACTGAAAACTTTACACATGATTTGGTTTATTATTATGTTATAAACATGGCTAATATATATTCTTTAGAAATATATGAGAAGCAAACCAAACCGTTTGAAAATCTGTTGAAAAGAAAGCAAGTTTTGGTCATTTAAAAGAACGTGCACCATTAAAATACATTGTTATAGACAAGAGGGCTGCCTGTACCAAGATGGCCGCCAGATGTTTGACTCCATTGGCCGTCAGCCAATGGATGAGACATCTAGCCTTTCTTATGTATATCTATGCTGTGGTTGGTGAGGTTCTCTGACTGAGGAACCTAGCTTGGCGAACACCAGACCTCACCTCAGTGTAGATTTACGTATGAAAGCCCTGAGCTGTTTATTGGTTGCTAACTGATTGACTGATAGCCAATCGTATCAAACATACCCGATGATGTACCTGATACCTCCAGAGTGAGAAGATCAGACAATATTGTTGTGGACTAGTTGTGTTTACCTGGCATCGTTGCTAATGCTCATGTCACTGTATCATGTGACCAGAATTAGGAGCTAACAGTTGCGCCGTTCCAACATTGTTTTTGATGGGTGACTTGTGTCTCTTTTGTGGGGCTTTTCTAAAATAAATCTATACGGTAGTTCCAATATTGACCATTTAATTGTCCATATTTTATGCATTATCGATCATATATTGCAGTTAGCATTGTTGCTAATGGGCATATTTGTTTCCAATAATGATTTGCAAGAACCTTTTGACCAGTCAGAGGCTGATTCAGATGGAAATCTTCTTTGTTATCACTCCTTATCATGTTATAGTGCGGATGCAAATACTTCTAGCAACATTGCGCTAGTGGACACAACAATTTTGGAATCTACAAAGAAAAATCTTGTTGTGTGGGCAAGGTCTGACTGATGGGGATGGGTATACCCAGGCTACTGGGAATTTGTGAAATTCCTACTTTCCAGTAGCATGACTCTATTCTACACCCCATTTATTAAATCCTAACAAAAAGTGATAATTTTAAATGGAACCAGGATCTTTCCTCAAACCTAACCAGACGCTAATGGTTTCTACAGTTAAGATCAAGGGGTCAAAGCCAATAAAAAATCCTGAGAGAAAGTTAATAGCTTTTCATTAACCCAATGTCAGATTTCTCTCTGCTTCTGCTTCCACCAAACCCATAGGATAAATGCTCTTTTCTTCTGCCTGTAGAGAGTTCAGGGTGCTGGGTCAACAACCTTGAAGGTGATAGGATTCAGTGATTTGCTCAAGGGCACTTAGGCAGGGTGGAAGTCTTGACTCTGCAGGGGACTGAGCTCACATCCTTTTTTTTAAAGTATTGGTTCCCATCCTGATGGTCGGGATTTTCTCAAAGAATCACAACACAAATGTTAAGATGGTGCAAGATGATTGATAAGATATGAAAGAAATCACATTTTCAAGTCTATTTTTTCCCGACTTATCAAATCTTGAGTTCATTTTCTTGTGGGACGCTGGAGAGTTTCACCTCCTCTGGCTTCTAAAACTATCAAAAGATGATACTGAGAAGGGTAAATCTCTTTTTGGTTGAATTCCTCTTGGCTTATGGACTAATACAACCTGTGAAGAGGGTGTCAAGTCAGTATTTCTTGGCTATAGAGACTTGGAACCAGTTCTACTACATAATATAACACATTATAAAGTGTATGCAACCAAGAACATTTACTCAATTACTGTACAATTTAAGGTACTTTTCTTGAGTGTTTAATTTATGGTACTTTATACTTCTACACTCCACTACATATACAAATCATAATAATTCTATTTATAAGTATTTACCTAATAACATATTAGTTTATAAATCATACTGTATTGTTAAAGATTAGTTCACAACCTTTTTGGCCTGTGATTTCTTACAAAATACTAGAAAAAGTATTGTTGTTGTCCTTTACTATTCAGGTTCCAGATATCACCACCAGATGGCGTCTGTTTACCGCCAAACAACATAAAATTCAAAGTGATCCAGAAACCAGGAATTCTTCCGGATCCTTACCAAAATTTAATCATCTGTTCATGGTACTATTCCCAACATTTGCTAAAGATTTTATGAAAATCCACCCAGAAGTTTTTGAGATATCTTGCTAACAAACAGACAAATTCTGGCGAAAACATAACTTTCTTGGTATCAGAGATGTCAGCAGCTCCACCAAAGAGCTGCTGACATCTCTTGTTTCAAATAATAACTGTTTAAGGTCCAACGAGGAAACACTCTCCAATATTTCGCAGCCTGACTCACTCACTCTCAGATGGGCCTGTATGTCTTGCCTGAGGCAGGAGGACAAAATGATGATGTGTGGAAGACGAGCCCCAGTGATTTCAGTGATTTTCCCAGACGTCTTCATCATCCTCTGTAGTTCCTGGTAAACCAGACAGTGGCTCAGTGGTAGAAGTTCATGAGGAGTTTTAATGGCAGGTGGGTATACTTCATTTTCCTCAGGCAGTAAAACCACTATTATGTCTTTTCTGATCACTTGAAAGGAGTGTTGGTGCTTTAAGACAAGTTTCTAATCACAGCCAGGCCCACACGGTAAAATCTCCAGTGTTAATATAACATTTAAAGAGTTTATTAAGTGTTTTATTTATTGTGTAGGGATTTGAAGTTGGTAACCTTCAATTTCATCCCTGGCCACATCATTAATATGCTAAAGTTGGAATAATCTTATATTTTTCTTGTGATTTTAGCATCTAATTATTACAAATTTTATAGCAAAACATGGCACTCCTACAAGAATATGCTGATAACCACTATTAACAATTTTATTCATTTATTTTAGGGATTTTTCATATTCAACCTTTAACATTTAAGTACATTTTAATTACTACTATTGATATATTTATCTAATCAATTAAAGGAATTGAGCATCTATTCTACTATTGTTTCTAATGCTAAAAACCTGAACAAAACTTTTACCCACGCTCACAGTTGTACTACAAGCTAGCTGAAGTCACCATGGTCGCTAAGGAAAGTTTTATTAATACTTATTTTTATTACAGCAGTTAATCATTCACAGAATTTCAAACTGTCAGAACACTCATCACTTCATGGAAAACGCAGCTAAATGAAGTGGATTTAATTAGCCCACTCCCCATCAGAAGACATTCAAAATGTACGATTTTTATTTTTTAATTCACTGGTTAAGTTGCACATTTTACTACAGGAAGGCTACCGCACCATTAGTGACGGCGTGAGACCAGTCGTAGAACTCTGGGAGCTCGGCCACGAGACTCATTTACAGGAAGGGACTCGACTGAAATTGACTGTGAAGCTGTCGGGACCCATTAAACAGAGTAGTTTTGTTTTCAAAGGCATTTCCAAGTTAGTGAGGGGGTTACCAGCTTAATGTCACATTGGATTCTAAATGGGTTGATTATGATGGATATCTCCAGTTGGTCATTTGTACTGTTTTAGGTTGACATCTTCTTCTGGTTGTTTTTTGACCCATTTTGACCAAATCTGTACGTTAGAGATGACTGAGACATGACATGGACAAAGCATTTTCACCAGTCTATATGTTTAGCAGGTTTTGCTGTGCACAAAATTGCAATTGATAAACACACAATCCTCTAAAATCCAGGGCTGGAAGGTTATAAATGTATAGTTATACTGGAGAACTGGATCCAGAAATACTCTAGAAAAACTAAAGGTGTCCAACTTTCTGATAATGGCAACCTTTGTTTCCATTGAGATTACCTGGCATTTCCCATCAATACCACTATCATCACTTGCCTTATGCTTTTTGCAACTACCACTACCACGAGCTTTATCAACCATGATAATTAAGGTTAGCTTGTATGGAAACAGTAAAGTATTCAAGAGTATGAAGTCTGATGCCTGAGATGCTAACAGAGACTTAGTAAGTCTTGGTGAGCTGTTGTATATTGTTTAGTATAAGATATTTACGTGTTCTGATGTTACGTATGTACTAATACGACATTTCATTTCAAACTACAGTACTGATTAGTGATGGTATCTCACTCAAGCGTTTCACTGTATGCTGATGATAGTGATAATACTGTTGCTGTTTCACACTATTCAAACCTGATAGCCAATAGCCAGGACTTTAGAACGACATGTGACATGTAGGAACTATGCTACTTATAATTTGGGTGTACCATTTTCACAAATAAGACTGAAAAAGGGGGTGTGTCTTAAGAGGTTAAAGGTAAGGCAGTCTGGTTAGCTTCTTCCACTTATTCAGTTCAGCGATGTGACTCCAATATGGAAGATGCGTTGCCCTGTGGACATGCACTAGACTTGCATTCAAGCTAGACCAAGACACTAGCAAGACCAGAGAGTATTAAGTCCAAGACCAAGACAGATCACATCAAGACTAAGACTAGTTAAGGTCAAGACCGAGACAAGACTGACACCAAAAAAAGACACTAGTTACATCATACTCAACATTGTCTTCACTGTCTCTGTTGGACAAACTTTACAAAACTTCCAAATTGCTGAATCCTTCTTGTGTGGAAAATGAATTCTTTGTTTTCTGTAAAGCCAAACCTATGTCCTTGTGAGTCCTTGACCATGTTGAGTCCTTCTCTCTGACCCTGCTATGACTCTGATGTACCGAATCATCAGAAAACGTGACTGGTACCACTTGAAGCAGGCCTGTAATAATGATATCCAAGAAATTTCTCTTTTATAAAAAGAATTCCTGCCTTCCAAATACCTCTGAGACCACTCTGCCAGTCCGAGACATTGCAAAACCAGGAGACAAAGACCAAAGACCGTTGAGTCCTGTTGAGGCCATGACAAGACCCAAACCACAAAAAGAGTGATCTCTTGAATACTACAGGTCTACCACACCACATACTTATACCTCTGGCAGCCTAGAGTAATGGATGGATAGATAGAGGCAAATGGTGGGGATGTTGACAGGTAATGGAGAGAAAGACAAACTGAGGCTAATAGTCTTCAAGGCAATAAACACAGATAAATGCAGTCACTTCATGTGTGAACCAGACGAGGAACGGCAAGTGAATCGTCCAAAGAAACACCAATAAAGAAGAAGCCTAGTTAGTCTGTTAGTCACAGAGGAGTCCATGATAATCATTCAGTAAATCTGTCACACTGTGTTGAGGTTCGTCTTGTCTTGTTTTTTTTCCTGTTTTATTTTGAAGATACCAACTCTCCTCTTGTTCCAGAGCACTTCCCCTTCCTCATGCATCACCTGTCATCTGTCCTAATTACCGATTGCCTCCACCTGTTCTCCATTATCCTCCAGGTGCTTAAATAGTCTGTGTTCCCCTTCTGTTGTACCGAAGTGTCTTTGTTGGTCAGTTCACCTCAGTCCATGATTAATTTTTATTGTTTGCCTATTGTATTGTCTGTTCCTGTCTTGTAAAATGAGAGGCCTGGTAAATTAGAAGCCATGCAAGAATGTGAATTGGACATTCAATGGTGAGACAAGATGGGTCGAAAGGTACAACAACCGTTAGAGGTTGAGAAGACTGTTGTACTTTCTTTAAATTGCTGTAAGACAGCTGACTATTTTATTATAAGTCAACTGGTGAGAGGTTTATCCAGGGATGGACACTCTGGAATCCTAAGAACAGTATAAATGGAAGATGTTTGGATGAGGTGAATTCAGGTTCCCAAAGATGGTCCTAGTGGTTGGAATTAAAGCCACTCAACTGGTATAAAAAAGTTAAAGAGATGTTCTGCAGCTTTTCTGGGGAAAAATCACCAATTGACGATTTTTTCCCACTGTCTTCTCCACAAATTCACCTTATAACGATTAAAAAACCCCTGTTTCTTCATACATCTTCTGTTCTTATGGTAAAATATCCTGTTGGATGAACTCAACTCTGTTCTACAGGACTTTTAAATTAAAGGAAGTGATTTACATGATGAATATTTTCAAGTGAACAAACCCAATTAGCTGTAAACAGATTCTACGTAACTTTACAAAACACCATACACCACCCTGTTCTATATGTTCTATATTAACCCCTTTAGCATGTTATTTTCAGTACTTTTGTACTCCCTGTATATAATGTGTTTGTTTTTTCTGCCTCTAGATATTTATATATATATATATTTTTAAAGGTTTTCTTACTTGTTTGTCTGTATGTGAACTGTGGTATTGCACAAATTTCCCCCCAATATGGCGTCAATAAAGTTTCTGGTCTCAGATTCAGGATGTTTTTGACACTTTTGACACATCAAGAAACAACAAAAGTTTATGTTTTCATTCATAGTTTCTGTTCAACAGCTGTTTAAGAGTCATTTTGAGTTAATTATAAGTCTCATACCTTCACCCTTTGGTGTAGAGCTGTAGTGGTTCGTCTTTTTCCTCCTCTTAGAGTGATTTTTTTTTTATTACATATCTTAAAAATCTGTCAGCTCATGCATTTCTAAGAGTAAAATTATTCCGGCTGAAAGGAAGCATGCGAAGCCTATCTGGTTATTGTCGTTTTGATTTACTTAAACAAACAAATCCTATAACTCGCTATTTGCTGAATGATGAAGAGAGACAAATTGTATTTTATTTTGAAGTTGTGGAGCATAGAAACAGAGAATTGAGTGTATCTCCACTGACAGTCGACCAGCGGAGGGTTTAAATTGCAAACGTTTTAATAAATCTTCTTCTTCTTTCTGCTGAGCCATAAAACAAACAGACACTTTCTTTGTCTCATTCATTTCTCCTGTTTACAGACAGAGAATAAACCACTTCCTGCAACATATAAATATATAATCCGCTAATATTTTAGCCCAAAATGTTAAGGCCGTCTGAAAAGGTCTAGATGGATGAATATTCAGGCATAACCATGGTAATGAATGTTGATCCCAACAACATTTTAAACTAGTGTACTGTGTATATATAATTTAAAGTGGTTGCAGGGGTACAAACAAACAAATCAATAATTATTCCTCTTCAAATTCTGGTCGTTTTCAATGAGTCTCTACAGCAAACATGTTCCAGTCCATGTATCCCTGTTATTAACCTACTGTAAAACACAACTTTTTCTTTGAAAGCAACACTATTTCCTTCTCAAAGGTCTAATTTCCATTTATAACTATTAGGGTGGACCAGGCTGGGAGGAATATGTTTAACCCAACTGGATTCATTACCTCTGGAAAAACATTGATTTGTGGGTGGAGAGTAAAACCTGCATTTGGTACAAATGTAAAAAGAGTTTTCTTCCCACTGAAGCTTTAATATTCATCCCAAATATATTCTGTATTCTTCGCCATCAATGGGCTTCGATTTATTCAGTTTCCTTTTGCGACTGGTGTCAAATTCCGAAAAACAGATGTGGCCATTTAGCTCCTTAAAGCTTCTCTGATGCTTTTTGAAACTTCCCCCCCGGTGATAGTATGTGTGATTTGGTGTTTTTCAGCTTTGCCATTTCAGGCGTCCATTGATTTCCATTAGTTTTTACGTGCAGCGTAAAAATCAATCACTGAGAAACTCTGGTGAAGCTGGATTCACATGTTAAGTTGTTTTTCAAGCGGGTTTCTATCCTATATCTGCAAAAAAAACAACAGAAACTCCAGATTTGTTGAGTAGAAATTAAAAAAAAAAGCATAAAAGAACTTTTTATGCTTGGTTGAAGTCGATAAAGTAAAACAAGACGCATAAATTATCACAAAAGCTTCCAGCGAAAAACTGAAAAATCAGAAATTTAATACATGAAACGAATATAAACACCATTATTTAGAGTCTTTAACCCTTTTTCTAAAAATATGTGATATAAAATCTATGTTTTTACAGTTAGGTGTGATTTTATTTTGAAGGCCATGCAATTTATGATGTCACATGACCAGGATATCCCTATTGCTTTTTAAATATCTCATTCTTTAGGTGCTTTTTTAACAAGAAATTGCCATGGAAATACAAATACTGCCATTTTTCATATTAAAAACATGCAATTGTTATGATTGAAGTGGATTAAATTATTTATAAAGAAAATTAACATACTATTTCCAGCAGATGTAATTTAGCGCCCTCTGGTGGTATTATTGGCATATAATCAATATAAATGTGTATTGTTCTGTGTGTATTACCTTATAATTATCAATATATATTAACATTAACATTAACTAATTAACTCCGACAATTACAGTTGGTGTGAAAAAGTCCAATTTCTTATTTTTTTTACAAAAATAAAATCAATATTATTCAAAGACAATGGAAGTAAACACTAAATGTAGTTTTTAAATAAAGTTTTTATTATTCAGAGGAGAAAAAAAAATCCAAATCTACATGTTCCTGTGTGGAAAAAGTTTTTTAATAAGTAAGAAATCTACAATATTTTAGATAAAAGCAGAATAAAAATAATTAAAAGTAAAATAAACCCCAAAGATTTAAGGTTTCAGTGTCTAAACAGTCGAGTTAATAATGAATTTGAGTAGAAACAGTGGAGATTTCAAAGGTTTTAATCAAGTTTATGGTTTAAATCGTGTAGAAAACAGACTAAAATGAACTAAACGACCAGTTAATTATTTATTAGTAATTATAAGTAGTGTAATCTACCATCAGACGTGTCCATGTTGTGGACCAACACACTATTATTTCCCTAATTAAATAACATGGCACACAGCAGAGCTCATTGACCTCCATTTATTATTTTAGACCCCATTACAGTGTTTGTTTGGACCAGACTTCCATTAGATTTCTATTTTAGAAAGTCCTCTCTGTTAAATTAATGCCGACCTTTGACCCTGTCCTCAGATAATTTATTTTTTAAATATATTTTTTCGGTGAATTTGCTTTTTAATGGATCTATTTCTGAAGGGAACGTCAACAGAATTCACTTTATTTTCTGTGTACACAAACCAGAGAATTGCTCAAAAGACTAAAAGCTTTTTTTTTTATTTAGAGAAAGTTCAGAGTTTTAAACTTTAACTGTTAGAAAAAGCAGAATCAAAGTCAGAAATTCGTCTTTTCTCCACTGAAATAGGTCTAATCTTTGAATTGTGAGTTTTAATGATCCTTTGATAATTTAAGGTGTGAAAAGGAGGCTTTTATTTTGAAGGATATACAATTTATGAGGTCACATTGTTGCATAGTGTTGCCATGGCAGCAATTACTTTATCTTCATTTTCCTAAAAATCTGTGATATCAAATCTATGTTTTTACAGTTATGTGTGAAAACGGGGCTTTTATTTTGAAGGACATATACTTTATGAGGTCACATGACCAGGATATCCCTATTGCTGATGGACATTTGACATGTGAGCATCACTGTCTCATAACTAAAGCGTCTTTTATTCAGAATTTTACCAAATTTTCTAATTTTGCTCATTTTTAGGTGACATCCCATTCCAAAATAAAAGATTAACATATAAACTGCTTCAGAAATTAGTCTTTATTATACCTTTTATCTTCATTTTCCCTAAAAACTGCATTATAAAATCTGTTTTACAGCTACATGTGTAAAAAAAAAGGCTTTTATACAGAATTAGTGAAAGTTTTCACTAAATAATAAAAAAATACTTGAATTTAATTCAAATATAATGCAAATATGTAAAATTCCTAGTGAATACAACCTAAAGGAGTCCTATTTTTAACAAATAAGACCAACAATAAAACTAAATTGACCAAATTCAAGAAAAAAACCCTGAAAAAAGCAAAATTATCTGCCAATGGAATGAGATATTTCAAGATAATTCTATTAATTACTGGACTAATTGTACCAAAAACAAGATATTTCCACATTATTAATATTTAATTCATTTCATAGTGTTGAAATTTAACCTTTTTCTTATGTCATTTGTCTTCTTTTGTAAATTAAAGGTTAATTAATAGGTGAATATTTATAATATATTTGCCAGATGGCAACAATATTCACATATGGAAACTTCCTGGTGCATAAGACCAGGATGTTTACAGCTATTTCTTAACTATATTCATTATTTAGAGCATTTTAAGTAATAAAACCTTTAATAAAACATGTCTGACCATGTTTAAGAATAAGTTGAATTTAAAAATCAGAATAAAATGTCAACATTTTCCACTGAGTTTGTTCTTCTTCTCCTGCTGATCTTCATCTATTGATGCAGCGTCGGCGCCTCCTGCTGGACACAAACGCACCTGAATCATTCACCAACACCTAAAGATAATTCATTTTATATATATATATATATACAGTATATATATATATATATATATATTTAAATGCATGACACTATATTTAATAGTGTCATGCATTTATTTTGAAAATACAATTTAATAGCTGGTAACTATAGTTGCTGCTTGCACAAATATTAATTCTATTTATTTATATGTAGACTAAATAAATATATACATGGTTGAAATCATAATTTAAATAATTCTGGTCGTAAATCTGTGTCTAATATTATTTTATTGATTAAAATAAAGTTGTAGACATAATATTAGATGTGTTAAAGGTTAATTTATTATATTATTATAGTACAACTACACTGTGAAACCTGCACTAATATATGTATATATGGCTATTAGTATATTTTATGGTACTATTATTATATTATACTACTATATTATAGTTTATTCTATTATAATACTACTATTATAGTACAACTACACTGTGAAACCTGTACTAATATATGTATATATAGCTATTAGTATATTTTATAGTACTATTATTATATTATACTACTATATTATAGTTTATTCTATTATAATACTACTATTATAGTACAACTACACTGTGAAACCTGCACTAATATATGTATATATAGCTATTAGTATATTTTATAGTACTATTATTATATTATACTACTATATTATAGTTTATTCTATTATAATACTACTATTATAGTACAACTACACTGTAAAACGTATTATATATAGCTATTAGTATACTGTTATTATATTATTTATTATTTAAGTTTTAGTGTTTTATATTATAGTGTTTTTTATTGTATTTAACCTCTGAATTACAGATAAGACTATTACAGACTATTTAGATATTTAATGTAGATTTGTGTGATTATTTAATTGTCTCTTTATAATAAACATCTTATAGAATATATTCTTCATGTTCTATAATGATCCTCAGTGGGATTTATATCATTTTATGGACTAATAATTGACCTTTGAACTCTTATTTTATTAATTATTGGACTTTTGTAAAGTTGTTGGTCTTGTTTTTCGTGTTTTATTTTTTAATTTTTGATTTTCTCCCTTTTTAATCAACTGTTTTAAAACTATATTTTGCTTGTTTTTTATTTAATTTCATGTTTTAAATTTTTATTCTTATTCAATTTTAATTAGGTTTTAATTTCTGATTGAAATTATAAATTTATTTTTAAAATTTTTCCACTTTAATTGACTTTTTTAAAATTATATTTTGTTTGTTTTTAATTAAAAATCTTATTTAATTTTAATAAAGTTTTAATTTCTAATTTCTCTTATTTTTTATTTAAAATTTTAGATTTTTCCTCTTTTAATCAACTGTTTTTAAATTATATTTTGCTTGTTTTTTGTTTTATTTTTTAATTTTAATATTTAATAAATTAAATTCTATAACTTTTATGAACTAATCATTGATCTTTGAACTTTTATCTTATTACATTTATCTTATTCTTAAACACAATTACTTTATCTTATTTTTTTTCTCTATGTTTTTACAGTTAGGTGTGAAAAGGAGGCTTTTATTTTGAAGGACATACAATTAATGGGTCACATGACCAGGATATCCCTATTGCTGATGGACAATTGACATGTCTCACAACTAAACTTTGTTTTTTATTCATAATTTTACCAAATGTTCTAATTTTGCTAAGTTTTGGGTTGCATCCCATTTCAAAATAAAAGGTTTCAACATATAAACTGCTTCAGAAATTAGACATAACCCATTTAACTGTATTGCAAAGTGTTGCCATATCTTTATTATACCTTTTATCTTCATTTTTCCTAAAAACTGTGTTATAGAATCTATGTTTTACAGCTAGGTGTGAAAAAAGGCTTTTATTTTGAAAGACATACAATTTGAGGTCATATAACCAGGATATATATGTATATATATATGTATATATTAGACCATTTTAAGTAGTAAAACCATATTTAACCTGCTGAGATGAAGCTGTGGAACTTTTAACTTCAAAAAGGAGACGAGCAGCAGGAAATGAAACGATTCTAAAAGAAAAGCTTGAAGTTTGTTGAGGATCCAGAACAAAGAGGCTGAAGATCAAAGAAAAATGATGGATGATGGAAAAACTGGAGAAAAAGGAGAATAATTTATTTTTATTATTATTCTATGATGAGAGAATGTAGCAGCATTTATATAGAAGACTGACATAATTTATAATAAATACATTTATTGAATTTAGTCCTATTTATTTTCCTTTTACACATGAATTTATTTCATTTCAAATGTATTTTCCAGTTTATATAATGAAATGAATTAGTTTGATTAAATAAATAAATATTATGTAAATACGTTTAAAAATTCATAAATATTAAGGGAAATCAATAATACACAAATACATTAATTTATTAATTAATTAAATGGTAAATTAAATAAATGTGATGTTGACTGGTATATTTATTTATGTAAAATAATTTATAACAACTTATTAAATTTAAAATTTATTTTCCAATTTATGTAACAATGTGAATGAGGTTAAATAAATAAATAAAATTACAACTTAATAAATACAATTTAAAACTTATAATAGTAATTATTATTATTATTAATAATAATAATTTTATGAAATAATTAAATGGTAAATTAAATAAATATGATGTTTGTTGGTATATTTATTTATGTAAAATAATTTTTATTATTTTCATTTTATCATTTTATTTATTTTATTAGTTTATTATTATTTATTAATAATTTTATTATTTTCCCTCTACACATGAACTTATTTAATTTTTAATTTATTTTCCAATTTATGTAATAATGTGAATGGGGATGAATGAATAAATATAAAAATTAAAACTCAAATACAATAAAAATTATTATTATTATTTTTATTATTATTAATAAAAGTTTTATTGTATTTGAGTAATAATATATAATAATAACAATACATTAATTTTAAGAATTAATTAAATGGTAAATTAAATAAATATGACATTTACTGGTATATTTATTTATGTCAAATAATCATAGTATTTATTTCCTATTATTTTCCATATTTTGCACATGAACTTATTTAATTTCCAATTTATTTTCCAATTTATATAATCATGTGAATGGGGATGAATGAATAAATAAATAAATTTAAACCTTAATAAATACAATTTAAAACCAATAATAATAATAATAATAATAATGCATTAATTTTATGAATGAATTAAATGGGAAATGAAATAAATCTGTACATTTACTGGTATATTTAACTACAGCTTGTTCTGAGTCATTATTTATTTATTTATTCTTTAATAAATAGGTTTTTTACACTTTCTTTGATAAAACATGTTAAAGTTGATGATGTGAACCAGTAATTTACACGTTATTTATCATGAAGAAAGCAGCTTTGATGGAACAGCACCTTTAATTCAGGTGTGTGTTCAGTTCTGTTGAATGCAGTTTGTGTGTGTGTGTGTGTGTGTGTGTGTGTGTGTGTGTGTGTGTGTGCGTGTGTGTGTGTGTGTGTGTGTGTGTGTGTGTGTGTGTGTGTGTGTGTGTGTGTGTGTGTGTGTAGAGATGTAGAAGGAGACGTTCAATTAAACTCTTCTTCTTCTTCTTCTTCTTTTTTTATTTCCTTCCAAGCAGCCGGCGGTTGGTTAATCTACTGGAGATAAATATTATACAGCATTAGCTTCATTTATCCTCAAAATCAATTCTCCTGCTGCTTTTTTCTCTCTCTCTCACAGATTCAGCCTCACGGCAGAGAAAATAAATAGCTGCTGTAATAATAAGTGTTGCTAATGCAGATAAATGGAGCTCTCACCTTTAATTCTGCTCCACAATGAACCTCAAGCATGACTGAAAGCACAGATTCATGGAGGCTGCAAACATTTAAAGGGACATTCCACTAATTATACGACTAAAACAGCACAAAACATCCTGGAGAATGTTTAATACGAGGAAATAAAATAAAAATACAGTTTAAATATTAGTTGAAAAGTCTCTAAACCTGATGTTTTTGTACAATTACAGTTAAATTTACTCTGATTTAATATAAAATATGGTTCTATTTGGGTAAAACATTATTCAGACCTTTTTTTGTTTATTTCTCTTGTTTAAATTATTATATTTTATAGTCATTTGAAGATAATTTATAATAATCAGGCCGAGTAAAACAGTTAATAAATAAATAAACAAAATATTATTCACATATTTAAAATGGATCCAAAGTTCCTCAGATTTGATATGAAATGTCGTAAAATGATGCTGAAAATGCTGATTTTTTTTTAATTTCTCTTCTTTAAATTAATTTATTTTAAATCTGTGAGCCTCTAAAAGTTATTGAAATGAAATAAGTAAATAAGTGATTTATTTTTTAATATTTCTAAATAAAAAAAAACAGAATATTGGTCTGACATTTTAAAAAAGAAAATTCCTAAAAAAAAATCTTTTTAGATTTTTTCATATTTTTTTTAATTGATTTATTTTTAATATTTCTAAATTAAAAAAAAACATGAGTCATAAAAAGAATATTGGTCTCACATTTCTAAAAAAAAGAAAAAAGATAAAGAATATTAGTCTTAAATTAAAAAAAAAAAAAAGATGGGTCTTAAATGCCTAAAAAAATTTTTTTGATTTTTTAAAATATTTCTTTTTATTGATTCATTTTTTATATTTCTAAATAAAAAAATGAGTCATAAAAACTTACATTTAAATAAAAAACTAAATTCTTTAAAAAAATATATATTTTTAAATATTTTTTTAATTGATTATAAAAAGAACATTGGTCTTACATTAATAAAAGAATTAAATAAAAAAAGAAATAATATTGGTCTTACATTTAAAAAGAAAAAAACATGTGTCATGGCTTAAATTCCTAAATAAAAAAAATCTTATATTTCTAAATAAAAACAACATGGGTCATAAATTTAAATAAAAAGAAAAAATTAACAAAAAGGGAAAAAAGAAACAAACATTGTCATTAACAAGTGTCTTACATCAGTTTTTCTTTCTTTTTCCATGTGAATATATTTTAACCAGTGATTAGTGGAGTTTAGGAGGTCAAATCTTTTATTATGTGACTTATATAAAGATTCATCCATTAAACCACAGCCTTCAACATGTGAACGTGTAATTAACATGTTAACATGACATGTGGTGTAGAATATGAACTCTGAACCTCGTCCTCTGTCTGTTCATGTTCTGAACCAATAATAGATCAAAGTTTTTCTCTGGTTTTTGTAGAAAAATTGGCTGAAAAAGCTGTTGAAGACGCCGAGGGACAGATGGAGTCTGGTTGCCTAGCAACAAGAAAGTGTTTTCCAAGATGGTTTGGGTCATCTTTGTGTTTCTGAACATGCAAACTGTGTTTTAAACGTGTTTCTGCTCCAAACTGCTCGTTATCACGGGAGAAAATCAGAAATCTGATGAAAAGCTGACGTTTGATGGTTTAAAACGTCATAAAACGTCAAAGTCTGTCGCTTTAATTCACTGATTCTTCTTCTTTTCCTGTTGGTTTGCTGCTGTAACTTCCACATGTTAAATGACACATGGATAATTAATTAATACCCATATATTTATTGAATATACTGGGTTGTCTGACATAAGCCCCGCCCACTTTTGGTGAAAATTCATGTCACCAGGTCATGAACAGTTAAATGTAAAGAAAATAATAATAATAATAATAATAATAATAATAATAATAATAATAGGTATTGCACATCTAAAAATCCATGTGGGTCTTATATTTAAAAAAAAAATAAAAATTAAAAATAAAAAATAAATTCATGTCACTAGGTCATGAATACTTCTAAATCTTAATCTAAAGAAATTAATTAAAAATAGGTCTGTTATATCTAAAAATCAACATGGATCTTACATTTGTAAAAAAAATAAAATAAAATAAAGATGTCTTAAAAAGACATGGGTCTTAAATTTCTAAGATAAAAATAAAAAAAAAAATTAAAAAATAAGGTAAAAAGAAAAATGAAATACATGTTACTTTTCTAATAAAAATAAAATAAATAATACTAATTGAAAAATTGTGGATGACAAATGAATTTTTATCTGTAACTTCCACATGTTAAATGACACATGGATAATTAATTAATACCCATATATTTATTGAATATACTGGGTTGTCTGACATAAGCCCCGCCCACTTTTGGTGAAAATTCATGTCACCAGGTCATGAACAGTTAAATCTAAAAAAATAAAAAAATAATAAAAATAAAAAAATAATAATAATCTAAAAATCCACATGGGTCTTATATTTAAAATAAAAAAATAAATAAATAAATAAATATGGGTCTTACATTTCTAAAAATAAATTCATGTCGCTAGGTCATTTTAATCCTAATCTAAAAAAACTAATTAATTAAAAAAAGGTCTGTTAAATCTAAAAATCAATATGGATCTTACATTTATAAAAAATAAAATAAAATAAAATAAAATAAAGGGGTCTTACATTTTCTTACATTTGTAAAATAAAAAAAACATGGATCTTATATTTATAAAAAAAAAATCATAAAAATTTAAATAAAATACATGCATGGTCAATTCCTAAAAAAAAAAACGAATAAAAAAATGTGGATGAAAAATGGATGAATAAGAATAAAAAATGAAATTAAACAACAACAAAACACAAGAAATATATAGTTAAAAAACTGTTGATTAAAAAGGGGAAAAAATTAAAAGAATAAAAACAAGACTAAATTGAGCAAAAAAAATTCAATGACTAATAAAATAAGAGGTCAAAGGTCAATTATTAGTCCATAAAATGAGGATCATTCCAGAACATGAATCTGTAAGATGTTTATTATAAAGGAGCCAATTAAATAATCACACAAATCTACATTAAATACATTAAATATCTAAATAGTCTCTACTACTGATATTATATTAAACTATTTTATTATTGTATTGATGATATTGATGATATATATTGATGATGTGGTTATTGATGATATATATTGATGATGTGGTTATTGATGATATATATTGATGATGTGGTTATTGATGATATATATTGATGATGTGGTTATTGATATATATTGATGATGTGGTTATTGATGATATATATTGATGATGTGGTTATTGATGATATATATTGATGATGTGGTTATTGATGATATATATTGATGATGTGGTTATTGATGATATATATTGATGATGTGGTTATTGATGATATATATTGATGATGTGGATATTGATGATATATATTGATGCTGTGGTTATTGATGGTATATATTGATGATGTGGATATTGATGATATATATTGATGCTGTGGTTATTGATGGTATATATTGATGATGTGGTTATTGATGATATATATTGATGATGTGGTTATTGATGGTATATATTGATGCTGTGGTTATTGATGGTATATATTGATGATGTGGTTATTGATGATATATATTGATGATGTGGTTATTGATGATATATATTGATGATGTGGATATTGATGATATATATTGATGCTGTGGTTATTGATGATATATATTGATGATGTGGTTATTGATGATATATATTGATGATGTGGTTATTGATGATATATATTGATGATGTGGTTATTGATGATATATATTGATGCTGTGGTTATTGATGATATATATTGATGCTGTGGATATTGATGATATATATTGATGATGTGGTTATTGATGATATATATTGATGCTGTGGTTATTGATGATATATATTGATGCTGTGGATATTGATGATATATATTGATGATGTGGTTATTGATGGTATATATTGATGATGTGGTTATTGATGATATATATTGATGATGTGGTTATTGATGGTATATATTGATGATGTGGTTATTGATGATATATATTGATGATGTGGTTATTGATGATATATATTGATGATGTGGTTATTGATGATATATATTGATGCTGTGGTTATTGATGATATATTGATGATGTGGTTATTGATGATATATATTGATGATGTGGTTATTGATGATATATATTGATGATGTGGTTATTGATGATATATATTGATGCTGTGGTTATTGATGATATATATTGATGATGTGGTTATTGATGATATATATTGATGATGTGGTTATTGATGATATATATTGATGATGTGGTTATTGATGGTATATATTGATGATGTGGTTATTGATGATATATATTGATGATGTGGTTATTGATGGTATATATTGATGATGTGGTTATTGATGATATATATTGATGATGTGGTTATTGATGGTATATATTGATGATGTGGTTATTGATGATATATATTGATGCTGTGGTTATTGATGATATATATTGATGATGTGGTTATTGATATATATTGATGATGTGGTTATTGATGATATATATTGATGATGTGGTTATGGATGATATATATTGATGCTGTGGTTATTGATGATATATATTGATGCTGTAACAGTTTCATTGGGTTTTACTACAGATTTTCAGGAGTTTTATGATTTTAACAAGTTAAAGGAGCTAAAATGCTGTAAAGTTGGAGCTGGCGGCCGTTTGTCACCAGTTTCCTGTTCTAAAGTAAAACGCTGTTTCAGAAGCTGCAGTGACAGTGAATAATGATGTGGTTGATGCTGCTGATGCTGAATTATTCATCACTTTCTTGTTCTTGACTCTGCTGCATGTGATAAATATCTATCATGACGCTTTAAACTGCAGCGTCTTTAGGCTCCAACTCCTTCAGGAACATTCTGGAAGGTTTTCTCCCTCTTTACTTTACACCGAAGGGAGAACGTTGAAGGTCAAAGGTCAACTTTTCATAGGAATTAACCTTTTTAATAATGTTCAGGTCACTAATCACAGAGTTTGGAAGTTGCTGGATTGTGTTTTTGCTGAGTTTGATGAGGAAAAAACAAAAAATACCATTAGCATTAGCATTAATATATAGCATTAGCATTTTAAAAAATGTTGAACTATCCCTTTAATACAATATTACATTAAATATTATTAAGACATGGTAATAAATGTTTTTTTAATTACTTTAAATTGTCAAAATAATAGATAAAAATGATATAACTATTAGGTTGTAAACACTAGGAAATGCTATAAAATGTAATTGAAAATTAAATTAAATTAAAGTAAGTCAAAGTCATAATTAAAATTATGGGATTGAAAAATTAAAACATTTAAATTAAAAATAAGAATAATCAGAAATATAATATATAAACTATAATATTTAAAAAATAATATAATTATATGATATAATTTTAAAAAATGTAAAAGGGGGGAAAATATATATATTTTAAATTAAAAAAATAATATTAAAAACAAAAAAACAAGCAAGATATGATTTGTGAAATATTTTCAGTTGTATAAAAGGGGAAAAATCACGAAATTAAAATTAAAAATCTAATATATAAAATAAATATTTAAAATATTATATAATAAATATTATATATAATAACATATAAATAAAAAAAGAAGACAGTTAAAGTGCAAGACCAAAAACTAAAACCAACAAATTTAATTAAATAACAAAAAACAAGCAAGATATATAAAATTATTTTTTTTAAATAAAGCCAGAAATTAAAATTTAATACAATTATATCACATTTTAAAAAATAACAAGATATTATCTGTGAAATATTTTCAGTTGTATAAAAGGGGAAAAAATTACAAAATTAAAATTAAAAATAGGAATAATCAGAAATCTAATATATAAAATATAGAAAACTAATATGTAAAATAATATAATATAATAATTATATAATATAATAAAAGTGTAAAGGGGGAAAAATACAAAAAACAAAAAAAACCAACTAAATTAAATACTAAAAACAAGCGAACTATAATAATAATTGAAAGAAAAATAATAAATATATATTATAATAATAATAAAAATAATAATTTAAATTTAATACAATTAAATAATATTTTTAAAAATGTAAAAATTTATATTAAAAACAAAATATGAGCAGTTGATTTTTCGAAAAATCCAAAATTTAAAAATTAAAAGACTCAAAACAAAACCAAACTGACCCAAATCAGGTGGAAAAAACTCCAAAGTTCTTTAATTAATGGGATAAAGTTCAAAGATCAATAATTATTTCATGATTAATTGTGTCTGACTGTGAAGAAGCTCCATGAAACTAACAACATTTTGTGTAAATCTCTGTTTTCTCTGTAAAATCATGTGGATTCTCCTCCTGTTGTGTCAGAAGTGAAATTCTGAGAGATGTGGTGTTAAATTCTGCTGCTGTTTCCATGGTAACCACTCCATCTCCATCAAAATCTCTGAAAATTTCTATGAACGAGGAGGAAGAAGGGAAGGAAGGAAGGAAGGAAGGAAGGAAGGAAGGAAGGAAGGAAGGAAGGAAGGAAGGAAGGAAGGAAGGAAGGAAGGAAGGAAGGATGGATGGGAGGGAGGGAGGGAGGAAGGATGGGAGGATGGATGGGATGGAGGAAGGAAGGAAGGAAGGAAGGAAGGAAGGAACGATGGATGGGAGGAAGGAAGGAAGGAAGGAAGGAAGGAAGGAAGGAAGGAAGGAAGGAAGGAAGGAAGGAAGGAAGGAAGGAAGGAAGGAAGGAAGGAAGGAAGGATGGATGGATGGATGGATGGATGGGAGGGAGGAAGGAAGGAAGGAAGGAAGGAAGGAAGGAAGGAAGGAAGGAAGGAAGGAAGGAAGGAAGGAAGGAAGGAAGGAAGGAAGGAAGGAAGGAAGGAAGGATGGATGGGAGGAAGGAAGGAAGGAACGATGGATGGGAGGAAGGAAGGAAGGAAGGAAGGAAGGAAGGAAGGAAGGAAGGAAGGATGGATGGATGGATGGATGGATGGATGGATGGGAGGGAGGAAGGAAGGAAGGAAGGAAGGAAGGAAGGAAGGAAGGAAGGAAGGAAGGAAGGAAGGAAGGAAGGATGGATGGATGGATGGATGGATGGATGGATGGGAGGGAGGAAGGAAGGAAGGAAGGATGGATGGGAGGGAGGAAGGAAGGAAGGAAGGAAGGAAGGAAGGAAGGAAGGAAGGAAGGAAGGAAGGAAGGAAGGAAGGAAGGAAGGAAGGGAGGGAGGAAGAAAGGAAGGAAGGAAGGAAGGAAGGAAGGAAGGAAGGAAGGATGGGAGGGAGGAAGGAAGGAAGGAAGGAAGGAAGGAAGGAAGGAAGGAAGGAAGGAAGGAAGGAAGGAAGGAAGGAAGGAAGGAAGGAAGGAAGGAAGGAAGGAGAGATGACCTCCCACCATTTTTTTATCATATTCCTCAGAAAAAGATGAAACTCTGGAAACAGTTCAACTTTTTTAAATAGTGCTGTTATTTCCTGTCACTGGTTCACATTGAGTTAATTGTCTGGTTATAATTAAAGCAGCTGCAACAATAACTTCTGATTTCAGCTTAAATTGGACTCATTACAGCTTGAACTTAAATCCCATTTTACTGATTGAACGTTTTGAAAAGTGCTAATTAGTCGACATAGTTCCAACCTGTCGTCTAATCAGACCTGATTCATCTGATTTGACGGTAGATGATGGATTTTACCTGCGAGTATTGATCCTACAGCGTCTAACAGCAGCCTGGATTCTAATTGGCTGAGCTTCTCTCAGCAGGAGACGGACTTTGAACAGTGAAGGTTTCAACAGGTGATGAACCTGCTCGGCCGCCAGCTGATGGACACCAGGAGGTGAAGTGAATCACCAGCGTCAAGCTCTGGTTTTAAAGGCGTCTGAACGTCCTCAGGCTGCTGGAAACATCAGGAAACATCAGGGGGCATTGATTGGTCCTGGTCGGGATATCGACCTCCAGGTCGGATCAGCAGCAGGAACCAGGAGCTGCTTTTTATGTGTCGACGAGCTGATTCTCACCCTTCAGCACAGGAAAGAGAAGACGGAACACATGCAACGATGAACAATAGGCTTTCTGCTTACTTAACCCACTGAAACACGTTGGTAACCATGGTTACCAAGGAAGGAAGGAAGGAAGGGAGGGAGGGAGGGAGGAAGGAAGGGAGGGAGGGAGGGAGGGAGGGAGAGAGGAAGGAAGGAAGGAAGGGAGGGAGGGAGGGAGGGAGGGAGGGAGGGAGGGAGGGAGGGAGGGAGGGAGGGAGGGAGGGAGGGAGGAAGGAAGGAAGGAAGGAAGGAAGGAAGGAAGGAAGGAAGGAAGGAAGGAAGGAAGGAAGGAAGGGAGGGAGGGAGGGAGGGAGGGAGGGAGGGAGGGAGGGAGGGAGAGAGGAAGGAAGGAAGGAAGGAAGGAAGGTTACCAATGTCTAAGGTCACAAATACAGTTTTTATTTTTAATAACATGATAAAAATGAGGCAACTTCCTTTAAATTAGTATAATTTCCAACCCTGACACTGATGTTGCATCTATTTAATTAATAAAGTCTGTATAATAAACCCCCAAAATAGAATTTTGTACTGAATTTTTATTGTTTATTGGGGATATTTATGCAAGCTGCAACTATTTAAGCTATAACTATTGACATGCATTAAAAATGGTTTTAAATGAGTTAAAAGATGAATATTTATATTTATAAGGAGCAAAAAAAATACACAAGAGAAATATGATAAATACTAAAAATCATACAGGATATATTAAATTATTCAAGAGATTAAAGAAATTAAATGCACTTTAAAAAATAAATAAAAAATAAAAATTACTCTAAAATAAATGAATGAATAAAGGAATAAAAATAAATCACTATATAAATATATTATTTATATTTATTTTATTTTATTTATTTAAAAAATATATTATTTATTTGTATATTTTCAATTCAATATTTTGTTAAAAAAACACTCAATCTATTTGATTTATGTGAATTTATCATGATTTTTTGTCACATGTTTATTAAATTAAACTAAAGAAAGACTATTAACTAAAACTAGACTAAAATACGTTGGATTTTCTTAAATAAAAATGATAAAAATTTACTAAATATGACTAAAACTGATAAGAGAAACAAGCCTAAAACTAAAATCAACTGTATTTTTTAAAAAATTTTTTGGTGCAACGACTGTTTTTCATGAACTTTTCCCTTTTTTTAACAACTTGGCCTCATTTTCCACTAAACCCAGTAGAAACGGAAGTAAAAACCTGCAGCGGAGGACGGATAACAAGCGACGAGCTAATCCTGTTAGCCGGCTAATCGCCATGGATACCAGGTCTGTGGACGCAGGGAGTCAGCGGAGAGAAAACTGCAGCGTCAGCATCAGTGTGTGTGTGTGTGTGTGTGTGTGTGTGTGTGTGTGTGTGTGTGTGTGTGTGTGTGTGTGTGTGTGTGTGTGTGTGTGTGTGTATCCTGGGGATTACTGTGGGTAAAGCAGGCAGAGGCAGAGAATAGAGACATTTAAAAAATGATTAAAATGATTAATAATTGCTGACAAATTCAACGAATCCATCAGTAATAGTGGAGATATTTGAGTTTTATAGCTATAAAAATCTATAGAATCAGATTTTTATCAAGTTTAGGCAACAAAACACCTTAAAAATGATATATAAGGACATAACATGCACATATCCAGGTGTGTATTAATTCACATTTGCATGATTTACGTGTGGTTTTCAGAATAAAAGTAGAATAATTTATTTTCACTATAATTCCACAATAATAAAATGTAGGACCATTTATATAGAGAACTGCTATAATCTAAAATAAATGTATTTATTTAATTTAGCAGTATTTATTTCCTATTAGTTGTATATTGAATATTTATTTAACTTAAACTTTTATTTTGAAATTTATATACTAAGGTGAAAATGAATGGAGTGAGTGAATAAATAGATAAATATATTTAAGAATTAATATATAAAATTAATTTTAAAATAATACACAAATAAATTTATTTTATGAATGAATAAAAAATGGAAAATTAAATAATTATCAGTATTTTCTGGCACACTTTTTCAGTTACTGAGTGATTTTTTTATTTATTTTTGATCAAAGCAGCTTCAGTCCTCTCTGATTCTGGCTGCAGGTTTACTACACTTTCTTTTATAAGATTTATTAAAGCAAAAATCTTAGGAGATGTGGTTCAAGGTCTAGTTTTTGTGAGTTTAAAGTCCTTGATGTGAAAAAGTTTGAGAACCACCGATTTTTAATGAGTTGTTTTTTCATCTTAAATTGGCCGAAGCAGGATTTCACTTCTTTTTCTTGCCCTTTACTCAAAATATAAACTTCTCTGTTATGTTTCCACTTTACTGCAGCAGCGACAGCGCTTAAACTCAGCTCACTTTAATTTAATTTTCAGATATTTGGTGTTTTTCAGCAAGTCAAAGCTGTGAAAGTGATGCAGAAGTTAAATATAGCAGCAGCAGCTGCGTTTAGGTTCAAACTCGGGTGAAACTTGCAGAGATTTTGCTCCTTTTTTCAGCTTTTTGCCCACGCTAATTGGTGGTTGATTAGCAGATGTTCTGCAGGTGAGCGAGTCCACATCAGCCCGTCGCCGTGGCAACCAACGAGGTAGCACCACATGCGAGCGCAGAAATAGACACAGAAATCAATAAAAGTCAAAAGACGCCAACAATCTTAGAAATCACACTTCAAACTACAAGTTGGATTAGACATTTTTATATTTAATTCATGCTTGAATTAAATATACAGTACATGCATATATACATTATAATGGGTGTTTTCCTGCTATAAATGATAATAAATGATAATAAATGTGGAATATCTCTACAACCACAAAGGTTATGGACATAAAAACGCTTCATTTAAAACTTAAAACAAGAACAAACTGACTCAAATTAGGAAAAAACATTGAAATAAGATAAATTATCTGCAATTCAAAGTTAATTAATTATAAGATAAGAGTTGAAAGAGCAATTATTTGTCAATAAAACCATAGGAATCAGGAGGAACTGTGTTTTAAGAAGATTATAAAGTGTAAGATATATAAAAAATATAATAAAAAAGTGTAATAAAGTATTTAATTCATTCTCTTTTAGTTTCCACTAAATTATTTTAGTAAAAATCTATTTTAAATTCAGTCAAATTAGTCGTATTTTCCTACTTTAATTCTATTTTTCTTTACTTCCCAGGTAATAAAAAATAAAATAAAAGTATAACCCTTTAAATCAAGTGACTTAAATCAGTTGATGGATAAATAAATATGTTTCAGACCAATTCAGTTCAAAAATAATGATTTTTATTCTCATTTTAGCTCAAAATTAACTCCTTTTTTTGCTTCCCACCAATTAAAAAAGCAGATTTTTGCTCTGTTTTTCCACCTCAAATGGGTTAAAATACCATTTTCACACATCTCAGTTTAAATCCTGCATTATCTGGACTTAATTTGTCCTTGTTTTATGCTAAATTGTGTTTAAATAACCTTCTAAATGCAGACAGATGTGGAAAACATTGATCTTTCATTGGCCAAATTCTTTGCAAAATCTAAATCGTCATGTGGAGCTATAAGAAGTGGATGGAAAACCCGAGGAATAGACTGGTTTCAGTCCTTCAGGTGTCTTATCTTACTCTCTATGTGCCTTCATGTCTTTTTCCTGGAAATAACTCATCCATAGAACCAGCAGTGGGTCCTGAAATCATCGTTTCTCCTGGAAAATAAAGACTCGCCGGCGTTTCCGTTGATTGGGCCACGTCCAGGTCGTTCATCTCATTTTTTTTTTTTCAATCCTCGATGGACCGTCGCCAATTTCCCTTTAATTATGACATACTAACTGCTGGATCTGACTGGCCCCCGAGAGGTAAAATTACACGAGATTGCTTCGGGAAAATCAAAAACCGACTGACTTTCCTGCCTCGTGGAAGACGGCGCCGTCAGTCGTTGGGGAACCGGGTCGTCCTCTCCATTACAAACACTCAAATTGTGTTTAACGTTATAATTTAGCGGCTGGAATAAAAATAAATGGAGGAACCGACTGTTCCAGTGATTAAATCGACAACTTTGGATGCTCGAATACGTTTAAAGGAATAGTTCAACTATTTGGAGGAGATGAATATTACAGTCAAGGCCTTTGGCTTCTTGTTTTTTGACTCTTCCATTAAAACAAAACTTTGAAATAGTGTTTTTTGTTGGTTTTAGTTCACCTGACACATAATTAACCCATTTAAACCCACACTTTTTAAAAAGATTTCATAAAATTCTTCCGTTTTGTACTATTTTCTTTGCAGGAAATACCATTTAATGTCTGTTATAGCTGCTGCACAAATACACCAATGGACAAAAACCTATTTATCCCATGTACAACATTCTTTTGGGGGGATTATACCAGAGACTTCAATGAAAATCATAATAATCTCAATAAAATGACTCTTTCTGGGAGGGTTTGTCTTCTCCATGTTCTCAGGAGGAAGTTGATAATGTCATGTGACAGGAAGTAGTTTTAAACTTAAGTATTTTGCTTAAATCCATCCTGGAAGATGATCGTTCTGGACCCTTTTTTTGTTTTGGTAGCCATCTTGTTTCTGGAGCCACGCCCACGTCCTTTTTTGGGCAACTTCCTGCTTCCTGTGTTTGTTCTTTTCCCTCCATTTTGTCCGTTCACCTGTCTCTCATTTCGTGTTGATTGGAGTATTTAAACTCAGATTAAATACTCTGCTTGCTACTGCTGCTTGCTACAAGAATGAGACGACTGTGGGGTTTTTGGGGGGAAAAATTCTCAGTTTAATGGGTTTTTCCAATTATTTCATAGCTACCTGAACAATGTTCATCCCATATAACCTCCCTAATTTGAGAAAAAGGCCTGAAATGATGCACTTAATCATCTTTAGTGACTCTAGTGCATCTGCAGGTTGTTCTTCAGGTGTTGCAATTGGTTATTTTGCCAAAAACGCTGAATGGTGTGGCCTTGTTGCTCTACCAGAAGATAAACTTTGATAAAACATCAATTGGACCAAATTTTGGTTCAATTGCAAGTGTGAAAGTGGACCATGATGGATAGTAGAGGAGTTAAAGGACATTTTACTGCAAGTTCTGACACAAATGTCTGCTATAGATAGATAGATAGATAGATAGATGGATAGATAGATAGATAGATAGATAGATAGATAGATAGATAGATATACTTTTTAAGTCCATATCTTTGCTTCTTCTCTTATAACTATACTAAAAAAAGTTGGTGTTTTACTGAACATTTAAGGTCAAAGAATCCAAATAAACAGGTTTCAAGTCTAAAAATTCAATTTATTTATCCATAACAAGATTTTAGCAGCAAGTTATGCACATTTTTATTCGAAAAAGCAACATTTTAAAGGCAGATTTTTAGAGGAAATAACAACTAAAGGATCATGAGAAGTGTTTTGGATGCAAAGGTATTGAATGATGAGAGAGAAAATTCATAACTTATGTCTCTTTAGATGAATTTATTCCTACTTTTGGGTCAGAACTTGCAGTAAAAACCCATTTTTGGTCCCTTACCTCTTCTAATAGGAGTCGTTATGGTAATTAGAGAACATTTCATTGCCTGGTGTGCATCAAATAATCAAATTTGACCCATCAGCTACTCAGGATGAGACTGGTTTACCACTCAAAGGCTGTTTAAAGTCTCTCTGGGTCATTAGACACAGTCATGACTGACCTTTACCTAAACCTACCTGTGTTTCTCCTGGACGTCTCCAGCTCCAACTCCCTATCCCACACTGCCATCTGTAGGTCAGCTAGTAGACGTCAGGACCTCCTCCTCTTACATAAGTGATCTATAAACCTGCCTGCCGACCGAGCTGGGAACCAGCTGAGATGACGCGTGATGTCTCAGCCTGGATCCCACCGGGGGGCCGCCGCCGCCGCCTCGACCCGCCGAGGCTGATTTACATGTGACCCACATCCATGCACCAGTTTCCAGCTCTTCAGACAGTCTTCAGGCCCAGAAATGGAAAGAGAAAGAGAGAGAGAAGCTGCTGTTTCAGGCGTCCTCCGATCACCTTTTTTCCTCCATTAAAAACAAGAACAACCAGTAAATTCTGCATCAGTCGGATGCTGTGAACCCATCTGAACCCTGTACTGCATGAAATGTTACTTAGATATGGTAAATAAAAATATTCATTACATAGGAATGTTAAAGTCTATTCTAGCAAATAAAAAAACAACATAACATCAAAAATGTGTAGTAGCTACTGGTTAGTGGGCTAGTAGTAAATATTGGATAGTAGACAGCAATGCTAATTAGTAGTAGCTACCGGTTAGCAGACAGTGATGCTAACTAGTAGCAGCTACCAGTTAGCAGACAGTGATGCTAACTAGTAGCAGCTACCAGTTAATAGGCAGTGATGGTAACTAGTAGTAGCTACTGTTAGACAGTGATGCTAACTAGTAGCAGCTACTGGTTAGTAGGTATTGATGCGAATAGTAGTAGCTACTGGTTAGTAAGCAGTGATGCTAACTAGTACTAGCTACTGGTTAATAGGCAGTGATGCTAACTAGTAGCAGCTACTGGTTAATAGGCAGTGATGCTAGGTAGTAGCAACTACTGGTTAGTAGTAGCAGCTACTGGTTAGTAGGTATTGATGCTACATAGTAGTAGCTACTGTTAGACAGTGATGCTAGCTAGTAGCAGCTACTGGTTAATAGGCAGTGATGGTAACTAGTAACAGCTACTGGTTAGTAGGTATTGATGCTATGTAGTAGTAGCCACTGCTTAGTAAGCAATGATGCTAACTAGTAGTAGCTACTTGTTAGTAGGTATTGATGCTAACTAGTAGCAGCTACTAGTTAGTAGGTATTGATGCAACGTAGTACTAGCTACTGGTTAACAGGCAATGATGCTAACTAGTAGCAGCTACTGGTTAGTAGACAGTGATGCTAACTAGTAGCAGCTACTGGTTAATAGGCAGTGATGCTAGGTAGTAGCAACTACTGGTTAGTAGTAGCAGCTACTGGTTAGTAGGTATTGATGCTACATAGTAGTAGCTACTGTTAGACAGTGATGCTAGCTAGTAGCAGCTACTGGTTAATAGGCAGTGATGGTAACTAGTAACAGCTACTGGTTAGTAGGTATTGATGCTATGTAGTAGTAGCCACTGCTTAGTAAGCAATGATGCTAACTAGTAGTAGCTACTTGTTAGTAGGTATTGATGCTAACTAGTAGCAGCTACTAGTTAGTAGGTATTGATGCAACGTAGTACTAGCTACTGGTTAACAGGCAAT
This sequence comes from Lepturacanthus savala, assembly GCA_030544235.1. NCBI lineage: Eukaryota > Metazoa > Chordata > Actinopteri > Scombriformes > Trichiuridae > Lepturacanthus > Lepturacanthus savala. The sequence goes on from CM060478.1 coordinate 1,838,008, forward strand.
GATGCTAACTAGTAGCAGCTACTGGTTAGTAGACAGTGATGCTAACTAGTAGCAGCTACTGGTTAGTAGACAGTGAGGCTAACTAGTAGCAGCTACTGGTTAGCTAACTAAGGTTTAAGATGCAGTCTCATCTCTCTTCTTTATCTCCTGCTGCTTCCTCCTGGCCCTGGTCCTGGTCCAGGTCCTGGTCTTGGTCTTCTGGTTCTGGACCTGGACTCTGGTTCTGGTCTGTCCGGGTCAATACGGCGGCTAATGAAAGTCGTCTTTTTTGAAGGGGTCAGCTGCTTTCCTTCACAGGCGCTAGCAGCTCTAATGTAAAGTAATAGTTATTGGCTGGACCATTGATTTATTTAGCTGGCGATTAGTGCACAGTATCAGCAGCACAGCAGAAGAAGAGGGTGTGTGTGTGTGTGTGTGTGTTTAGCTGTGATTGGTAATGTGTGACGATGGAAACACACACACCTGTTTCCTACAGAGCTCCCGCTGTGTCGTGTCAGCCTGTTTCATTGCTTGTGATTCTCCTTTTTTGATCTGTTGTCTGCTTTTCAGCAGCGATTCTCTAAAAAAAACTGTACTGATTTAAATTCAACCTTCAACGAGAGTGAGTTGAATAGAAAATAAATCTTATTTTTCTATTATAAACAACAGAAACTTCACATTCCCTGTTAATACTTACTCCAAATTTGTGTAGATCAACAAAAAAAATGTTTATTAATGTAATCTCTATTGTATATAAGGTGCTAACTGCCTATATACTGTAGTTATACAGTTAGAGATATCATCACCCTGTTAAAATAATGGGAAACACCAATTTTACCATCTGGTAAAATTGGTCAAAAAAGCCACTTTAGCCATTATTAAACAAATTTAAGTGGCGTTGGTGACAAATTATCCGTTGATTCCATTAAGTTCCTGCGTGATATTTCACATTCTGCAGTGAAGACACTTTTTATTAAGGCGAGGGATTACCAGTCGTCGTCTGGGGATTCCTGAGCTAACAAACTCTTTAAGAGTTCTCGTTTTACAATAATGGAGCACAAACTTCCAGGAGATGTGGTTCAATTCCCAAACGTGTTTCTGAATAAAAGCCCGAACGTTTGTTGTAATGACCTCGGTGCTTCTTTAAACGCCCGTTTGGATAAGTTGTGAGGTTGAAACCACAGCTCCACAGCAGCAGTTAGAAGAATAAAATCATTAATTATTAAAATATTCAGGATTACAGCAACAAAGAAGTAATGGTGCAGCTGTGGAGGACCAGTTTCAAGAAAATAAAGGGTTTTATTGACTTTGCTAACCCTTCATTTTAGAAGACAGATCATATTTATTAAAATCTTTAATGTATTTTAAATAGCTCTGCAAACAAACATGTTAATACATATAAATATAGGACTAGGCTCACTTCATTTTACAAGTCTGGTCAATTGTATATTGACGTATATGAGAGTTTATATGAACTCCTTTGTAAAAGGGGTCATCTCATCAGCTAAAATGGGCCACACAATTCAAATTCAAAATGAATTCATCGTCAGTTTTAATGTTAATATGCATTAAATTCACTCCTATTGCTGCTATTAAAACTAGAACAGATCAGTTGTGTATACACACCTATGTATACAAGCTAAGCTAACGCTATGTATATAAGCTAAAGCTAGCACCCAGTCATATGGAACAAGCTAAGTTACACAAACACAGTGGCTACTTTGAGTTGAACTAGTTTCACATGACAATCAACATACTGTCCATGTTTTAGTTGAACCAAATGTCATATACATGTGTGCTTGTGGCCCATTTTAGCTGAAACCATGTGGCCCATTTTAGCTTAGAGGGTTAAGGTAAATGGGGCCACCAAGATAAACATCACTTTTCCAGAAAATATGTTAATATATCAAACTAACGTCGTTATTTCTGATGGATGCTAAAGGAGGTGCATGTTAAGAGCCCAAAAAATAGGTTTTAATCCTGTATTAACTTTGAGTTCATATATAGGGTAATATCAGATAAATGGGGCCACTTTTTGATAAGTCGCTTTGGACAATAACACAATACCAAATATATCTTTTCAATGTATATTTATGAATAATAACGATTATTTCTGATCATTTTGTGTTGGAATTTTGGAATTATGTGAAATCTTGAAATATCCACTGTGCCCCTTTTTATTTGCATGAGTGGTTTCAAGTAAAATGGGCCATCTCATCAGCTAAAATGAGTTTAATTAGATTTAGAATGCTAGACTACTCACCATGAACATGTCTGGTTCAGTCTAGATTTGACGTATTGTCTCACCACCATAGAAACCATAAACTAATCAAATCACCCAAACCTGAAATGGCCCCTTTTACCTGATATTGGTAACACCAATGCATCATACTACACTAGCGTTCAAAAGTTTGGTGTCACCCAGACAATTAAGTGTTAAGCTAACATGATAGCATCAAGGGTTTTCTAATCATCCATTAGCCTTCTGAGGCAATGATTAACACGTTGTACCATTAGAACCAGAAACCAGACATTTGCAGCTAGAATAGTCATTTACCACATTAGCAATGTATAGAGTGTATTTCTGATTAGTTAGTAAGTTAGTTAGTTAGTTAGTAAGTTATACTCATTGAAAAAAACAGTGCTTTTCTTTCTAAAATCAGGAAATTCCTAAGTGATCCCAACCTTTTGAACGATAGTGTATTTGGTAGTAGTGTTGTAAACATGATCAAGGATTCTCCATCTCTAGGGAGGAATCAATATTTTTATATATATGTGAAGCTATGCTGCTTCACAGTCTTTAGATTTAGAGTTTTAGACTATTAAAATCACTGTAAACTGTTTGGGATGCTCTAGGCCAAGAGGTCTATATGAATCGTTAAAGCTAGACTCACAGAAACTCTTGGGCTTTGTCTCGGATCTTTAAAATGTGTCTGGGACAGACAGAAGTCAAAGAGTCTGGACCAAACTCCATCACAGAGACATTAAGTTCCTTTAATTGAAGGGTTAGTGCTGGTTCACACGGAGCCGTCTCACCTCAGGAGTCAAGCTTTCAGACTCAAAAAGTGGAAAAGGGAAAGGTACAGCTAATAACTTTTGTGGAGGGAAACCAGCGAGTCTCAAGGGATCAAGAAGGTATAAATCTGTATTTGTCACAAATGGGCATGACGCCTAAAAACGGCAGAACGTGTGGATTGTTTTGGGCTGATTTGTTTTAAAGGAACGACATCTTCCTCAGTGGCATTAACCTGAGATGTGACTTCAATCTTTGGAAACATTTTCTGCGATTTCTACACCTGTAACTCAGATTCTATCATTTAACCTGTAGCATTGAGTGTTCTTCATAAATCCCAGTAGAAAACCTCAGCTCCAACACTAAGAATACAATAAGAAAATAGTTTAATATAATATCAGTACCATTATTATGTAGCACCACTGTATGTCATCATTAGCATAAACACCACCAACGCCTGGACGTCATCGTTGATCCACCTATCATATGTTGTATTTCTGCCGTCTTTTCTTCCTAAAAAGTATTATATTAAGGTAAAATAAGTATTTCAGTATCACATCCTGCCTTAGGTATTATCTAGTTACCACCTGGGTTTATTTCTCAGTACTTACTCCAAAGCAGGGGCTTTGAAGGTTCTTGTAAAGGTTCTTGTAAAGGTTTCTGTAAAGGTATTTCTAAAGATTCTTATAAAGGTTCCTGTAAAAGGTTCTTGTAAATGTTCTTGTAAAGGTTCCTGTTAGGGTTCTTGTAAATATTCTTATAAAGGTTCCTGTTAGGGTTCCTGTAAAGGTTCTCGTAAAGGTTCCTATAAAGGTTTTTGTAAAGGTTCCTGTAAAAGGTTCTTGTAAAGGTATTTGTAAAGATTCTTATAAAGGTTTCTGTTAAGGTTCTTGTAAATATTCTTGTAAAGGTTCCTGTTAGGGTTCCTGTAAAAGGTTCTTGTAAAGGTTCTTGTAAAGGTTCTTGTAAACGTTCCTGTTAAGGGTTTTGTAAAGGTATTTGTGAAGATTCTTATATAGGTTCCTTTAAAGGTTCCTGTTAAGATTCTTGTAAATATTCTTGTAAAGGTTCTTGTAAAGATATTTGTAAAGATTCTTATAAAGGTTCCTATAAAGGTTCTGGTAAAGATTCTTGTAAAGGTTCCTGTTAGGGTTCCTGTAAATGTTCTTGTAAAGGATCTTGTTAAGGTTCTTGTAAAGGTTCTTATAAAGGTTCCTGTAAAAATTCCTATAAAGGTACTTGTAAATGTTTCTGTTAAGGTTCTTGTAAAGATTCGTATAAAGGTTCTCGTAAAGGTTCCTGTAAAGGTTCTCGTAAAGGTTCCTGTTAAGGTTCTTGTATGGGGATGGTTTCTGGAAACAGGCACAAACGGTCCCGTCCCTGTAAAATTACCCTGAACTTCCTGCAGTGGAAACAGGCCTCATGTGGCCAATGAACTAAATAGAGTTTGACAAAGCTGTTCTACATGATCAGAGAATGTCAGAACTTGGTGCAGGAGCATGGACCCAAAACCAAGACAGAAAGGCAGTAGTAGAAAATTAAGTCTGTTTGGGGCAAATGTGAACTGAATGTAGTGTATTACAGCCTGATCTGTCTATTTAACTTCCTTTAATACCTATTTAAATAGGCTCCATGACATTATACTGTAATATTTGTCCAAACGTTGCTTCTTTTACTTTGTTCCAACAACAAAATCAACAGCAAACTTAACTTTTTTGAAAAAGCTAAAAAAAAAGAGGTTTTTAAGGAGGAAATGCTGTTCCTGAAATGCTAATTTGAACCATGGTTGGATATGAAGATGATTTTAAACACATAGTTTCAGCATTATCTGAAATTATAGCTAACAACAACATATTGAAAAAAGGATCTTTGAACTAGTTCATGTAGAAAATGCAACAGTATAGACAGGATAGAACGGCAGAATCTAAAGTCCAGGTGTTCAAAGGGACCAAAAAGCATCTGGACAACAAGATACAAACACAACCAGACCTGAGACAAGATGAGACGCGAGTCACCAAAATAAAAGAGGAAACATTAAGACAATAACACACAAGAGGGGACGTGGCTACGTCCTGGGAGCAGATGTGACAGAGAATTCGGTTCCGTTCTGTAGGAACATCTGTGCCATGGAGTCTGTTGTGAGTTTATTTAGCAGGAGGCTGCTTCTGGAACGCCTCCAGGTTCCTGTCTGTCTGTCCTGGTCCTCCAGGACCAGTAAATATGTCAGACCATCTGGCCTGATGTCTGTCTGGGCCACTCCAGGGCTCGATGTAGAATAACCGCAGGATCTGCAGCATAATTCAATAACAGGACTCAATGCCATTCATTTCCACGTAAATAGACATTTTAATTTTCCTCTCAGCTTGAGCAGACTAATGAATTGTTGCTGTGGCTGAAATACACTGAAAATATATGAGACGTCCATGTTAATGTTACTGTGACAGGACCAAAAAGTTGACTAAACTGATCTAAAACAGGGGAAAAAAACTCCCACCCAACGTTGTTGCAGGTGCATGATATCACCACCAGGTGGCTCCAAAAGAGCATCTGTTTAACGGTTCGTTTACCCAACAACAGTGAATTCAAAGTGATCCAGAAACCAGGATTTCCTCTGGACCATTACCAAAATTTAACCATCTGTTCTTGGTGCCATTCACAACATTTGATGAAAGTTTGACGAAAATCTGTCCAGAACTTTTTGAGTTAAATGAGCTACATTATCTACCAGTAGAATAAGATAATTCCAGTCGATATTAGACTAATTCTACCAAAAACAAGATATTTTCACCTGTTAAAATTTCAGTTTTGCAGTGTAAGCATAGAGACTATCATGCACCACTATGGAAAGTGTTATTTTTTACAGTGCTTGACATATAAAGTAAACTATTGTGCCTCCACAGACTGATTTTCAGTCAACTGATAATGAATCAGTAGTTATTTTATATAAATGTCCACTTTATAATTATTCTACATCCATGTTGGAATAAGGCCAGTGAAAAATATTATAGAGGTGTTGGTTGATAGGCTGACATCTGTTCAGTATGTGATTGAATTTTCAAAATAAAACAAATTTCAAAATAAAAAAAAAACGTTTATACATATTTGCCCATTGTGAGAGACGTCTACCGTCTACAATCCACATTCTATGTGTTTTAACTGATTAAATTTATATAATTTAGAATTTATCCTCAACATTTTGACTTTAATCTCAAAATGGAAAATTAGAAAAAGAAATCTTCTTCCTGGAATTATTTTTTCCATAATCTTTCTCCATATTAACCATAATAGCTTTGTGTGTTTATGGTCACACCACAAAATTTATTGGTACTATACAAAAAGCGACCAATTGAACATTGAAAACAGTTTCCTCTCTCCTCTCTCAGCACTTTAGTATAAAGAGGAAAAACTACATTTGAATAATAGCGAACACACAGTTTCATGCTAAATCAAAGAGAAAGACTCATTCACAAAGCTGAGATAATGAAACTGTGCCACAAGTAGCATGAAGTTCTGTAAAGTAGTCCAGTATCTGACAGTGATTTATGCTTCGTGTCGTCCAACCTCTTAGACTCATCTCAGCTTTTCTCTCTATTAAATAAAAGCCGTGGACCCATAAAAATAAGTTTCTGCAGCAGTTTCTGAACAATTAAACCTAGTTGTAGGATACGTGTTATATAAAATAACCTATAAACCAAACAAAAAGGTTAAAAAACTTTAAAAGTTTTAAAAAGTCTTGGATTTTTTCATATAAACGTCCAAATATGTCTTTAAAATCCTTCACCTTCTATTGTGTTTTGCATGTTTTTATTACCTAAAGTGGCCTAAATAATAGATATATTTAGGAAAAAGAAAAAAGTTGCAAACATAGTTTCATGCTATGTAAGTCAATGGGACTCCATTAGGTTATATACACTAGGAATTTAACATATTTGCATATTGTTGCCAATGGCAACACATCTTTTCTTAGCGTATTAGAAAAATAAACTTTAAAACATCAAGAATTGAATTAAACGCTAAAATAGTGAGCAGATGACAATTTTCCAAAGGGATATCCTGGTCATGTGACCTCAAAATTGTCTGTCCTTCAAAATAAAAGCACCATTTTCACACCTAATTGTAAAAACAGATTTCATATCACAGTTTTTTTTTAGAAAAATGAAGATGATAATAATTATTGCCAGATATAATAAGTTGTGTTTCCATCTAAAATTGAAGAGAACTTTTGAAATCCCACAAAATATAAGAAAATGTGAATTAGATTATGTTTCCACTGAGAAATAAAATAAATTAGATGCAATCAAAGATGGTGGTAAAGTAATAAACTTCTTTTAAGTTTCTTTAGGGTTTAAAAACACACAACAGCATATTTAACACAGCTCTAGTCATTTTTAGATGTTTTATTCTGGAAAGTAAAGTACTGGGCTTTAAGAGCAGCTTTCAAATGTTTGATTACACTATTGTTTCAGAGGTTATGCTTTATTCATAAGTGTTTTCCTTTTCTATGCAGAGAAGATTGACTGTGCAAAAATGAAGGATTCGATCAGCTCATATATATATAGACATATAGACTCTTATTTACTTTCCCTGTCTGATATTCGGTATTTAAATATCAATCGGTGTGTTGGAACATCAAAGAACTACAGTGACATTTAAAAATAATGAATAAAGTCCACATGTAGCTGGTGATCCATGAGATATTTCATGAAATCACAAGGAAAAGTGGTCACAAAACAAATGGTTTGTAATAAAACGTCAGAATAGGGTTCATTAAAATCCTAAAATACTAAAATCTTGAAATAACCTAAATTATCAGCCATTGGAATAAGATTTTACCTGATTTGGGTCAATTTGGTCTTGTTTGTTTGTCAAGACTGAAATTTTCTTTAAAAAATGAATTAAAAAATAAACTTCACTACATCCACTATCCCAGTCGCCTTCATTTACAGTCACATAAAAGGGAAAATTAAACCAATAACTCACACAGACTGTGTTGTATGGAAATGCACAAACACCACAACACATTAAGCACCTTTAATCCCACCACACACGCCGCTAACGCTAAAGTAGCCTTCACACTTTGGTTTTCTTTGTCTTCCAGGTATAAATGTTTCAGAGCCAAACGCCCTGATAGCCCAGAGGGAACGCGTCCCACAGCTGAAAGAATCCTAAAGCTGCTTTTGGAGCACTAATCTGAAAAGCCTTTTACCATCCTAGCGCCCATTAGCAGCATTAGTCTCGCTGGGAAGCTGCAAATGATGAGTGAGGGAACAAAGACCTTCTTTTCAGTGGTTTTACTCATAGTTTCTGGTACGTTTCAGGGTCAGTTCCAGGGTCATTGATGTGGACGCTCCACCAAACACCATCAGCAGGGGAGAACTTGGCCAGTCTGCATTTCAACGACTTCTCTAATAAAAGAAAAAGTTCATTTTTGGAGCTGTTAAGATTGAGTTTGAAAGAAATTCCCAAAGATCTTTCCACTTCTCTAAATGTCTTAAATGTTCCTCCTAAACCATAAGTAATGACAACAAATGAAATACAAATAAGTTTTCATTAACTCATTTTGAAGTATTAGTTTAATGCAGACTTCAATTTCGCAATAAAAGTGTTTATGCACGCTTGAGGTGTTCAAATCGCCCATTGAAACAAATTCCCAAAGATCTATTTTCCTAGATGTGCGCAGGAAACAGGAATATAAGAATTTAGTGAATGGACAAGCTGCAAAGGCAGAAATCACTGAAACATGAGGTAAATACACAAGCCTGGGAGCGGAGAGGTGTTAAAACAAGTGACATAATTGCCCAATGAATAGATCTTTGCATTTTTCTAGATATCTTAAAGTCGTCCAAACCCCTTAAAACGATTATATTTTCCTGAAAAGTCACTACTTTACAAGTGGACACTTGGCTACTTATGCTAGAAGCTAATGACATGAAAGATCTATTATAATTTGCCCAATTGAAACAAATTCCCAAAGATCTTTCACGGGTACTTATACACACAGTTTATAATCATTTTGATTGAGTGAAATTACATTTAGTGTCTAGAAAACTACAGAAATATAGCTGCTTCTTCCTCTCTGTTATTTTGCTTGTATCAATACTGCCTGAAATCAATGAATGACTTTGGCAGACAGTGTTTTTGGATGACCTAGGCAATTAAGCTATTAGGCGAACAACACCAATTTACCAAATTAAAACAAATACCCAAAGATCTTTCCATTTTTCTAGATGTCTTGATGCCTTCTTAACCCTTTAAAATGATTGATTTCCCAATGGAGACTTCAATTTCACAATAAAAAGTGCTCGAGCTGTTACCGTTTACCCAACTGAAACAAATTCCCAAAGATCTTTCCGTTTTTCAAGATGTCTTAATGCCCTCTTAACCCCTTAAAATCACTCATTTCCTGACAAGTGACTATATGTGGTGATGTGCATTTTGAAATAACGCATTGGAAAGCTTCAGTTTCACGAAAGAAACGTGTTTACACATGCTCGAGGTGTTAAAATTGGCCGAAAATCACAGAAACACGAGGTAGAGTCACAGGCCTGGGAGCCGAGAGGTGTTAAAACAGGTGGTGAACAAGAGCTCGATAAGTTGGCAGAGATGTGCTCGGGGACAGCGCCTTCATTTTTTATTCACATTTGCATCTTATAAATATTTGATAAATGAATAGTTTCCCTCCATCTGTTGTGTGTTCTGGGCCGTTGCTACAATCCAACACGTGGAGGTGCTCGTCTTTTCTGTCTGCTGCATCTTCACTGGACTGACTGACATTTAGCATAAAACTGTTCCAAAATAATCATTGTGTAATATTATCTGTTGGATCTGAGGAGAAGTCTGTGTTCATTAGTATCAGATGGATCTAATCGATTTCCTTACAGTGTATTTTATGTGTATAATATATATGAATGGTAAATTAGTCTAATTAACTTAACTTAAACATCTAAACCGAACATTTTGAGCACATTTTGACATTTAAAGGGCATGTTAAGACATTGAAAATGGCATTTAATGCACATTTAAGGGCATGTAATGCACATTTTGACATCTAAAAAGGCATTTTAAGACATGTTTATACATTTAAAATGACACTTTAGTCCATATTTAGATGGAAGAAAGGATGATGCAGCAGTGGTAGGAGGGTAAAGTTATGCAAATATCGCAATTTGGCCAAAAAAATGACCCAGGCAATTAAGCTATTAGGTGAACAACACCAATTTGCCCAATTGGAACAAATACCCAAAGATCTTTCTGTTTTTCTAGATGTCTTGATGCCTTCTTAACCCCTTTAAATAATTTTTTCCTAATGGAAACTTCAATTTTCCAACAAAATAAGTGTAAAATAAGTTAATGCATGCTTGAGGTGTTAAAATTTGCCCGATTTAAACAACTTCCCAAAGATCTTTCCATTTTTTGAGATGTCTTACACTCCTAACCCCTTAAAATCATTGTTTTCCTGACAAGTGACTACTTGTAGTGATGTGCATATTGAAATACCACATTGGAAAAGTTTGATGGAAGCTTCAATTTCACAAACAACAAATTCCCAAAGATCCATTTTCCTTGATGTGCACGGCGAATATTCAGAAACATCACAACTTCAAACCCAGCTGCAAAAATGGGACCTTTTAAACAGGAAAATAAGCATTTACATTGACAAGTAGAGGCAGAAATCACAGAAACATGAGGTCAACTCACAGGCCTGGGAGGGGAGACATGTTAAAACAAAAAAATCCAAAGATCTTTGCATTTTTCTAGATATTTTAAAAACCCTCCGAACCCCTTAAATGATTGTGACTATTTAGCAATTATGCTATGAGGCTAACTACATGAAAGAACTACTACAATTTTCTCAATTTAAACAAACTCCCAAAGATCTTTCCATTTTTATAAATGCTTCTAGTATCACATAAGAAAATGTTAATGGAAGCTTAAAGATTTCCGCCCAATTTGCCCAATCGAAACAAATTCCCAAAGATCTTTCTGTTTCTTTTACACGTTTTAATGCCACCTCTAACCCCTTGAAATGATTGGTTTCATGCATTTTTAAATATTGCATTGGAAAAGTTAGATGGAGACTTGACAAGTAGATGTAAATGCAAACTGTGAGAGCACAATTGTTGCATTTGCAGCAGAGAATGAGAAAAAACAAAGATTTAGCATCTGATTTTGACACCAGAGATTCGTGTCCTGTCTCTAAAGGTTTGTTTGTTAAACAATGATAGTGATTAAACCTTTTCCAAACTGGGAAAGGATTTGGATTCTTTGAGTGGGTAACAGCAGCTTCAATGGGGGAGATGTGATATTTTTAGTCAGGCATGGATGAAGTTGTAGATTTTCAGCCTCCTGGAAGCTGCTCAGAGTTGTTTTACCTCAAAAAATAAAAAAAAAAATTAAATATTCACACATGTGACACATGAACATGTCGGTGAGAAGATACCGACGTCTCCTCAGGTTCCTCAAATCACAGATAACAAAAAAAAAACCTGCAATTCTCTGTTAATGAGCTCAATTACTCTCCCTAAAAGTTTCAATAATTGATTTGCTCCCAGATCCTCAGACATCTATAATGAATAACATGCAGTGAATTATTCATGCAGTCATTCTATGTGGCAGCAACTTTACAGCTGCCCTGTGTGTGTGTGTGTGTGTGTGTGTGTGTGTGTGTGTGTGTGTGTGTGTGTGTGTGTGTGTGTGTGTGTGTGTGTGTGTGTGTGTGTGTGTGGCAGCAACATAAAGACAATCACAGAGGCTGATTTCAGTGTTTGTCCTGTAGTAATCTCCATCTGTAGAAACCAGGGACGTGTAAAGAACTGATATTTTTAATTTATCAAAATTCCACTAGCGTCATTGTATTTGATGGTATTTCATACGTCATGGTGCTAAAACTCAACTCAACTTTATTTATAAAGAGTTTTAAAACAACCACATACACCTGCATAAACCAACAGTATAAAAACCCAACAAAAATCAACAATAAAAACAATGAAATACATAAAACTATTAAGGTAAATGTGGTTTTGCAGAGCATTCGCAGCCAAAAAAAACTAAAATCTTTTTAAAATATGCATAAAGAACATGTTTACAGCCATAAAAACAGAAATTCTATATAAAAAACAGACTTTAAGAAGTTATTTTAATGCGGAAAAGTATTTAAATGTGGTTTTCTTTGCACTGTAATAACAGTATTTCATCAGCATTTCATGTTATTGTGTTCTGCTAAAGAAAATGCATCTGCAGCTATAAAAACTCCTTTTTAAAATACTTTAAGAAGTGAATTTCTTGTTGAAAACTGTTTAATTGAAGGTAAACATGTAGACATTACTACTATAATACTATACTATAGTATATACTATATATACTCTATTAATTAATGATTTCCTGAGTCAGAATCAATTGCAATTGCATAAAAATACTTCATTTAGTGTTAGAGTTGAGGTTTTCTACTGTGATTTATGAATAAAACTCAATGTAAATGTACTTTTTCAATGAATGAACCTTAGAAATAGACAGAAAATCTTCAGTTTTTCTTTATTCTACTGTAAGTTTGTTTTAATCAAATAGAAATAGAGGCATTTCTCTAATTATGTCCATATTCTAATAAAAGCCTGGGCCTCTATTAGGGGATTTACGGTATATCAGCAACTACATGTTGCTGAGCCAAAGTTCATGTTACCTCATATACTGGAAGTCAATGTTTAGAAATAAATGATCCTGGCTGGACGCTGGAATATCGACCAATTCTTTAAACTTTGCTCCCACAAACTGAGTCAATAAATTCACCTTTCACAGCTTTTTGCTTCAGTTCTGAGTCAGAAACCTTTAAATTCAGCAGCCATGGCAGGAAGAGCAGCTCTGATTTGGCTTTGTACAATGGCAGGTAATCTCTTTATTATTGCTTTATTTGTTCTGGATATAGAAAATCATGAGAAATAACAGAAACGTACATGTTATTTACACGTATGTGTGTTTTCTTGCAGTTTCCTCCTACTCTGCAGCTTCAGATGAAACTTTACCCGTGAATTGTAGCCCACAAGCTCAGAAATTTGATGAACTTTCAGCTGATCTGCAGGTAAATTATCAGAATAAATCACATAAATGTAGAAAAGTAGAAAATCTGTCATCTAAAAATACCAAATTACAAGTAAAAGTCCTGAATTTAAAATGTTATTTAGGTAAAAATACTGAAGCGTCATCAGCAAAATGTGGAAAAAAAGCCTCATATATATCAAAATTATTTATTATTATATTATTATTATTAATCCACTTATCTTGTGTATAAGCATTTTTATTCCTATTATATTTCTATAATTTTTTTTATTGTATTGTAAATGCACTGGACTGTTGCTACGGCAACCGAATTTCCCTTCAGGGATGAATAAAGTCAACTATTATCTCTTAATTATGCATAAAGTTATATAATTATATAATTTATTTGTGTCACTAACGAGCATCTTAATGCTGTAGTTTATCAATATGGAGACATTTTTAGATACTTTGAGTAGATTAATAGCAAATGTATTGTATTATATTATATAAATAAGTGTATTATATGTTTTGTGGCGATAAAATAATAGAAAGATTGTTTAGTCAAAATATTTAAATGACTTAAATTGTCAAATTTGCATCTGAAAAGGAGCAAAGATAAATGATATAAGATGAATGTAAAGTACTATATATATATATATTAGATATAACACATGCATAAATGTAGTTAATCGTGTATTTTTGTTGTTTTTCAGTCATTAAACCATTCATTTTGTTAGAAAATCACTGTTCTTTTCTTCTTGTCTTCATTCATAATATAGTAGATTAATGACTGTTCTTCTTTTATGGCAGACATGTAAAACCTGAGGTTATTTTCTGTGTAATTGCAGGTTTTGTCTGAGTGGAGTCCAGAGCAGAGAACATCTCTCCTGGTGTCTCTGAGGACTGTGACTGCAGCTCTGCAGAAACATCAGCTCCAAGGTAAATCTGGAAAAACCTGCGTGTTTATGGCTGTAAATAATCCTCCTCTTCATATTAACCATTAGAAGATTAATGCATAATAAACTCAGAATATTAACCACCAGCACCTCCTAGAAAAGACCCAGACATCAGGCTTCATCCATGCTGATATACAGACGGGGGTTAATTAATTCATTAATTAATTAACCAGAGAAACTTGGTTGGAGCAACTTTACACTTTATTTAAGTCCATTACTGCAGAAAAGCTGGATCTAAGTTGTTAACTAGTACTGGATAAATTAATATCTGTCTTTTTTTGGGTCGTACATTTAATGTGTTACCAAATTAAAAGTCTTTTAAACTTTTATTATGTTAATGAGTTAAGTTAATCACGTTACCAAATTAAAAGTCCTTCTAACCTTCATCCTCTTAACAAGGTAAATTTAATATGTTACCAAATTAAAAGTCTTTTCAACCTTTATCCTCTTAATAAGTTAAATTTATCATGTTACCAAATTAAAAGTTTTTTAAACATTTATCTTGTTAACAAGGTAAATTTATCATGTTACCAAATTAAAAGTCTTTTAAACGTTTATTGTGTTAACAGGGTAAATTTATCATGTTACCAAATTAAAAGTCCTTCCAACCTTCATCCTCTTAACAAGGTAAATTTAATATGTTACCAAATTAAAAGTCTTTTCAACCTTTATCCTGTTAACCAGGTAAATGTATCACATTACCAAAATAAATGTCTTTTCAACCTTCATCCTCTTAACAAGGTAAATTTATTTTGTTACCAAATTAAAAGTCTTTTCAACCTTCATCCTCTTAACAAGGTAAATTTAATATGTTACCAAATTAAAAGTCTTATAAACTTTTATTGTGTTAACAAGGTAAATTTATCATGTTACCAAATTAAAAGTCTTTTAAACCTTTATAGCGTTAATGAGTTAAGTTAATCATGTTACCAAATTAAAAGTCTTTTCAACCTTTATCCTATTAACAAGGTACATTTATCATGTTACCAAATTAAAAGTCTTTTAAACTTTTATTGTGTTAACAGGATAAAATTATCACGTTACCAAATTAAAAGTCTTTTAAACCTTTATTGTGTTAACAAGGTAAATTTATCATGTTACCAAATTAAAAGTCTTTTAAACATTTATTGTGTTATCAAGGTAAATTTATCATGTTACCAAATTAAAAGTCTTTTAAACATTTATTGTGTTATCAAGGTAAATTTATCATGTTACCAAATTAAAAGTCTTTTAAACATTTATTGTGTTATCAAGGTAAATTTATCATGTTACCAAATTAAAAGTCTTTTAAACATTTATTGTGTTAACAAGGTAAATTTATCATGTTACCAAATTAAAAGTCTTTTAAACATTTATTGTGTTATCAAGGTAAATTTATCATGTTACCAAATTAAAAGTCTTTTAAACATTTATTGTTTTAACAAGGTAAATTTATCATGTTACCAAATTAAAAGTCTTTTAAACCTTTATCCTCTTAATAAGTTAAATTCATCTTGTTACCAAATTAAAAGTCTTTTAATCAATTATTGTGTTAACAAGGTAAATTTATCATGTTACCAAATTAAAAGTCTTTTAAACTTTTATTGTTTTAACAAGGTAAATTTATCATGTTACCAAATTAAAAGTCTTTTAAACTTTTATTGTGTTAACAGGGTAAATTTATCATGTTACCAAATTAAAAGTCCTTCCAACCTTCATCCTCTTAACAAGGTAAATTTAATATGTTACCAAATTAAAAGTCTTTTCAACCTTTATCCTGTTAACCAGGTAAATGT
The DNA here is from genome assembly GCA_030544235.1 of Lepturacanthus savala. Taxonomy (NCBI): domain Eukaryota; kingdom Metazoa; phylum Chordata; class Actinopteri; order Scombriformes; family Trichiuridae; genus Lepturacanthus; species Lepturacanthus savala. Next base: position 1,853,760 of record CM060478.1, read on the forward strand.
ATCACATTACCAAAATAAATGTCTTTTCAACCTTCATCCTCTTAACAAGGTAAATTTAATATGTTACCAAATTAAAAGTCTTATAAACTTTTATTGTGTTAACAAGGTAAATTTATCATGTTACCAAATTAAAAGTCTTTTAAACCTTTATAACGTTAATGAGTTAAGTTAATCATGTTACCAAATTAAAAGTCTTTTCAACCTTTATCCTATTAACAAGGTACATTTATCATATTACCAAATTAAAACCTCAACCTTTATCCTCTTAATAAGTAAAATTTATCATGTTACCAAATTAAAAGTCTTTTAAACTTTTATTGTGTTAACAGGATAAAATTATCACGTTACCAAATTAAAAGTCTTTTAAACCTTTATTGTGTTAACAAGGTAAATTTATCATGTTACCAAATTAAAAGTCTTTTAAACATTTATTGTGTTATCAAGGTAAATTTATCATGTTACCAAATTAAAAGTCTTTTAAACCTTTATCCTCTTAATAAGTTACATTTTTTGTTACCAAATTAAAAGTCTTTTAATCAATTATTGTGTTAACAAGTTAAATTTATCATGTTACCAAATTAAAAGTCTTTTAATCAATTATTGTGTTAACAAGTTAAATTTATCACGTTACCAAATTAAAAGTCTTTTAAACTCTCTATTAAACTTTTCTTATTTTACGAAGCAAATGCACATTTCACATCTTCAGTAAACATATATTACAGAATATACAGTTTTCTATATCTTTAAACAGGATGTTTGGCCTAAAAGACACTAGAACAATAAAAAAAGAATATCTTCTATTCTCTAGTTGCTGATAATAGAATTATATAACTATGTTTATTTCCTGAAATCCTGAAGGGAACAGAAGTAGAGACGTCACATCTGATATCATTCACACATTAAATAAAAGGTTAATCAGAACTTCAGTGATCCAGGACCTTGTATTTTACCCTAATGATGCAAATAAACCCACGTGCATAATAATTAAGAGTTAAACACTCTGCAGATTCATCACATTTGTCAAGACGCTTCAAGTCTAACTGCATGAAGCCAACTCTGACTGATAAAGATGAATGTCATTATCTAATTTATACAGTTCCCTGCTTTTTATATCAGCCTGAAACTGGCTGATATGTCCAGATATGGATTATGTTTTAACTTTCTTTTGGTCACTCTCAAACGGACGAATGGTGGAACCCAAGGTTCCCAATGAAGTCTTTTAATTCAGTAATTGATCCTTTATATATCAACAGATTGCCAAGGTGCTGAGCCTAAGGAATGTCCTGATGCTGAAGTACCCAACAACGGTGGGTTAGCATGTGTCACAGTCAACAACAAACGCTACTGCCAACCTATGTGTAACCAGGTGAGTGGTACGTCCAGGTTTATTAGGGATTAAACTGGATGGGTGATTATCTTTCAGAGTTCCTTAAACGACCATGTGGAAAAGCACAGAGTCAAATCATTGGCATCAAGCAGAGAAAACATCTAAGGAGATTTTAGAAACTACCGTATTTTCCGGACTATAAGTCGCTCCAGCCATAAAATGCATGATAAAGAAGGAAAAAACATATATAAGTTGCATTTTGGGGTTAAATTTATTTGATAAAATCCACCAACAAGAACAGACGTGTCATTTAAAATTTAAAATAAAACTAGAGGCAACAACAGCTGAACGGTGCTGACGTTACATGACACCACTGAGAACGTGTCTGGTATGTTAACACAACATATTAAGAGTTATTCCCATAACTACAGCATCAATAACATGCTAAGAAGTTTAACTACAGCATCAATAACACGCTAAGAAGTTTAACTACAGCATCAATAACATGCTAAGAAGTTTAACTATAGCATCAATAACATGCTAAGAAGTTCACCAAAACCATCCGTGTCACTAAAACCCAATGAAATCTTCATCCTCGGTGTCACTTTTCATCAACTCCTCTAACTCCGGAGGTAGAAGATGCGTCTCTTCCTCTTCTACGTCGATGACGTCATGTTTTACTACTTGTGATCTGCAGAATATGATTTTCTCTTCTAAGAGGGCACTTTAGCATGTGTTTTGGTATTTAAGAAGGCACTTTAACACACAAGTTTGGTTCTTGTGGGAAATTTAGTATGCTTTTTAGCTCTAAAGAGAGCACTTTAGCATGGATTTACACAGATTTTTACTCCTAAAGAGCACTTTAGCATGGATTTACACAGATTTTTACTCCTAAAGAGCACTTTAGCATGCATTTTGGCTTCCAAGAGGGCACTTTAGAACATGCTCTGGCTCCTACATGGCACTTTAATATGAGTTTTAGCTTCCAATAGACCACTTTAGCACATGTTGTGGCATTTAAGAAGGCACTTTAACAGACAATTTTGGTTCTTGTGGGAAATTAGCATGCTTTTTAGCTCTAAAGAGGGCACTTAAACATAGGTTTTATAGCATCAATAACATGCTAAGAAGTTCACCAAAACCATCCGTGTCACTAAAACCCAATGAAATCTTCATCCTCGGTGTCACTTTTCATCAACTCCTCTAACTCCGGAGGTAGAAGATGCGGCGCTTCCTCTTCTACGTCGATGACGTCATGTTTTACTACTATGATTTTCTGTTCCCTGCCGTTTTTGTTCAGCTCTTCTCAGTTGTTACCACCAATGTTGAAATTATCAACACAAGCCTAGAGCGCCCTCTGGTGGTTTAGTGTGAAACTAACGTGAAATGATATACCGGTAATAATGTGTTGATAATTTCACACATAAATCACTTCAGAGTATAAGATGCACCCCCGGACAAACTATGAAAAAAACGTGACTTATAGTCCGGAAAATTCGTGCAGGTTCTCAGTTCATCCAGCTCATCTTTCAACTGGATTGATCCAAAGAATTATTACAAACTGGGAAGACAACGGGGAACCAACGAAGTTATGTTCAAAGAAACCCACATACAAAATATAGCTGGAAGCTACATGTAGATGTAGCTACGTCATAGAATTTTCAAGAAGTTTCTGGCTGAGATATGAGTCCACTTCCTGTTCTGTGGCTTCTCCATTAAATCTGATTGGCTCTGATTGGATGAAAGCACATCATTATTCGTGTGTCAGGCTCTAAACGTCATCTGCGTTAAGTTTGATGGCGATTGGCCAAAATATGTGGTCAGTAGAATATGTTTGCTGTTTTTGGCGGCCAAATACTATTGATCAGGCTTTGGAATTCTGTTCCTAACCCAAACACATCATGAGATATAAGCCAAAACACAGTTTTGCCAATTACAGTGCCCCCTAGAGGTCAAAGGTCACCAGATTTCTTGAGCATCCTTCCAATGGGGTCTGAAGTATATGTACAAAGTTTGGTTTTGATGCATGAAATTGTTGCTGAGATATGAACTCACTTCCTGTTTGGAGGTTGCCGCAGATTTCGATTGGCTGCTACAGACGAGCGGTTTTAGTCCTGAAGACAAAAATTAACCCATTTATAAGTTTTAGTCTGAAGATGATATGTGTCAAATTTGATGTTGATCAGACCAAATTTGTGACCTGTGGGAACTTTTAAGTGTTTTTGATAAAATCCAAAATGGTGGAAAATCTAAGTAGAAATCTAGAAATGTACCTCCGACTTTGACCAGTTGGTGGCGCTAGAGAGTTTGAGCTGTTGACATGAAAATTGGTGACATTAATCAGGGAACTGTCCCCAATCAATGTGACAAATTTCACAACCTTTTACCAGACAGTTCTATTGCAGCATAAGAAGAAATCTAATAAACACTAAGGATTTTACTGCTTGGCCCCAATTAGCATAAGGTGGATGTAGCTGTAGATTATAGAAATAAATCCCCATTAAAGGACAAAAAAATCAGTTTAAGCACCAAATAATTATGTTGTGAGGAAGAGTTGAGGGACAATTCTGTTCAACAAGGAAATAAAAGTAAGATGCTTCTTCTTTTACAGGGATTTGACTTTGCTTTTCTCAGGCGAAGTCGTTTATATGATGAATGCAGCAGTGAAACAAGGAATAAATGGAACAGCCAGTACATAGGAGGGAATACGTTGGCTGTTTGCAACGGTAAGACTGTTTTATTAATGAGAACAATGGGTCAAAGAACCTTAAAGTCACAAAAACTAGAAAAACTATAGGAAATCCAAGGCCAAAATATGGAGGACTGAAAGTGACATAATCAAAAATAAATAAAATGATTCACTGCAAAATAAATAAACAGTAAATGTCCATATTTACATTAATTTTCCATTTAATTAATTAATTAAATAAATATATTTGTTAATAATTTTCCCATTTATTTGATTTTCTTTTTTTATTTATTAATTTAGTATTTTTTTTAATTAATTAATATATGTATTTTCACCTCAGTATGGATTATAATATCAATATGGAAAATAAAATTAATAAATTAATGTGCAAATGGAAAATAATAGGGAATAAATACGACTTAATTAAATAAATTAATTAATTTATTTTTAACTATAGCAGTCTTACATACTGCCATTTTGTTACTTATGCATGGAATTATAATAAAATTAAATTAAATATAAATTACACTATTTTTCTGGGGACCCCCTGACATCCCTTAAGTCCCTCTGGGGGTCCCCGGACCACACGTTGAGAACCACTGACCTCGACTGTGCATTTCCTGAAGAAAATGAAGCTGGAATTTCATTTGAATTGCACAATATTATATCTCTATAGAAGATAATTGTATGATTCTTCCTGGTTTCTCCTTTTCCAGCCGGATCTATTCAAGTCTCAGGAATGAAGGAAGCCTATTTTCCCAAAGACTGCTGGACAGCGAAGGCCAGTAACCAACAGCAGAACGTCACCATCGGTCATCTGGTCTCTGAGCTGCAGAAACGAGGCGTTCAGGGGCAGCCACAGTTCCCCTGTCTGGTCTGTGGAGGACCATAAAGTCCAAATACTCCTGAAAATGAGTCTGAATCCACCAAATCTGGCTCCAAATCCACCATGATGACCAAATCCAATATGGCCGCTGCCTGAAACGTGCTACAAATGCAAACCTGGAGTCTATTTTATATGTTATGATTGGATGCAAACCATTAATTTGGACTCATATTTAGCATATTGCATGAAAGAATGCATTTACAGCCATAGAAACAGAAATTCTGTATAAAAAAAAGACTTTAAGAAGTAAATTTCTTGTTGAAAACTACTTAATTTCATGTCATTTCATGTCATGTTCTACTTGTCAAAAGATGCATTTGCAGCAATAAAAACTGAAACATCTTTAAAAAAAAAGGTGAATTTATTGTTTGAAACTATTGAAATGTACAGAATCATGAAGGTAAATGTGGTTTTATATGAAAATGCTGCGCTGCATTGAAGAAATCTGAAAAAAAGACTTTAAGAAGTCTATTGAGACGTATACAACTATTCATGTAAATTTGGTTTTATATGAAAATATTCCACTGCAATCGGATTTATCATAGAAAAAACGACTTTAAGAAGTAAATTACTGATCATTAAAGTGAAACCAGCATCAAAGATTCACTGAAACTCAACCTTTTCTTTATTTTTGTTGAATTTCCTGAATATTAAACAGCTTCTTCCTATAATTGAGGTGTTGAGCATCGTTTAGCTGCAGCTTCATGACTCCATCTAGTGACTGAGACCAGAAGAAGCAGCTGATGATGATGCACATTTATTCTATTTGATTTATTCTACCTGTTTACACCAAAATAAATCATTTTAAATATATTTATTTATTTATTTAACTTTATTGTGACATAAACTGTACAATTCAATTGGAATAAAACTAATTAAATCCTTTAACATAAAATAACCTGGTTGTATAAATATCAAACCTTTAATAATTTATTTTTGCTTTCTGTTTTTTTTAGTATTCTCATAAATAATTACTTTTAATAATTACACTTTCTATTAAATAATGACTTTAATATAGATAATGACTTTATTTTCATAAATAATTACTTTATTCTTATAAATAATATCTTTAATAAAGACTTTATTCTGGTAAATAACTAACTAAATAACTTTAATCTTGAAAATAATTACTTTAAATTCGTAAATAATTACTTTATTCTGATAAATATTGACTTTATTCTTGTTACTAATGATTTTTTTCTTGTAACTAATCACTTCATTCTCATAAATAATTACTTTATTCTCATAAATATTGACTTTATTCTTGTTACTAATAATTTTTTTCTTGTAACTAATCACTTCATTCTCATAAATAATTACTTTATAATTGTGAATAATGGCTTTAATCTCATAAATAAAGACTAATCTTGACTTAATCTCGTAAATAATGACTTCATTCTCTTAAATATTGACTTTATTCTCATAAACAATTACTTTATTCTGGTAAATAATGATTTTAATCACGTAAATTATTACTTAATTATTTATTAAGTAACGTAATTAGTCTGTAAAAATAATACTCGCAATGCCAGAAGAATTCAATAACGTCTAACGATATAATGAGAATTATATATATATGTATATATAAATATGATAACGAGTATACTAATAAGTATAATAACGAGTCTCTGATGTCCCAGCTTTAGGTCGTGACCTGAACGCACCATAAAACGTGACTCATTTCCCTGTTTCCTCTGCACTTCCTGTTTAATGATGTTAATCTGGTAAATAGTTAATTTAATATAGTAAATAATTAATTTATTCTGGTAAATAATGCTTTAATCTCATTAATAATGGTTTTATTTTTGTAAATAATTACTTTAATCTCGTAAATAATGTCTTTAATATCGTAATTTATGACTTTATTCTCGTGAATAACTTTAATCTTGTAATTAATTAATTTAATCTGGTAAATTATTCTTTGTAAAAAGTCTGTAATACCAATTCTCTAATTGATTATATCAAAAATATCTTCAGAACGGCAGGATAATGATTTTATTATTGTAAATAATGACTTTATTCTCTTAAATAGTGTTTTTAATCTCGTAAATTGTGACTTTATTCTCGTGAAAAATACTTTAATCTGGTAAATAATGACTTTAATCTCATAAATAATTACTTTTATCTCTTAAATATTGACTTCACGATTGTAAATAATTACTTTATTATTATAAATAATGGCTTTAATCTCGTAAATAATGACTTTTATCTCTTAAATTGTGACTTTATGATTGTAAATAATTACTTTATTATTATAAATAATGACTTTAATCTCGTAATTATGACTTTAAATAATCCGTCATAATAATAATGATCACATAATAATAACTTCAATACAACAGTTCTCCGATGTCCCAGCTTCAGGTCGTGTCCTGAACGCACCATAACACGTGTCTCATTTCCCAGCTTCCTCTGCACTTCCTGCTTTTCCATTAACGCAGAAAAACGAAAACAAGATGCTAAAGTGTAACTTTGCCGTGGATCTGTAGCCAGTGACAGCGCCGTGAACGCATCACTACTCCTTTAAATGTGATCTGTTTGCAGCGATTTAAAAGCGACATCATGCAGTTTTCTCCGAACAACGGAGACTTCACGTTTGTATCCTCGACAGAAGCTGAAGGTGGGCTAATGCTAACGGCTAGCAGGCCTTTAACCTGCTTTGTGTTAATAGGGCAGCGAAAACGGTTAAAATGACAGCATGCTAATCTACATTATTATGATTATTGCTGTTGTTATTATAATAATAATTATTATTTCAGTTGTTTCTGTACTAATACGTGTCGTTCGTGTTGCTGTATTTAACGTCGCTCATTATGTGCATTGAAATTTCCATACGAGGCCTTCAAAATAAGAGTCTTTTATTAAAAAAAACACATTTTGAGATCCTTAACAAAATGTTTTATTTATTTTTAATCTTTATTTCGAACATGTGTGTGAGCACTTAACAGTTTATTATAATTTCCAAATAAAATAAATAAAAATAAAAGTAAAATAAATAATTAGATGATTCGTTATTTTCTCTATTTTTCCTTCCTGTCCCTCCACTAACCACTAAATACAGCATCTATAGGATATTTCTCCTAATTATTAATTAAAGGAATAATATTTATAGTAATACTACTACTGTCAATTAATTAATAATAATAATAATAATAATTATATATATATATATATAATATATTATATATATATAATATATATATAATATATATAATATATATAATAATATATATATTATTAATGATTATTATTTCAAAAGTCATTAATTATTTCATGAATTAATAGTAGACATTATTATTATTATTACACCTTCACTAACACAATAATAATAGGTAATTTCAATAGATAATAGGTAAAGGTAAATGGTTAATATCAGTTTAAAATTTGATATTTTAAATCTGATAGTTGATTCATATATTTATTAATTGTTTGGTTTTTTGTCCACAACCCAAAGATCATCAGTTTATTATTATAGAAGAATAAATAAACCAGCAAATAATCAGAGAAGCTGGAACCAGAGAATTTAGACATTTTCTTCTTAATAATCGACTCAAATCGATGATCAATCAAAAGAATGTGCATGTATCTGCGTGTTAATCACGGTGATGATTCTTCTTCATCGTGTCTCGTTGTCCTCAGAGCTCAGCGGCACCATCAGCTCTCCGGATATTAAAGTGAACATGGGCAGCGACGGCAGCAAAGACCCGTACGCCACCACCTTCCTGAGGCAGAGAGGTTACGGCTGGCTGCTGGAGGTGGAGGAGGACGACAGCGAGGAGAACAAACCTCTGCTGTGAGCACAGATTTCTGCTTTGTTACACCTGAAATACACTTTATTAACCATAGTAATCATGTCAATAATGAGAACAAACCTCTGCTGTGAGGACAGATTTCTGCTTTGTTACACCTGAAATACACGTTATTAACCTTTATTTAATACGGATTTAAGAGAGAATTCAATCATGACTTTATTCTGGTAAATAATGACTTTATTCTGGTAGATAATGACTTTATTCTGGTAGATAATGACTTTATTCTGGTAAATAATGACTTTATTCTGGTAAATAATGACTTTATTCTGGTAAATAATGACTTTATTCTGGTAGATAATGACTTTATTCTGGTAGATAATGACTTTATTCTGGTAGATAATGACTTTATTCTGGTAGATAATGACTTTATTCTGGTAAATAATGACTTTATTCTGGTAAATAATGACTTTATTCTGGTAAATAATGACTTTATTCTGGTAAATAATGACTTTATTCTGGTAGATAATGACTTTATTCTGGTAAATAATGACTTTATTCTGGTAAATAATGACTTTATTCTGGTAAATAATGACTTTAATCATATCAATAATGAGAACAAACCTCTGCTGTGAGCACAGATTTCAGCTTTTGTTACACCCTGACTACACTTTTATTTATTATTATTTAACTTTATTTAATAAGAATTTAAGAAAGAATTCAATAATGACTTTAATCTTGTAAATGGTGGCATTTGTGATTGTAAATAATGACTTTATTCTGGTAAATAATGACTTTATTATTATAAATTATGACTTTATTATTGTAAATAATGACTTTTTCTCATAAATAATGCCTTTATTCTGGTAAATAATGACTTTATTATAAAAATATGACTATTATTATAAATAATGACTTTAATCTGGTAAATAATGACTTTTTCCTCATAAATAATGACTTTATTCTGGTAAATAATGACTTTATTCTGGTAAATAATGACTTTATTCTGGTAAATAATGACCTTTTCTCATAAATAATGACTTTAATTTCGTAAATAATAATTAAAATCTTGTAAATAATGACTTTATTCTGGTAAATTATCACTTTAATCTCATAAATATTGACTTTAATTTAGTAAATCAATTAATTAATCTCATTAATCAATTAATCTCATATATATATATATCACTATTATGTGATTAAAGTCATTATAAAGGAATTATAGAATAAAGGAATTATTTATGAGTTTAAAATCATTATTTTTGAGATTAAAGTTATTATTTACCAGCATATAGAGAATCTACATTCAGGGCCCACAATTTAACCGATTTCAAGTATTTTATGTGTTTTTAGATCATTTGGGCTCATTAAACCCACGAAAAGCAGGACATTTATGTTTTTTAGATGAGTTTACCTTTTTTAGTGGAATTATGGAAGCATTTCCATGACCATTTTTAAAAGATCACCTAAAATCTCAGTTTTCGCTCAGTTTTTTGGGAAATTTCTTAAGTTTTTAAGGTAAAGCACTGTTTTTTTTCAATGTAAATGACTTTAAACTAATCATAAATCCACTCTATGTATTGATAATAAGCTAAATGACTATTCTAGCTTCAAATGTCTGGTTTTTGGTGCATCAATATCTACATCTGTGTATAGAGGCCCATTTCCAGCAACTATCAGGCTCTGTGTGACCTCAGACTTTTGAATGGTCGTGTAAATAAACACCATCTTCTGTCGCCGTTAAACCTTCAGCCATGACAGTCGAGTCTTCTCTTTGTGACCAGGGAGGAGCTGGACATCGACCTGAAGGACATCTACTATAAGATCCGCTGTGTGCTGATGCCGATGCCGTCGCTGGGCTACAACCGGCAGGTGGTCCGGGACAACCCGGACTTCTGGGGTCCCCTGGCCATGGTCCTGCTGTTCTCCATGATCTCCATCTATGGACAGTTTAGGGTGAGTTTTCTCACCTCCATTTCTACTATAAGAGCATTTACTACTATGATCTTCAGGTACTTTTACACCAAATCAGACCCATTTTTGTCCTTTCTCTCCTCTACTAGCTGTGGAAAGAGGTTACAATTCAGGAGAAAACCACGGCTGCCTGCTAGATCTGCAACTAACGAATATTCTAATAGTCGATTAATCCATCTATTGATTAATCGATTAGTTGTTTTGCTGCATTTTTACTGTTATAAAAGACTAAAGAAACCAGGAAATAATCAAAGAGAAGCTGGAACCAGAGAATTTGGACATTTTCTTGCTAAAACTGACTCAAATCAATTGATTAATTAGTTGTTTAGTTCATGAAATGATGGAAAATGTCAGTCACTGTTTCCAAAAGCTGAAGACAGAAAATAATTCAGAGGTTTTTGTAGATTAAGTGATGTTTTAGTGCAAAAATCAACACCAGGGCTTTACCTAAGGACTGTTCTGATTAGATTAATCTATCAATTAATGAATCAATTAATGGATCAGTCTAAAGAAACCAGGAAATAATCAGAGAAGAGAAGCTGGAACCAGAGAATTTGGACATTTTCTTCTTTAAAATGACTCAATTCGTTTATCAAATTAGTTCACGGTTAATCTGAAGTTGGCTTCAGATTTTACTAGATTATATATTATAATGATTGAGGATATAAATGTGGATTAATTTAATAGTTTACGAGAATTTTTGATTATATATAGGTTCCCAACATTGTTACATTAAATATAAATCAACTACCTTTAGTCTCCAGTTTATCGTTAACATTTTTGTAACTTTTGGGATTAGAACAATGATTTCTCTTCACTTTTGCTTCTCCACTGGTGGATCTGGACCAAATTTACATTTTTTTTGTCCAGACCAACAGTCCACAACCCAAAGATCATCAGTTTATTATTATAGAGACTAAAGAAACCAGGAAATAATCAGAGAAGAGAAGCTGGAACCAGAGAATTTGGACGTTTTCTTCTTTTAAAATGACTCAATTCATTTATCAAATTAGTTCACGGTTAATCTGAAGTTAGCTTCATTTAACTGGATTATATTTTATAGTAATTGAGGATATAAATGAGGATTAATTTAATAGTTTATCAGAATTTTTGATTATTTATTTAGTTAGTTTAGGTTCCCAACATTATTACATTAGATATATATCATCTATAGCCTTTAGTCTCCAGTTTATCATTAGCATTTTTGTAACTTTTGGGATTAGAACAATGATTTCTCTTCACTTTTGCTTCTTGGATCTGGACCAAATTTACATTTTTTTTTCTCCAGACCAATAGATCATCAGTTTACTATTATAGAGACTAAAGAAACCAGGAAATAATCAGAGAATTTAGACATTTTCTACTTAAAAATGAATCAAATCGATTATAAAATAGTTGACGAGTTGCTGCTTCAAACTTCAACTATATTTCCAGCTGCAGTTTAAAGACCAGACTCCAGCAAAAACCATTGTACTACATATTAATTATGAGTCAGAAATGATCACAACATAATATTAATTTACTTTTTTATTCAGGTGGTGTCTTGGATCATCACCATCTGGATATTCGGGTCACTAACCATCTTCCTTCTCGCTCGTGTTCTCGGTGGCGAGGTGAGTTTTCGTCGTCTTCAGCCGGTCACATGACGTCTTCTACATGATATGAATGTTTTTCTGACGGAATCCTCCTGTGGCGCTGCAGGTTTCCTACGGTCAGGTTCTCGGAGTCATCGGATATTCCCTCCTTCCTCTCATCGTCATAGCTCCTCTGCTTCTGGTCATCAGGGGCTTCGAGGTGGTTTCTACACTATTCAAAGTGAGTGATTCTTTATAATGTGTTAAAAGTGGGTTTATGTTAAACAATCATACCAATAACCTTATATCAGACTATTTCCCAGTTGTCAGAGGCCCTAGACAAGGGCGCCCCCTATTGTTGAACCTCTAATTATGACTCATCAATAACTTCAGGACAGTTTCTGGTTGCAAAATAAACTTGAATCTTTAAAACATGACGTTTCTCTTGATGAATAAATCAGATTCGATCAGTCTGTTTGTTAGCAGGATAAATCAAAAAGTTCCTGATTGATTTTTGTCAAATTTTCATTGAATGTTAATAATGGTGCCACGAACAGACGATTAAATTTTTGTAAAGATCCGAAAGAAATCCTGGTTTCTGGATGTCGTTTTGTAACTTCGCAGCGAATGGACTTTCAAACAGGCGCCACCTGGTGGTGATATCTAGCACCTGCATAGTAAAGGACAGTGGTGTCAAACCCAGTTTATTTCATGGGCCAAATATGATGCAATAATAAACATAAATAACCTTTTTATTATTTACTACTATTAAGTTACTGAACAGAAGAGATGAGCTTTCAACAATATGAGAAATATCTTTTGCTTATTTCATTTTTTTTTCTCAAGTTTAAGTCACTTTAGTCTTGTTTCTTAAAATAAGCTTAAATTATTTGACTTTTTACCATATTATTTTATATTTTAGACTCCTTATCTCCTAATTCTGACTTTATTTCTCATATTTTATAGAAATAAGCCCAATTATCTGCCGATTCAAGATAATTCTAGTCATTATTGGACTAATTGCATTAAAAACAAGATATTTTTTTCCCAATATTTAATTCTTAAAGCAGCAGGTTCTGCCTTTCAAACCATTTACTAATCAAAACTCTAAATATTTTATATTTTATTACACTTTGGACCCTTTAATGGGCCGACATCGTTGGTTGAATATGCTCGGTGGAGGTTTTCTAGTTTAGAATATATTGCATCAAACTCTGCAGAAATCTCTCATTGTACTTTACTCCAATGCTTTTTAACCTGTAAACCTCTATTTCTTCTCATTCCCCAGCTGTTTGGAGTGTTCTGGGCCGCCTACAGCGCCGCTTCGCTGCTCGTTGGAGACGAATTTAAAACCAAGAAGCCTCTCCTCATATATCCCATCTTCCTTTTGTACATCTACTTCCTATCGTTATATACCGGCGTCTGACTGGAGGAAGTTGGAACTCTGGACCTTTTCATGGACACTGATCCTGGAGCACAGCGGAGAAAAAAAAAAACAAAAAAACAGAAGCTTTTTTTAAAAAGGTGTATTTCTTTTTTTAATTCCTAGATGGTGGGGATATTGGGAATATATATATGAGTGTATATAGTTTTATCCCTCATGTCTTTGGTCAATAAAAAGCATCCGCTTTACGGCTTAAACTTTATATGCAGACGTCTCGTCCACCAGTGCAATACAGTCTCCATAGTCCAGTTATCTGGTAGTAAGCTGAGAATAGTCACACGGTTGTATATTAATGTCATTTCCCTCTCTTTTGGGGTTTTTTTGTCCACGTTTTTGCCAAATATTTGTGAATATTTTCATGCTGAAGGAAGAATTTGAGAAAACGGCGCCACACATGAAGAAAGAGACTGTTGAAGCATCATTTTCTGCATCGTTACGCTCTGTAATGTCGTATTTATGCTTTTTTTTTTCTTAATTTCCTTCATTTATTGGTCGACTGGAGCAGTTAGAGTGATATAAAACATAAAACCTCGTCAGCTACATGTGGTGCCTTGTTTTCCTGCCCCTTTGTTTAACACAGGAATATAATCATTTGATCCATGATTACAGGATAATTTGTCACGCCACAAAATCCCATTCAAAGTAATAGTTTGTAAATATAAAGTATAATATAAATAAAGGTCAACCAGACGATATCTGTGTTCCAGCAGGTTTTTAAATGTATGAAAGTACCTGAAAAACGTGTAAATAAGTAGTTTTTTGTGTGTTTCTATGTGAAATTTCATTTTAGGCTGGAGATTACAAGTTTGAAAATAGAAAAAAACTGCAACCTAAAATGTCATATATATAAATATACATATATATAAATGAGGATTAATTTAATAGTTTATCAGAATGTTTGATTATATATAGGTTCCCAACATTGTTACATTAGATATATATCATCTATAGCCTTTAGTCTCCAGTTTATCGTTAACATTTTTGTAACTTTTGGGATTAGAACAATGATTTCTCTTCACTTTTGCTTCTCGGATCTGGACCAAATTTAAATTTTTTTTGTTCAGATCAACAGATCATCAGTTTATTATTATAGAGACTAAAGAAACCAGGAAATAATCAAAGAAGAGAAGCTGGAACCAGAGAATTTGGACGTTTTCTTCTTTAAAATGACTCAATTCGATTATCAAATTAGTTCACGGTTAATCTGAAGTTGGCTGTCATTTTACTGGATTATATATTAGAGTAATTGAGGATATAAATGAGGATTAATAGTTTATCCGATTTTTTTGATAATATATAGGTTCCCAACATTGTTACATTAGATATATATCACCTATAGCCTTTAGTCTCCATCTTATTAACATTTTTGTAACTTTTGGGATTAGAACAATGATTTCTCATTGCTGTTGAAAGCTAACAGAGAGAATATAGAGAAAATCATTTATTTTTTTTAACCTCCACTATATTCCTGAAATAGAATATCAGCTCAATAAGAATCCCAGTAGGGAAAAGTTTAGGAAAAGACCTAAATATATCCAATTTATATAAATATTCTCTTTTTCTTGCATAAATAGGGTCAAATCTTTATTTCCATGCATTGGGAACAATGCATTTTATCTTCCTAAATCAAAATGCAAAGAAAACTGTGTCAATTCTTTAATTGCTTTAGAGAAAAATGCAAAAAACATCTGTCAGTGTCTGCACATTTCTTTACAAACTCAAATATTTACTGTTTAAACTGGACTAACAGCAACTTAATTAATAATCAGACAACAATTAGAGGATTAAAACACTGATATAAGTTAGCGTTATCCTAGCATCTCTGCTAACGATAGCGCTAACAAGACCAAACACTTCATAATCAAACATACGGTTCTATAAAGGGCTTGTAGCCCTGTTCCAGTTTGGAGACTGGAATGATGGACCGTATTTCTCTAAATGTTGGTAACTGGAGGAGAGACTGGCTGAAATCTGCTTTATAAAAACCACTCACTGAGATAGTGGAAGCAAAAACAGAAGTCAGGACATTTCTTTAAAAGTACCTCAGGACCACCGGAATAAATTCCTCCAAACAAACAGAGATATACAACACACTAAAACCTCTAACTTAGCTTCTTTTCCTATAACTATAATAAGGTTTGTTTCACACCAAAGCAGACGTTAGTGTCAGAACTTGTCCTTTAACTCGTCTATTATATGTCAGACAGTTGTTAGGCCACATGTCAACAGCTGGATTTAAATGGTTCTAATCCAACAAGTCATTAATTCCCTATAATTATTTAGCTTTTAATAACAATCAGACTTCTGTGACAATAGTGAAGTGTAATATTAAGAAGGAACTACAGGAGGAACTGATGAAACTGGGGATAATTCACTTATTTTTAGACATTTTCTACTATTTTAAAGGCAGATAATAGCAGTGGATGTAGAACTCAGATCATTTACTCAAGTAAAAGTAGTAATACTCTCGTAAAAATACTCTATAACAACTGAAGTCCTCAATTGATAGTTGACAAATAATAATAATTCAACACAAAAGACAAGACAAGATTCTATAAAAGCAAAACTACAGACAGAACTAAGACAAATAGTTGTGACTAGAATGAACTTTCATCTAGCCATAGGCTGACCTTTCAAAATAAAAGCACTGTCATTGAAAGACATTGCAACTTGAATAGACTTATTTTCCCTTTATATATTGAGGTGAAAATAAATGGAGTGAAACAAATAATATATTTTTATTAATTATTAAATAAAATAGAAAAACAAATAAATGGAAAATTAAATACATATGCACATTTACTGGTATATTTATTTATGCATTTACACTTTCTATTATAAAACAAGAACAATATAAAGCAAAAATCATATTATTGTATAATTTATTATTGTACTATCATGAATTTATTTAATTTTAAAATGTATTTTCCATTTATATATTGATGTTGAGTGAATAAACAAATAACTAAATAAATTTAAACAAATAAATACAATGAAAAATTTCATGAATTAATTATATATTAATTATATGGAATATACATTTATTGGTATATATATATATATATATATATATATATATATATATATATATAATATATAACTATATATAACTAAGTGAAAAAAATGGAAAATCAAATAAATGTTAAAATAAAACATACATTTTATTAATTAATTATATGACTTTGACATTTACTGGTATATTTATTTATGTACGATTTATTATTTATTTATTTAATTTATTTCTATTTTTGTTTTTTGTCGTTAGCAATAACAAGGTGTATATAGGTGTATATAGGCATTTAATTTAATTTTTGTTATCTGTTTATTTATATTTTATGTTTTATTTATTTATTTTTACACATTTTATTTGTGTTTCTAATTATATTCACTATTATATTATTATTTTTTATACATACATTAATTAATTAAATGGAAATGTATGCACAGAGTCTTTATTTATTCATTTATTGATTTTTAATGTGGAAAAACTTTGACAAAACACCGGTGTTCTCTATTATTTTGTCCATCCGTTGTTCTCGTTCGCATCCGGCCGTTATCGCGAGACTTGGCGATAGCTCCGTTTACCAATCGTGTAAGTGACAGAAAGCCCAGCCTGGAGTTCCTTAGCGCGGATGGTGAGTAGCCGCCGCTGCGGTAACGGGCGGAGGGAGAAGAAGAAGCCGCACAAGGTGTCAGCAGTGGCGGATGAGCGATAGCTCGGACTCAGCCTTTTTAAGATTCAGCAGTATTACTCGCACCGTCGGATCCAGGCGACTAAACCCCCAGAAAGGGAAGGGGAAAGGGGGGGGGAGGAGGAGGGAGAAAACCAGGGAAGATGGCGGCCGCGGCCTCGCCGGGCTCCGGCTCGTCCGCCTCCTCGGACTGGGTTGTGCTGAGAGACGGCTGCCTGCGCTGCGACGAGGAGGGCCTGCGGAGCCTGTCCTACCACCCGGCCCTCAACGCCATCCTGGCCGTCACCAGCCGCGGCAGCATCAAGGTGATCGACGGCACCTCCGGGGCCATTCTCCAGGCGTCGGCGATGCACGGTAAGTCACCCCCGGTGTTGCGGTTTAACTCGTCACCGTGTTATCTGGTGACTTCCGAGGTTGTCGTGGTGACAGCAGTAAGGATGTACCACGTGGGTGTTTAAAAACGCCTTAAATGAACCTAAATTAAACGTTTAACATGGTCCTGTTTGTGTTTAAGGTTCCATCGTATTATTCAAATGTTGTCATTCACATTTCTTATCTTGTTTTTTCTGAATTCGAGCAACAACAACAACACAATCGGCTGAAAGTGCCCCTAAATATTATTGTACTTTTATTATTGAGCATTTTATGAACCAGAAAACTAATCGTTTCAAATATTAAAGGATTAATTGACTATGAGAATAGTCATTAATTGCATTAATGTTATCCACTGGTTTACCCTTTAATTTCCCTCTTTTCTTTTCCCTTGATTTATTTATTTCCTGGTTTCTTTAGTCTCTATAATAATAAACTGATGATCTTTGGGTTGTGGACTGTTAGTCTGGACCAAAAAAAAATGTAAATATGGTCCAAATCCACTGGTAGAGAAGCAAAAGTGAAGAGAAATCATTGTGCTAATCCCAAAAGTTACAAAAATGTTAACGAGAAGCTGCAGACTAAAGGCTATAGATGATATATATCTAATGTAACATTGTTGGGAACCTATATATAATCAAACATTCTGATAAACTATTAAATTAATCCTCATTTCCACATTTTACACCATTTTAGGAACCAGACAACTAATCAATTAATCGTTTATAGTCATTAGTTGCAGCTGTAAACAACAATAATCCAATATATTTACAGTATACAGCTCCGCCCAAAATAAAAATAAAAAAAAATGTTAAACTTAATTTAAAAAATGTTTTATTACAGATATCTTTTGGCACATTCTCAAAAATTACAATAATAACTACATATAATTAAATATATACTATATAATGTGCTAAATAATACTTATCTACAACGATAAACTATATATAATAATACCATATAATGTACTATATAATAATAATTATCTAAAAGTAGAATAATATTTATGGGCGTATCTGGACACCCTATTGGTCAGTTTGGATGATTGACAGCTCTATGGAACCATCACAGCCAATAGAATCGAGTCTTATCGTCTAATTTTACGTATCATGCATCACGTGTTTTACAAACATGGGTCTTAATTAAACATTTATGGAGCAGATAGCTTAGTTTCAGTTAACTGCAGGGTCCCTTTAAAAGCAGGGAGCAGGTGTATATTTTGATAAATAACCACCGGTTCCAAATAAACGCTGAGTCTTAAGTTATTAAAAAGAAAATAAATTAAGGAAGAAAACATTTACTGAGGCTGCACATTTTACTTTTCCTTCTTCAAACTGTTTTTTTTCCTGTAAGCAACTCGGTCCTGATGCATTACTGTTGTTTACAGCTGCAACTAACGACTATAAATTAAGTCACTAATCATTGATTAGTTTTCTGGTTCATAAAATGGTGTAAAATGTGGATCAGTGTTTCCAAAAAGCTGAAGATTCAACCTAAAATATATATCATCTATAGCCTTTAGTCTCCTTATCGTTAACATTTTTGTAACTTTTGGGATTAGAACAATGATTTCTCTTCACTTTTGCTTCTCCACCAGTGGATCTGGACCAAATTTACTTTTTTTTTTTGGTCCAGAGACTAAAGAAAGACTAAAGAAACCAGGAAATAACCAGAGAAGAGAAACTGGAACCAGAGAATTTGGACATTTTCTTCTTAATAAATGACTCAAACCGATTATCAAAAATAGTTGATGGTTAATTTGATAGTTGGTAATTAATCAATTAATCGTCGCAGCTCTATAGTCCCCGATTGTCAACACTTTGAGCTGACATTTCAAAATAAGAGCACATGCACTGAAAGAAATAGGAAGTTAAATAAGCTTAAATAAGTATTTATTTAATCATGTGGACAATATATTACTGCATCATATTTGGTACCAAAATAAAATAAATAATAAATAAATAAAATGGAAAATCAAATAAATGTGAAAATAATATACTTTATATTGATTGATTTACAGAGTAATTTATTTATTTACTCTTGATTATGGCAGTGTCAGCAAAAATCATATTATTTATTAATATATTTTCATAAATTTATATTAATTTAAAATTGTGAATGGGTTGAGGGAATAAACAATTTACATAATAATTAATAATATAATGCAAAAATCTTATTATAGTATTATTTTCTCTTTGCACATTTAATTTAAAGTTTTATATTTACATATTGAGGTTAAAATAAATGTGAAAATAATGCACACATTTTTGAATTAATTAAACTGAAAATCGAATAGATATGGCCATTTACTGGTATATTTATTTATTTATGGATTAATTATTTTTGATTTATTTATTCTTTATGGTAGTTTCAGTCCTGTATAATTTGGGCCTTTGATTTCTACACTTTCTATCATAAAACAAGAACAATATAAAGCAAAAATCCTATTTATTATTGTATTATCATGCAGTTATTTAATCGTTTATTCTTAATTATGACAGTTTCAACCCCCCATAATTTGGCCTCACTTTCTGTTATAAAACAATAACAACATAAAGCAAAAACGTATTAATTAATTAATTTTAAATTTCATTCATTGCATTTCATCGTATCATATTAATTAAATGTTATTATTCATATCCCGTATCTTATTTTTATTTTTTATTTTTTCCACGACACAATCGGCTGAAAGGCACCAGATAACACGGTCACCGTTTAACCCGTAACACCGGAGTCCCCGGCTAGCCGTTCAGATTCGGGCCTAGCGGGATCGTTTGACGGAGAATAACCGCTTTAGTTTCACTTATACTTTTAAAAGCGACCTGAAAAACAAACAAGACCGACTTTGGAACGGTGTTCCTCCCGTTGTCAAACTGAAACCCCGCAAATCCCCCGCTGCAGTTCCCCCTCAGCGTAGCAAACATGACATGAACTAGCATGCGAGCTAACTAGCTAGCGGCTTCTGTTAGCACAACGCTAACCAGCCGCTGTCAGTGTGCGTTCCCTCACTGTAATTAAAAAAATAAATAAAACTTGATTAATTTTATTAAACGCCTGAAGTAGCAGGAATACTATTAGCTAGAGCTAAGGTGAATTAGCGTGCTAGCCTCTAAGCTAAGCTAGCAGCTTTCTAGTTCTGTGGTGATGATGGAAGTACATTGATTTGCTGCTGCTGTATTGGTGCTGTAATGGAGCCGTGGTCTGTTTGCAGAGCTCACTTTACCACATTTTAGTCAGATTACCGGTGTAAAACATTGTCTTCCTGGTGTTGCATGCACACACACGCACACACACACACACACACACGCACGCACAGTGTGTACTGCAATAAGTTATTGCAAGTGTAAGAATTTAAATTGTGCAGCAATTACAACACAAGCTGTGTCATAATGTTATTGAAATCCACTTATTTCTAGACATCAGACACTTGTTATTGTGTTTATGTCTGTGTTTAAGTGATGCTTCTCATGGATTTATGCATTTATTTTTTATTATTGCACAATAACTATGCATTTTACCACAAAGTAAGGCATTAACCCTCCTGTTATGTTCATTTCTAGACGTCCAAAACCAAAAAAATCCTCATTATTAACTCTATTACTGACTATTCTATCAGTATTTAGTATAATGGTGTTGTTTACCTCGTCACTAGTCACTAGTGTTTCTTTTAATCAACTGTTTCTCTCAACATATTTTACATTTAAATTTAGTTTTTGTGTGTTTTAATGTCTCAAAGATGCAAATATTCACTTTTTACCTCTAGTTTGATGCTGGCTCGGTTAAAGGACAGTGTGTATATATTGTTATATTGAGCGGTTACTTCCTCCTCTAAGCTTTTGTTACTGTAAAGCGGTTTTATTGCATGTATACATGTGTTTGTAGGACTTTTATCTTTATCTTTCACTTGCTGCGTCCATTGAGGGGATCTTATCTTAGCAGGAAGATCAGATGACCTTTACATTCAGCCTTTTTCAGCAGTTAGACAAGTCCTTTTCAGATTGAATGACTATAATAAGTTTCACAAACAACCGCTCAGACTTACGTGTATTTAGGGAAATTTCAAGGTTGCGAAAAGTTAAATAAATATCGTCTCTGTTTTACTTTCAGTTAGTCTTTTATTTCTCTCAGGGCTGATGTGGCTAATTACTGCGTTAATTACCAATTAAGCATGTATTTTGATGAATAACTGAGTCTTAATCTGTTAAGAAGAAAACAAAATGAATGAAGAAAACTTGTTTTTCGACACATCACTGTCACGTAGAGACTATTCTGATTATTCTTATTATTAAAACGATTAATCAATTAGTCGTCTGGTTCATAAAATGCTGTAAAATCAGCTGAAGATTCAACACATCAGTTTTTTATTAAAATAAACCAGGAAATAATCAGAGAAGAGAAGCTGGAACCAGAGAATTTGGACATTTTCTTCTTTAAAAAATGACTCAAATCGATTAATTAATTAATGTAGGAGTTGGCAACTAATCAATTAATCGTTGCAGCTCTATAGTCGCTCTCAAATGACTTTACTGAACACCCTCTCGGTTGATATTGATTAGATATTGATCGCCACGGGAAAAAATAGATGTGAAATTGAAACTTTCTGTGGTTCTGAGACGTTTAACTACATTACCACATTTTTTTTTAAAGAATAATGCTGAAAACCAGTATTAAATTGATGCACTCCACATTATTGTTAGACAGAATAATAAAGGAGGACTATATTTAAATCTCTGCTTTTATTTTTCTTGTACACCCACGAAAATAAAACCACCCAACAGATGGAAATCTGTCAGCCGGTGACGGTTTGTGTCAGAGGAGTGTGTGACACACACTCGCCCTCCAAACCACTGATTCACTCGCTCCAACAAGTCGTTTAGAAAGAAAAACCAATGAATATCACTGTGTTAGAGGAAAGAAAACCCCAGTTTATGCAGCTGTTTGACCTGCTGTTCATTTGTCTTTAGTTTTTGTTGCACTTGTTGAATTAGGTCAAGGATCACATGCGGATCTGAGATGTGGATTTACACGTTTATGGAATAAAAATAGCTGTGAAGCAGATTTGAGTTGCTGTAATTAGATGATGTCACTTAGAACATTAAATAATAGTGAATAAAGCTTTATTCACCTGGTTTAAACTCTCCTTTCATTCCATAGTCAAACTCTAAACCTACTGGAGTTAAATTAAACTAATATCAGCTCCTTTTTATTCACGTTCCAGCTTCTTTGCTGTTTTTTTTTTTTTCCAGTTTTGACGACTTTTTAAAACCTGAGATGTGGTGAATTTATAATGAAGTGATGACACATGATTAATGGACTAAAGATCCTGGAACTTCCTTTATTTCTTTAGATTTCGCTGCATATTTATTGCATTTATTGACATGCACAGCACTTTATATTATTATTATAAACCTATATTATATATTTAGACAAAATTATGATAAAATACTGTAGCCTCATTTTATTTTCTCTTCATATATTTAATTTTTAAATGATAAGAATTATTTTTGTCTAATTTCTCATAATTAACATTTTTTTTATTTCTTACATTTCGTTTAAATTTTTTAAAAATTCTTATTATGCATGATATTTTTTATATACCATTAATTTTTATATATATATTTTTTTTATTTATTTAACTTTATTATTTTCACCTTTTAACATTTTTTATGCCACTGTTTTATAGCTTAATTACGCCTTTTTTTATATCTAATAATAATAATAATAATTTTATAAATGTAAGGTTATTATTTTGATCTTCATTTAATCTTGTTTTAAGACAAATATAATATTAAATTATTATTAAAATTCCTATAAAACATTAAAGCATTAATCCTTTTATCACTCACCAGTAGAAATTAATTCTAGAATCATATTTAGAACTTCTTGATTCTTGAAGCAGCCGCCATCATGAAAACGTATAAATATAAATAATAAATAAATAGACATTTTTTTCCTAAATAAATTGTCGTCCTATAGAACATAAAGAGTCTGATCCTTTAACTCAGGATTACGGTGGTTTTACCAGAAGTTGCAGCGTCATCAAGAGATAATTTAGGACAAAAAAGGGGAAAAATGAAGTTCCCTGATTATTCTGCAGAGAGATTTGACAACTAGAAGTAGAAATTGTTGTTTTTATCTGATTCTGATGCATAAAAAGTGAATAAAAACATGTTTTTAAGTTCTAAACAGTTTCCCTGCAACATCTCATGCACCAAAAGTTCCTGCCGCTCTAATATAGAGAACATGTCATATTTTAACAGTTAAACATAGACGTTATTCCTATTTTGTCAATATTAAAACCCAGAGATGTTCATCATAAGCAGAGATATAAACTGGATGTGTTCACTGGTCAGTAAATGTCAGTTTAAAATGATTAGATCATTCTATAATATTGGTTTATATCAGCTTTTATCCTGTAAAGTGGCAGCGAATCACCTTCTGTTTCCACCATTTAACTCAAGTCTCGGCTTGTTATTGTCATTATTACATCATGAATTCATTCATAGTCAAATCTGCATTAAAACTTTCCCCAGTTCTGATCTTTAATGTCACCTTAACCCGCACCAAGACAAAAAACACAGCTGATGTGGGCTCAGAGTCTCGCTATTTGTTTTTTAAGGTTTATATGTGGGTTCGAACTCAGAGCAAAGTAACAGATAATATCTCTACTTCCACAGTTTCACTCATCTTCTCTGTGATTCTTTAGCTTCATTTCTGCAGCAGATTTATCAAAAGTTGTTTTAATGTGCTCTTATTATGGTGAAAATACAAGAAAAGGAGGATAAATAATGCAGTTATTACAGGAGGAGTTACTTTGGAAATAGACTAGTGGTATGTGGGAGTTGTTGCACACTTAGTAAATGTATTATTTATTTATTATTATGAGGCCTCAAAGTTGAAAACATTCAACATTAGCCTCATAAAAATAAATGCATTAATATAAAAATATACGATAACCTTTAGTCTCCATCCTATCGTTAACATTTTTATAACTTTTGGGATTAGAACAATGATTTCTGAATTTGGACTCAGTTATCGTAATAGCAGAAATGAATTAATTAGAAACTAATCGATTCATTGATTGATGTTTAATATTTATAACATACTACAGTAACATTACATGTGGATTTTTGGATATACCATCATACCATTTATCCAAATCCACCATTTTCTGAACAACTGATCCAATAATTCTTTCAATAATTGATAGATTCATCTAATTAATCAGAAAAGTATTCATTTTTGCACTAAAATATCACTTAATCTACAAAAACCTCTGAATAATTTCTGTCTTCAGCCATCATTTTATGACCTAAACAACTAATTAATTCATCGATTTTAGCCGGTTTTAGCAAGAAAATGTCCAAATTCTCTGCCACAATAGAACAGAGTTGAATTAGTTTTGACTTTTATTATAATTTGTATTGAGACCAAACCTTCCATGTATTTATCTTTATGCTGTTTTTCTGTTAATTTCTCAGTGGATTCCAGTGTTTTTTCCATTAATGGCTGACGCCGTCCTCTCCCTCTGTGTCTCAGCTAAACCCGGAGGTCGGGTCAGGTGTCAGTACTTCCCTGCAGTGGACAAGGTGCTCTTCGTAGATGACTATGCAGTGGGATGCAGGAAGGACCTGAACGGAATCCTGCTGCTGGACACGGCCCTGCAGCCCCCGGTGGCCAAGCCAGAGGACATGGTCCAGCTGGAGCTGCCCGTCACAGAGGTAAGAACCGACCAATCACAAGGAACTGTATACAGGAGGTAGGAACCGGCCAATCACAGGGAACCTTATAGAGGAGGAAGCTGGTGGTTTATTCAGGTTTGACCAAGCTGTCAGGTTCATTTAAGATTTAATCTGACTTTAGTATATCAGACTCTCAGTAGACTGTCAGTGGCCAGTAGTTGCCCGGCAGTTGTGCGGCAGTAGGCCAGTAGTTGTGCGGCGGCAGGCCGGCAGTTGTGCGGCAGCAGGCCAGTAGTTGTGCGGCAGTAGGCCAGTAGTTGTGCGGCAGTAGGCCAGTAGTTGTGCGGCAGTAGGCCAGTAGTTGTGCGGCAGTAGGCCAGTAGTTGTGCGGCAGCAGGCCAGTAGTTGTGCGGCAGTAGGCCAGTAGTTGTGCGGCAGTAGGCCAGTAGTTGTGCGGCAGTAGGCCAGTAGTTGTTCAGTAGTTGCCCGGCAGTTGCCCGGCAGTTGCCTGGCAGCAGGACGGCAGTTTCCCGGCAGCAGGCCAGTAGTTGTGCGGCAGCAGGCCAGTAGTTGTTCAGTAGTTGCCCGGCAGTTGCCCGGCAGCAGGACGGCAGTTGCCCGGCAGCAGGACAGTAGTTCCCCGGCAGCAGGACGGTAGTTGCCCGGCAGCAGGACGGCAGTTGCCCGGCAGCAGGACGGCAGTTGCCCGGCAGCAGGACGGCAGCTGCCCGGCAGCAGGACAGTAGCTGCCCGGCAGCAGGACGGTAGTCGCCCGGCAGCAGGACAGTAGTTGCCCGGCAGCAGGACAGTAGTTGCCCGGCAGCAGGACAGTAGCTGCCCGGCAGCAGGACGGCAGTTGCCCGGCAGCAGGACGGTAGTTGCCCGGCAGCAGGACGGCAGCTGCCCGGCAGCAGGACAGTAGTTGCCCGGCAGCAGGACAGTAGTTGCCCGGCAGCAGGACAGTAGTTGCCCGGCAGCAGGACGGCAGCTGCCCGGCAGCAGGACGGTAGTTGCCCGGCAGCAGGACAGTAGTCGCCCGGCAGCAGGACGGTAGTTGCCCGGCAGCAGGACGCTGCTCTCTCTGGTCCTGCAGCCTCTCTGGTTGCTTTGGCGCGGCTCCAGAATCCTGCTGCACAGACCCAGACTTTGACTCGTGCTGCTGATAAATGCAGGAATCACGAGGGACGTCCCACTGCAGCGACTGGACACCTGTACTGATTTCTGTTTGTTGTTTTACCTGACCCAGGTTTTGTTTTCCTGCCTCCCTGACCTTCACTACTTCTAGATGCTATTCCAGTTGTAATAACTGCTGTTTGTAGCCTACCCATAACATATTGCTGCTTAATAAATAGGACGACGTTTGGAATCGATCCTTGACGTTAGTTTTCATTCTTGCATCAGATTTATGGCGTTTATTGTTTTAATGATTTGCTGGAACATTGAAATGTGAATGAAATTCCCAGAAAAATCACAAAATCACAGCCCTGGTGAACATTTCCCACAGTCAACAAGTTAATAAACGTGTGATTTGACTGGACATGCACCTAAATATCAGCGTCAAACAAGGTGAAAGTTCAAAAGATATGAACACTCCAGTGTTATTGAGTCGCTGTGTCTTTAAATCTGTGGAGCTGTAAAGTTGATGCATAATAACATGAGTCACTGCAACCAGTGGATGATGGTTTTACTGGTAAAAACTGGACTTATGGTCTGTGGGTTTGTGGGTAACTTCTTATTTGTGCTCAAATCCTAAAATCCCTTGTTATTTTTAGGGAAACCTCCTCCTTCACTGGTCAGTTTTATATTGTAATACCAATTCCTGATCTTAATCATGTCCAAATTAAGGAAAAATATGAAACCCTCGTCCTTATCAAGGACTCCGTAATAGTTGATGAGTAGAATCATCTGTGTAATGTTTGGATCAAATGCTGCAGTAGAGCTGAATGACCTACATCACACCATTAAAACATTAAATGCCACATATCTAATGCAAGAATTCAATTGCCTTTATATATTTAATAAGATACTGAGATAATAAAATAGGAAAGAGCATGCAACCAAAAAGTATAAATATAAGGAAAGATGAAGTGTGAATGTGTAAAATAGCTGAAATAGTTGCCTTAAATCATGTTTTTTGATATAAATAAGATTTTTCAAGCCTAGTGTTCACTATATTTCATTAAAATTCAGATCAAACAGGAAAATCACTGGTAAATAACAACATCTCTAACTTATTGTGAGTCTATGTCTTCACACTTAAAGCCGTGAAGGTCAGAGGTCATAAAACCCAGGTCTATAGATGGTTCAGGTTGATTGTTCACTATAACAGCTCTCTCTTTGACATGTTTATATTTATATATAAATATATCTGTGTGTTTTGTGCTTCCAGGCCCAGCAGCTGCTGTCGGCCTGTCAGGAAAAGATCGACGTGTCCAACACGGAGGGCTACGAGCTCTTCATCAACCAGCTGAAAGAAGGTCTGAAGAATACCTCACACGAGACGGCAGCCAATCACAAAGTGGCCAAGGTGAGTCCGACGCTCACGGGTCAAATATCAGGTGTCTTTTGTTTGGCCTGGAAGTTCACGTGAGAAATTAAAGCACTTCCTGCTTTCTGTTCTATAAATATAAGTTGTTCAATGACTGACGCTGAGCTGTTGAGGAGGAAAAGGGACAAAAACAGGGTTTTACTGCAAGTTACATAACAAATAAATGAATCTTTTGTCAAGTTCTCCCACTTAAAAAGATGAGAGGCCTGTAAAAATCAAACTGACATTTGATTGAAATTCCACTATAATTTGCAAATAAATTAAGATTTTCTGGATTATTTTCTTATTTGTTCTGTATAATTACAGGTCTCATCTTTTTAAGTGGGAGAATCTGCACAATTGGCATCTAAATAAATAGTTTTTTGCACAACTGTACATATAAAATACAGTTGATCAGAACCATTAGTCTTAGTATTAAAACTTGTCATTGTGTCTCAATACAACTGTAAATAAAGTTATGAGTTTTCTGCCTCATCACTCAATACCTTTGCATCTAAAATACTTCTCATATTACACATTCAGTTGTCATTTCCTTTAAAAATCCACCTTTAAAATGTTGCTTTGTTGAATAAATATGTGCTGAAATTGCTGCTGAAATTATAATTATTATATTTATAAGAGAAGAAGCAAAGTTATGAGCTTTAGTGAGTTGTTGGCAGGTATTTAGGGGGAAAAAGTGAATTTATTCCTTTGGTTTTTCACTCCAAAACAGACATTAGTGTGAGAACTCTCAGTAAAATGTCCTTTAACTCCAACATATTTTATTCTAAGGATGTGATGGTATCAACGTTTCGTGCCGTGTTGTCAGGCGTTAGTTTGTTTAAAAGCTGCAAATGTGACACAGTAGTAAAGGTGCAGTCATTATTCATTAATTCCCACTGAATTAATTCATGAATTAACACAGAATGAATTAATTCCGCCCCACTCTGAGTGGATTTAACACCCTCGGTGTCTTTTGACATGTTTTACTTAATGGAATGAAAATAAAATGCAAATTAACTGTGTCTAAAACGAATACTGTGAAAAAAACGTGCTATTCCATTATTTTATCTATGCTTTTATTTTGAAAAACTAATGATTTGTTTATTTCCACATGTGAAATTTGATTCTCGTGGATAATTTGTCTTTTCATTAAGGTGAAAGTGAAACAGAAATGAGCAGAAATGAGCTTCTAGTTGTTCAGGATGATGCAGGTTTGTGTTTTCCTCCGGTCACGCATCCTTCTCCTCCTCAAAGGTCGAGTCTGTCTTTGCTGCCGTTCTGTTGTTACACGAAACATTTTACTACTAAACCACACGTCTACTGGAGCTAAAAGGACCAGATTATTATTCAATCATTATTTTATGTTGCAGCCTTATTCCAAAATGATTTAAATAGACATTCAGACATGTGAAACTTTATTTAAACCATTAATCAATTAGCAAAAATGAAGGTTTTAAAACCAACAGGAACAGACTGTGACACGGACATATTGTCCTGTTATATAAGGAGCCACAGCTGCTGTTATAAACTACTGAGAATCTGTAAAAAGGAAGAAAAACAACAGGAAATGCCTTGAAACTCACCATTTTCTACTCTCAACATGTGGAATTCACTCCGTTCTGTAGCTTGTGGAACGAGTGAGAAGGAACTGAAGCAGCAGCAGGTTTATATTTAGAAAATATATGTTTGTGGTTTCTTTATTTAACAGTAAATAACATCTATTAGCAGCCAGTTCCCTAAACACTGAACAAGAGAGTAGAATAACTAATAACTGGTCAATAATAGAGGAGATAAGCTGTAAATATAATATCTAAATTAATGTATAACTGTATATTATTAAGGTCAAAGAATCCAAATAAATGGGCATCAAGTCTAAGAATTCAATTATTTATCTGTACCAAGATTTTAGCAGCAAATTGTGCATGTTTTTAAACAAAAAAAGCTTAAATTTAAAGGTTCACCTGATAAAATTATAACTTAATGTGCAATATGAGAAGTGCCTTCTAAAATTTGGCTTTTTTTGAATAAAAATGTTCATAATTTGCCTCTAAATCAATTAAAAACATGGGAATCAAGTCTAGGAATTCGATTGATTTATCCAAACCAAGAATTTAGAGAGAATTCTGCACATTTTTATTTAAAAAAAACACTTTTAAGGTGGATTTTTAAAGGAAGTAATAGAATTTTTAATATGAGATGAAATTCATAACTTTATTTACAGTTGTATTGAGACACAATGACAATAGTTTATATGTTTATACATTTACATATTTGGTAAATAGTTTTAAAAACAGATGTTTGTATAGTGAAGCTCATTCAACATCTGTGTTAACGTAACTTCTCCGTTGGTCCTCCAGTGGGCGACGGTGACCTTTCACCTCCCCCACCACGTGTTGAAGCTGGTGGCCGGCGTGATCGTCATCGAGCTGAAGAACATCAACCAGAACGTGGCTGCTCTGTCTGTAGCCTCCTCCATCATGGACCGACTCTCCTACCTCTTGTCGAGCGCCAGGCCGGAGCTCGGGGTCGGGCCCGGCCGCTCCGTGGACAGGTCAGAGGTCACGAGGTTTAAATATATGTTATATATGTCAGCGTGAGGAAATATAGCCGTCAATTAATCCGTAAAGAAAAGAGAATATGAAATTGTGTTGGTCTATATTACATAGCATGACACAGGGTTCTCAAAGTGGGGTCCAGGGACCCTCAGGGGTCCTTGAAGTGGTTCCAAGGGGGTCCCAACCAAGAGGGCAGTCATTTATTTTAATTATAAGTCAGTGATTCTCAAACTTTTTAACATCAAGGACCCTTAAACTCACAAAATCTACAACTTGGACCTCATCTGACTTTATCTTTTAGATGTTTTATAAGAGAAAGTGAAAAAATTATGGAGGATTGAAACTGCCACAATCAAAACTGAACAAATAAATGACTGAATATACCAGTAAATATCCATATTTATTTAATTTAATGAATCTCCTTTATTCTGGGGACCCCCTGGCACCTCCTTAAGGACCCCTGTGGGTCCCTGGACCCCACATTGAGACCCCCTGCTGTAACAGCCAGTCCTGGTGCCATGTTTTCCATATCTCTGTCACCTGCAGGTCTCTGATGTACAGCGAGGCCAACAGGAGGGAGACGTTCACCTCGTGGCCTCACGCTGGATACAGGTGGGCTCAGCCCGATCCGATGGCCCAGGCCGGGTTCTACCACCAGGTGTGTTTCTGTGTGATGTCACAAACGCGTTCAGTCTGTGCAGCGAGTAGAACACAAAGTAGAAAACCCTCCTCCTGTCTGTCCACAGCCGGCGTCCACAGGAGACGACAGAGCCATGTGTTTCACCTGCAGCGTGTGTCTGGTCTGTTGGGAACCGACCGACGAACCCTGGTGAGTCCACATCAGACTAATCCTCCATGGAGATGCTAGAGCCGGGGGTCCAACATACGGTCCGCGGGCCAAAACCGGGCCGACAGTGTGACAATAAAGGACCAGTGAGAATCAGCCTCAACAGATAATATTTCCAGTTATATTCCCATTTATCAGGGGAAATA